>CM073769.1:11874092-11925285 GCA_037158775.1 Hetaerina titia | reverse complement strand
AATGAAATAGCCTTTATAATGCAAGTAAAATTATGAACGCGAATACTAATATTATTAAGTCTTCTTCAAGTATAATAGGTACATACTATATGCAGGATGCGGCAACATAACTTCCTTTTTTGAAAGCGCTTTGCGTTTGAAAAAAGGATGCTATAATGCTACACCCTGTATATTCTTTTTTAATTACCTAAACTAGATAAATTGAAAGTTGAATATTTGAATAAAAAAATGAAAGATGTTCTCAAACATATGGGGGATTGAATTGAGAATGTCATGTACGTTTAACTGTGTACTCAACAAATGAGACCCCACAACAAAACTTTTTCTCTTACATCAGTAGGACATATTTTATCTCTGTTCTCAAGCAGGTTCTATAAGAACTTACCTAGTTATCTATCAAGTGTTCTTTCTCATCAATGACAACGGTTAATGAACATGACCACTGGCCTCCACGCTATTAATTTCTGACCGTCCTCAGCCGATTTGACCATCGGGAAAACGACCTTTTTGCCGCAGTCACTAATTAGCAGGGGACCACGCCTTAATTTCTTAGTAATTAAAGTGAAAACGCGAGAAGGAAGGGGAGCAAGGCGGTGGTGTGGAGTGGGAGAGCGGATGTGAGTTGGGGAGTCAGCCAACCAACAACCCCTTTGGCCGAGGTCAGCCGTAGGCAGAGGTCACGCACACTCGACCAAGATTATCCATGTCTCTAAAAGTTTTAAAGGTTTCTCGGTATCTTTAATTTATGTGGTGGATACTCAGTGATTTTTAGGAAGTATCCATTACCATTGAAGGTGCATATTTATCCTTATGTTTACGGCCATCCTGCTCCCAAAGAATTTCTAATTTGTTCCAGTTGGTGAAGGATGGACTAAATATCGTTGGTCGAACTCGTTGAAAAAATCTATTCCCTCACTTTTCCAAGACTTGGGTGGCAGTAAAAGGGATTGGACTCGCAGAAAGTCACGGAAGGGAGCCGAAGAAATATCCCGTTGCTTGCGACACTGGTTAAGTTTAATCATGGGTTGACCCAGAGGGGAAATCACCCGCCATTACTGATGAATAATTTTCGAGTCATGCAAACTGGACTTGGCCTTTTGCGTAGATCACGCTATTGACATACGTATTATCTTTGCACGATAAGCATCTTTGCGGTTTAGTATATGCATGAATTTGAATGAAATCATGTAGGTGCATTTCAGTTAAAATCCCTAATTTGAAGTTCTTATTATTAGAAAAGAAAATTTTCAATCACCATGTGCTAAGTACAGATGAACAATTTACCTCTAATTTCCAAACTGCATATAATTTAACTGATGAAAAACCAAATTAAAAAAACAGGTTACATGACACGCTTTAAAGTTGTCATTTCGCGCGGCAAAGTGATATTCATTGGGTATCAAAATACAGTTTACCAAAATTTAGACATATCAATGTTCTTCAGTAATTACGTTTTATAAGCTTCAAGTTTTCTGTTTTGCGTTAGATTGATTGTTTAATAGCTTTGTGCTGACCAAAAGTATTAATCCTAAAGTACAAGCAGGAAAGCTATTGACTTAGTAGTGCTAATGAAAAGAGGTTTCTTTCAAATGATTAAATAGACTAATTGGAAAAATATATGTATTAATTAATCTAATTCAGTGGCTAGAGTGAGAGGAGTTCATATATTCATTGATTATCTTAGGGGTGATGGGAGAAATGAGATCATTCGTTAATTTAAGCGAAGACGAGGTTATGTAGAACTTTGTACTTTAAAGTTTACCAAAGGTATTATAAATGGTTAGCATGATTTTACCTGTGAAATTCACAAAAGATAACATAATTCGATGGATTTAAAATTAATTCTATCTTCTTGAGAAAGTAATAAAAAGCATTGGAAATGACAAATTACTTTTTACTGCATTGATGAGTCGTCTAAATTTCGAAAAATAAGGCGCGAACTAAAAAAAACGATTTTCGCCAACCCTTAATCAATTTTTTCACTTAGAGTCACACATCTCCTTAGATCTCATGGTTTATCTTCTTATCCCGTCCAAAGATGGATTCAGATTTTAATCTCCACCATTTTAGATCCTATCGGTCTCTGTAGCATCAAAATGAAGCTTCCAAAACTACTGAATTAATTTTTCGATAATATTTTTCTATATTCGCACAGTTTCCCAGGAGCGGATGCAGACTCTGACCACAATTTAGTTGTTATGAAATGTAATGTTCGTTTCAAGAAGATAAGGCTAGGGCGGCGGGTGCGGAAATGGATTAATGAGGAAGGAGTATCAGCAGGCTGTAGAGAAAATGATGGATGACGGTAAAGAACTGAGTACAATCGAAGAAAAATGGGAATGTATCAAGCAAGGGATATTGGAAGCCGCTAAAGACACTATAGGAACCGTTAACGGGAAAAGGATAAGGAAACCATGGGTAACGGATGAGATGATTGCGAAGATGGATGAAAGAAGGAGATGGAAAAATGTAAACACAGAGTTAGGCAAAATGAAGTACAAAGAGTTAAACAATAAATTGAGAAGGGCCACAAATAAAGCAAAAGAAGAATGGTGGAAAACGCAATGCGAGGATATGGAAAGTCTACAGAAGAAGGGTGAAATTGGTGCTCTATACAGCAAGGTTAAGTTATTGTCGGGAAGTAAGAAGGCAGGATCTGTGCTAACAGTTAAAGATAAATGGGGTAAGATACTAGTTGAACCAGGAAAAATACAAGAGAGATGGAAGGAATATATGGAAACACTATATGGTAAAGAACTTAGGCCGACAAGGTTAGACATAGAAAGGGAACATGACGTAGAAGAAGATAGCTTAGGTCCAGGCATACTCGACGATGAAATAGAAAGGGCATTAAGGGAGATGAAAGCAAATAAGGCTGTGGGGGTGGACAATATTCCTGTAGAAATGTTGACATGGTTAGGGAAAGGTGGGAAGAAGGCCATATATGGACTGATTCGTAGTATCTATGAGGAAGGAATCTGGCCGGAAGATTTTGTGAGATCGGTGTTAGTTCCTATTCCAAAAAAGGGAAAGGCTTCGTCATGTGAGGATTACAGAACAATAAGTTTGATATCCCATGCAGCTAAAGTTATTCTCAGGATCATCAACAAAAGGATTGGGAGTAAGGCAAATGATTATTTAGGGGATGATCAGTTTGGGTTTAGGAAAGGAAGAGGTACGCGTGATGCCATTGCAGTAATGAGATCACTAATTGAGAGGAATATAGAATACAACCAGGACGTTTTTGCCTGTTTTGTAGATTTCGAAAAAGCGTTTGATAGAGTGAATTGGGAAAAATTAATGCGTGTATTGCAGAAAAAAGGAATGGATTGGAGGGACAGGAGACTGATCCGCAACATGTACATGTCTCAGACTGCTCAGGTGAGAGTGGGGAACGGAGAATCCGAATGGGCAGTGTTAGGAAGAGGTGTAAGGCAGGGTTGCCCATTGTCACCAGTACTGTTCAACGTATGTGTAGAGGAAATGATTAAAGAGGCATGGGAAGAACTGGAGGTAGGAATGAAAGTCGGAGGGGAATTCGTAAAATCGGTTAGGTTTGCTGATGACCAAGCATTAGTTGCTCAGTCAGCCAAGGGGTTGCAAGCATTGTTGAGTGAATTGGAGGTTCAGTGCGATAAATATGGGATGAGAATAAATATTAATAAAACAAAGGTTATGCGATTTTCCAGAAAGAAAAAGGCTAAGCTAAATATTAAAATAGGCGGGGAAAAAATAGAGCAGGTAGAACAGTTTACATATCTCGGAAGTGTTTTGGACCAATACGGTCAAAGTGGTAGGGACGTAAGGAGAAGAATTGCGCTAGGCAAGGAGGCTTTCTCAAGGAGGAGGGAGTTGATGACGGGGACGTTGAGTAGGGATGTTAAGACAAGACTCGTAAAAACTCTGATATGGAGCGTAGCTATGTACGGCGCGGAAACGTGGTCGCTGAAGCAGGAGGATAGACGTAGATTGGAGGCTTTTGAAATGTGGGTGTGGAGAAGAATGGAGAAGGTGAAATGGACCGAAAGGAAAACAAATGAGGAAGTACTAGAAATGGTGGGGGAGGAGAGGGGTTTGTTGAGAGAAATCCTATGGAGGCAGGAAAAATGGATGAAAGGCGTATTGAGCGGTAGTGGAATGTTGAAGAGGGTAATAGAGGGGAGAATGTTGGGCAAGCGAGGTAAGGGTAGGAACAGGATAGGGATGTTGGACGGGATGAAGGTAGGAAGGAAGTACACCGAGATGAAGAGGCACCTGATATAGATTGGTTTGCTAGTTGGGGAGTCACAAAATGTTTATTTGATAGTTGTGTCCATCCAGAAACCTACCTTAACCGGTAGATTACCTAATAATAATAATTTTTCTATATTTCAATTTTACCAATTTTGGGGTGCTATACGTTTTAATCCTACCCTCCCCTTCTTTTGTGGTTTGATCAGGTGCTGAGGTTATAGTATGTCTTCAATGTAAGGAAAAACCAGCACGAAATGAAAATACGATTGTTACCTGGGCTTCATTACATATACCATTGCTTATATTTCAGAAGAATGTTTTCAGTGATTAAGTACGACAATATTAGGTGATGTTTCATAGTTATTTGAAATGAAGTAAAAAATAATATACTCTATCTAATATTTAATAATAATGTAAAATATTTAAGTAAGAAATAATACAAATAAAATTAGTCATGGATTACCTGGAGGCCAGATAGGTTAGTAGATAATTGAATCGAAAAGTTGAGGCAAAGCGTATTAGTCAAGTGTAAATTAAATTTTAGTGGTGATATATTTAAATTATAAAAAATAGCAACTAAATTATCATTAATTCACTGAAATAGACTAATAAATGTGAAAATCAAAACCCCCAATTTCCGCAGGTCTCTTATCATATTTGGAATTGAAAAGCAGGATTTGAACAATTTTGTAAAACGGGGAAGGTTAATATAGTGTAATGATTGCTAAGAGGAGAATTAGGTGCCAGTAAGCACCTCTAAGCAACAGCTTTGACAATATAAGAGTTGAAACGTGTGAAAAAGATCAACTTAAGATCGTCGCGTAGGGTTAAAGTGGGGATGGAGTCCTGAGAAAACTAATACGGTTGCTGTGAGGGTTCGAAAAATGAAATGATAATACAAGATCCATTTCTCGCCTCACCTTGTATCGTCTCCCTTCCTCGACGGAAGAAAGAGAGTCTCCTTTTTCATTAATCTTCTCCTCCCCTCTTCATCACCTTCCGAGGGAGAAGCGCCGTCCTTACCCTCAGTTCCTTCCTTCTTAATTTCAAATCCAATTATCTCCTCTCTCACTCTCGAAGCCCAAGCAGGGTAGGGCTTGCTTTCATTCCCAAGATTCATTCTTCAGCCGTGGAGAGAGAAAAGTTAGCAGGAATAAGAGCACAAGACGGACGATGGGCATCGGACGACGGGCATTTTGATAATAATGATCTTCAAGAGAATTACGAAATTCATGAAATTGAAATTGTTATTTTTGCAATGGATAGATGGTTTTTTTAAGCCTCTATCCATTATTCCCTGATCAGTAGATCTATGTCAAACCTGATGTTAATTATAATCAATTTTTAAAACTAGATTTCACACGGGTACATTTTATGTAAATTAATCTGGACAAAACATGATTTATGACCCTATTTTAGTCCAGTAAAAATATTTTCCATTGAAACGGTTTTTCGTGCATGAATTGAAAGGCTAAACAATTTGAAGCCTTCTATTTTTCCCCATTCAAAGGTGTTTCCTATTTGCATCCCACTTAATGCGAGCCTCATGTTAGTCTTATGTTCCTCTTCGAGGGGTAATTATATCTGTTATCTTATGAGTAATCCGCATGGTCTAAGAGTCCATCGTCGTACCTCTATTACCTATTTTACAATGTTTTCATAGCGTCTCAAATAAAAATATGAATAATAGAAGAAAATAGAAGGTGCACCTTAAATTTTAAAGTCTTAAACTAAAAAAATATCTTAATTTTTTTAAAAGGGTGTATATCGACTAAATATTGCATTTATTAAGTTAAAATCTCACCAAAAGTACATTCGTTTCCTTTCTATGACTTCTATTTAGTGAAAATATCTATTCTTTTATTTCTAATATATTTCTTTTTTTTATTAGGTGAACGGACTCTTTACAGCCTCTGCAAATTTGGATATTTTTGGTAAGTCTCAAAACCTTCGTAATTGAAGCGTAATCTATAACCATCTTATAGAGTAAATGTTCACTTAAAACGGATTCAGTCATAAGATACCTTGTTTATATTTAGCTTTGAAAAGAGATAGTGTTATGTAGCACGATAAGGAGGTTTCGTTGGATTACATCTCACATTGCGGATGATGAGTTTTCAAAATGTACTGGCAAGAATATCAAAATTAATTATTGGGGTTCCGATAAAGTTGAAATTTCAATTGGTAATTACCATCCTAACCGAAAAATGGTAATTTCCGTAGGTAAAATATTCTAGAGCATGATTTCTTTGCTAAATGAAGAGTGTCACAAGAAAATATAAAAAACTTTTATTATTAAAATGCTATTATAAATTTCAAATTTCAGTAACATTATATTCATAGTTAAAATGTAATGGTTTTTTAACAGGAAAATCATACTAATAATTAACAGAAAAAGTGGTCAACTGGTATTATGCCGTTATTTATGTGATTATTTTAAATGAATCTGCCCGAGAAACTAAAATATATGAACTTAACTTACGGACAATTTTAAATAGTACTGAAATTATTATAAGTAAGCATTGCATATTATTTCCTTTAAAAAAACGTTGTTCTCGTCACGATAGGCTTTCATTATATTAAAAGGTAACTCGAATTGCCATCAAGTTCGATTTGGAATTTAATTTATTTTGTTCAAGCAATGAATAAAATTTTTATCAGGAAATTGAATGTCATATCTCCGGGTTCAATATTAGTACCAAGGGTTGTAGGGATAATTTATTGATGAAAAAGTGAAATTAATTATCCCTCTTGGTCAATATTATTTGAAAACAAGCTTCATTTGTCTGATTCACGTCCATCCTTATTTGCGGAAATACAATATAAAGTTTTACATCGCTGGTAATATTTCATTACCGTAGTTGGAAAGCATCACATTTTCTTGTTAAGGTCATTGCGATTTCATGGCGCATTAATCACAGCGAGAACATGATATCTTTATAGCATTTTTTTAATTGCATTGCTTTCACCTAATTATATTAGCATTAATAATACAAAACAATATGAAATTCAATTTCACTAAAAGATTTGTAGTGAAATTATTTTTTGTAAAATTCACCATAACTCTTTCTTTTGCTGGGTTTAAGGCAGAAGCTAATTTCTCTTCTTGTTTGGTGTATAAAAAGGAATTTGCATTGTACATGCAACGGCCGGAGCCTTCATCACTACCGTCGACATAGCTGAACCTGTACTTCTTAGGAATAACTGCTCCATCTCTTTCTTGAATTTGATAGTCACTTTAGACAGTCTTTTTTTATCCATTTTGTTGGTGCTTTCAGTTTAATTGTATACTTATTCACTTTTCAGCTGTCGAAATTATGCCTTGAACCGTTCTGTTCAACTCAAAGTGTCGTTAAGTCTCTTAAAAATGTTTATTTTTAAAAATCGTAATTCTTAAACGCAATTGCCAATGGACATCACTGGGGAAAACGTAATCACTTCTGCTCCACATGTTAGTTTCAACGTCACCGAAGTATTAATTACGGAGTCAGGTGTGATGTGGTGGAATAATACAATAATAACAGATACGAAAACTATTACAATTCCCACTTAATGAAGGTTTATTTCCGACTAGTTTCGATGTACCACATCATTTTCAAGTTGAAAATTAAACTTGAAAGTAATTTAATGCATCGAAAATAGTCGGAAATAAATCTTCATTAAGTGGGAATTTGTAAAAGTTATCGTTTCCGAAGTAATTAGAATTATAACCAATAAGGAATGACTATAAAAAATGTGAAATGTGAAAATGAACAAATATGGGGTGAATGTAAATAGTGAGTAAAATAACTACGCTATCCTTCACTATTGGCCTAATGGAACACTGTTACTCTGTGTGATTCTTACAACGTTTTGATTGTGTGAAACGAAGACCATAAAAAGGCCAAGACGAGTTGTATGACCTTGTTATGTTAAGCTAAGTTGTGTATCTAAAAGAACAGTTTCGGAAGAGGAGCGAAAATTTTAGTTTAAACCTTAATAATAATTTAATAATTAATAAAAATATTAAATAATACTTTATTGGAAGAAGGCCTTCTCTAGGATGAAATAGCCCCGTAGTTCTATGGCGGGATAGTTCATGGAAATTATTTTGGAGATCAACTGCAAAACCGAAAGATTATTAATTCATTTCTCCAGCGAAAAATGAGATGACAGAATAATTACATCCGACCACACAAGAGAAAATTATTTTTGCGGAGTAGTCTATTCATCATCATTTTCTCAAACCCCTATTTCATTATTACTCTCCCTACTATAAGCTCGTATTGCATCCTAAAATGAGTATTTACCTATTTTCGAGTGCGCGTAGAATACTTTAAAAATTACTGCCATCGATTAAAATATTTGAGAAAATCAGGTAATTATGAGCAACTAGGCAACATTGATTGAACACCGTAGCGCTGGCTAGTACGCTACTGGTTTAATGGTTTCCTTTTCCCGAAAAAGCTCAAGTAAGTGTCGCCCTCCCGCCTCGTTTCCTATTTAAGTTCCGGAAGCGGAACTTCTCACGAAAGATGGCTGAATGCAGCCGAGGACACAAATCAGCCTCAATTATTAATTACCCCGGGTGGAATTTCCATACGCTCCGGCGGATCGGTCGCTCTTATAATAAGCCGGGTCCACTTCTCTTTCCATCCTTCCCCCTTTCCATGAAAATTTCAAATCAAAATGTGTGGAATGGGTCAAAGGTACCGCCGAGATCCCGACCACATCCCTCCCCCGTCCCCCCTCACCCCCAAATCCCCCTCCCATTCCTTCAACCCCCCCTCCGCATGCCCCTTTGAACACACGCAGCCCCGCGCGCTTGTATACGTGCCCATTCAGAGAGAGGCATGCGTCAACGCCCCACCTCCTTCGTCCACGCCCTTTCGCTCCCCCCCAGCCTCTCTCCCGCTCATCTCGACCATTCCAGGACACGATTTTCGCACGCCACCGATGGCCCGCAGCTCACAACAATGCGAGCCATTGTTGCCCACTCCCTTTCATTGTCTCCCGTGGACCCGCACGCGCGCCCGTTTTCGATCCACGGTATCCTTGTTCTCCCTCCCACCCCCACCAATTTGGGCGGCACCCTCGTCTCCGGCAAAACCAGCCACCGAATCTCCCAGCATCCACCCTGGATCTCCCGCTCCGCTCCCTTCCTCTCGCCCCTACCGCACCCGCTCCGCCATCCGGCCGAAAACATCCCTCGGAGCTCCCCGCACCAAAACTTTCCCGCACCCGCGTCCAACAGACCCACGTCACCAGAATGGCCCCTCCGCGTTGTCAAGTGCCGCCCCCCCTCTCCGGGTGTTGTTGTTCGTGGGGTGTCGGATGCGCCAATCGGATGGCATTTTGGCACAGGTCGGACTCCTGGGGGGGGAGGGGGAGGAATCATTTCGCTGGGAGTTCGTAAGAGAATAGTTGTGGAGGGTGGGGAAAGGGATATGATTGGAGGAAGCAGTCAGTGTATTGAATTATGACTGCAATTTCACGGTTCCTATTTTGCGTATGCATCTGGCAGCTTTTGTGCTTCGCCATTGCAGAAGGCCCGGGAGTTATAGGGCGAGCTTTTGGAGAAAAAAAAAGGGAAGCGGGAATTGCGTAAAAGGTGCCCACTCCACAGAGGTTTGCTTTCTGCTTCTATTTTGTTCATGGCACGTGAGGAATGAGTGCTATGCGGTCAAGAATCCGCTGAAATGAATTCGAGTTTGGCTGCGATTCCCATTTCTTCTGCTGCCGTCGGCTGTAGCGATCGATTGCCCATTGCGAGTTCTCCGTTCTTTTACTTCAGGAATTTTTGGAATTACAAATTCAACTTTTTTTTTGCTTTCCCAAAGATATAAGGGTGTATGGCTCTCACCGTGGCTATTTGTTCTTTAAGAAACATTTCAAGTGTAAGAATACTTAAATTGCATGCATTTAAATCCTTTTAACTGTGTATTTGGTATTAATTTAATATTTGAAATATTCAATAATATCATGGAAATATTAGTATTGATGATACAATGTACCTTTGATGTTTTAAACAAATATTTATCTTAGAATGAACGAAGACATCGCGGAAATGGGATACGTGAGCTTCGTTTTTACAGGGAAAGGTTTATACCGAGATACGATACAATCATGGGGACTTTGTAGTCGATGATTAGACCGTTCAACTACTTAGGTTTGGTTCGATCCTCGGGCGGGCCTCTCTGGGCACCCTCAATTTCACCCTTCGCTGTGTGATTTTCCGGGTTACAGAATTCCTTGGGAAACTATAACCGGCACAGGGAAAGCACCTGGCACCCCTAGCCTGATGTGTGAATTTCACACACCGTCGGACTTAGTTCTTGGTTTACTCTATCATCACGTACCAAACCGACCTTCAGGTTGAATACTGTGTTTATGGCTTATAAAAAAAGGCGAAGTGGAGGACGCCAAGCACATATAGAGAACCTATTAATTAATATTGATCTTGTCATTTAGAAACACTCCGACGTCATTGAACTCACCTAGGAGAAAAGTTTTCCTTCTAAACTGCCTATCCTTAATGATACAATTCTCCATCGGAGTACTTTGAAGCGATTATATTTTCACTTGCATTAGCGGTCGAAAGTAGCTCAGGAGTTGAAATCGTCCATCATTTAATTAAAAAATAATATGATTGGATAAGGAAAAAACAAATACTTTATACGTGATAACAGAGTGGCATGGGAAATGAGACGTCGGATCATGTAAGTACTGTTAGGAGAGTCAATAATTTTGAATGACATAGCTATGAGCTGTTTCAAACCTTTCTACTCATGAATTATTTATTTGATTTTCTTTGTGCACTAAAAAAGGACTGGGTTTTTTAATTGCACACGAAGCACATTTTTCTTAATCAAATTCTGACTCCTGTTTAGATTCATTGCAAGGTTTTCAGTGTTACAGATTAAACGTTTCGTAGAAAATCCACCGAGAGTGTTCGCACGTCGCAAGAAAGTGCTTACACTCCCACCGATTAGACTTGATCCCCAATATGAATGTACTCAGTACGTAAAATTCGCGGCTTCGTATCGGTTACATTTACCATTTATTGAATTGAATTAAACGCAAAGTTTCACTTAATCTACGTTCTATGAAATATTTTGTGCAAGATTATGTCTGTACAGACTTACTTATCATTTTTATGTTTCGATTTCACAAAATTTTAAAAAGAAACATTAATGTCTTCTTACAAATATATAAAACGCCCGTAGTTCAATTAAATTAATTAATTAAATTATTTCTATGCTATTAGCCAAGTGATAACAGGAAACTCAAACCAATCAGCGAATTTAATTCGCGTTTATAAAATGTGTTGGATGCTTACGGAAACAATATTTTATGTTTCTCTACAAATAATGTAAATGAATTCAAAATTTCTCATCCATATTTATCATTGAATCCGTTTATAATCTTTATTGCAGGGTCCAATGCTATTTTTCCACTGAATTCCGAATTTTCCTTGAAATAATATTCACACGACTTTAAAAGCAATGGCAGGCAAATATTAATGAATGTCTCTCAAAAGCATATTCAAAATTGAAATATAGGGCAGTATGATCGATCCATTAATGACCTCAAAAGAGAGATACTACAAAAGTCCTTTTAGGACTTAAGTTTGACCACAATGTGCTCATTTATGTATGACAAAAGATGCGGTTGTCAACTTCAAAATTCCTCAAAATTTTACATTCACGTAGATTCAGTAAGGTCCCATTACATCCGCATTGGCGTCATTCAAAATGAAAAAGTTAGATTTACCTTTTTACGCAGAGAAGCCAGCGCATGTTTCAGCCAAAATGAAGATTTAAATTTATTGACTTCAATGGGGAATGATAATTAAGCTGTCGCACCCTTTCTCTAGCTATGATATCACTTACGAGGGTATATAATAGCTTAGGCCGACAACTGGGAAGACGCTTCGTACATTGTAAAACAGCTGTGGCATACCTCGTCAGCTAAGCATTATTTCTTGAAAAGATAAAGTTAAAAGTGCTGTTAAAAGTCTTTTTCCTGTAAATTCCTGATGAGAAATTCAAGGGTATCTAGTTAATTGTTAAATGATTAACTTTATAAGTTTACAGGGTCGCACCCAAAAGTGGTAAAACTGATTTTCTCTGGCGCGAACGGAGCGGTGGAGGGGAGTCTGCCTGTCAGGGTAAGGTGGATGGGGCTCTTAGCAACAGACCGACACCAACCTCAGTCGCCTGAGGGATCTCGTTGAGTGAGGACACCGTTTTTAGCGAAGCAAGTTTTTTGTCCGCGTCGAAAAACAAAATGAATCTGAATTTAGAGCAACGTTATTCCGTGAAGTTTTGTGCGAAACTCGGGAAGACGGCAACTGAGACCCTCGATATGATCAAGTAAGCTTATGGGGACACTGCCTTATACCGTTCTACAGTATTTGAGCGGCACAAATTTTTTAAAGAGGGTAGGGAGCTCGTTGAAGACGAACATCGCTCCGGACGGCCGTCGACGGCAAGAACCGACACGAATGTGGACAGATTGAGGACACTGCTGAACACACACCGACGCTTAACCAGTGAAGAAATTGCAGACCATTTGGGTCTGTCTGCATCCAACGTCCAACGCATTATTTCACAGGATTTGGCCATGCGCAAGGTGTGCGCCAAGATGGTGCCGAAAATTCTGAGTGTCGACCAACAGGCAACGCGTGTGCGCATTTCCAAAGAAGTGTTAGCCAATTTGCACGGAGATGAAAATTGTTTGGACAATGTGATAACTGGTGATGAAACATGGGCTTTTCAATTTGACCCCGAAACGAAAAGACAATCCGCGGAATGGCACACTTCCGCGTCCCCACGTCTAAAAAAGGCTCGCATGAGCAAATCAAAAATCAAAACGATGTCGATTGTGTTTTTCGACCATCATGGATTGGTTCACAAGGAGTTTGTCCCACCAGGGGAGACTGTGAATGCAAACTTTTACGTGCAGGTGCTCACCCGCCTCTGAGAACGCGTGAAAAGAGTCCGACCGGCCATCGCAAACTGCTGGGTGCTTCATCATGACATCGTGCCGTGCCATGGCGCGCTCGTCGTCAGACAGCTCCTAGCCAAATACGGCGTTTCCACATTGCCGCACCCGCCCTATTCCCCCGATCTGGCACCACCGGACTTCTTCTTCTTCCCCCTGATGAAAAGATAGCTCAAGGGACGATATTTTGAATCGATAAAGGCCGCTCAAGAGGCTTCGAATGAAATACTTTTTTCTAAGGGATCATACATAACTTTGTGAGGATGGCCTAAACATGTAAGATATTTTCATCCTAGGAAATTTACCTTCTCGAATTTGTTTTATTATCCTTCCCAAGAAAACAGAGTGTTCTAGTCTTAAACGTAAGGAACTTGACATAACCTACTTGTGGATTGCTATAAAAAAAATTTAGGTTCATATCAACTGCAGGAGGTGTTTGGGTGCCAAAGCCAATCAAAAGAGCACCGTATTGTGATATTCCTTATAATTCATTCGGATGGCAATGAGGCTCGGGAGGCAGTGTGTGCCCCACTCGTCTTCCATCCCCCTCCACCGCCGCCCTCTTCCCACCGGCAGCGCCTCGCCGCAAATTTATTCCGAGATCTTCCATCCCGGAGCGGCCGCTCATAATAACCGGCGCGGAGGGAGGAGGCCCAGTGAGCCAAGCCAAGTGGCCGGCGCTTGCCCGGGAACGGAGAGAGGGAGAGGGGCGAGGCCACGAGGGCCACGGGGAGGGCACGGCGGGCTTTGGGACCTTGCCGTATGATTGCACGAGGAAATGAAAGTGGGAACGGAGAGGAGTGTTTCCAGCAGGCTCCATTCCAGCGATAACCTGAGGATGCAGATAGGAATGGAATGAAAAGATTGACTTTCCTGCGTAGCCAGAGTGAATCCGATTTATGTCAATGATTTTCTTCGGAAATTCTTCCATACACAATTGTAAAACTGCACGGAAAACTCATTCTTCACAAATTTATTCTTCAGTGTTCTTCATTATTTTTGTTCTCAACGCGGAATCAAATGTTTTTAAATGCTTTGAACTAGTTCCATTCAATAGAATTTCTAGGGAAATAAAAACTTAGAAAGTTATTAAATAACTATTATACCCTATCTAACGCGAATATTCGAAGTATTTTCAATATTTATACCAATGCAATGTTTTAACGATTCAAAATTGTAGACAAGGAAAACGGCAAAAATTCCACTGGTAATCCAAGAGGGACGATCAAGCAAACTTAGATGAAGGATGTGAACGAATTGGTTACGAAGGATAACTAACCTCAGTTCATTTCATGTATCTTTAGCTTCGGTGCATTTTGACTGGTATTTTAACCATCTCCGTCATCATCATGAATGAGGTGCTAATGCACGGATTCGTTATTCAGATTTCAAGTGTGAAACCACTCCGGCCACTCGACAGCGAAAGAATGTTCTCAAACGAAGGATGGGATGCATTGGGATGGATGACTTTGGGAGTGATTACGACCGGGAGAAGGGTGAAGGGGGGGGGGCTTGCCGAGAGGAAATGATTGTGTGCCTGGCGGCGTGCTGCCGTTTAAAACGACTGGAATCGAGGATTTAGAGGTGATCCCGGGGCTCACCATTTTATTGTCGATAAATGATAAGAGGTGGAATGATGGGATTAGCAGTGGGCGGTGGCTCCCGCCTCCCGTGGATAACGAACATATTTAGCAGTCTAGTTGGTGGGGGGTGTGAGGCATGTGTCCGACAGCGTTTACTTATGTTTTTTCTGACCATCTTTTTTATTGAATGGCGGAACCGATAATTCCTCATGCTCTATTAGATTCATAATTGATTCCGATATCCTCGCTCCGCTATTCATTGGCCCATTGATAACAGCGTCCTCACTCGTTTTGCATTCGAAGGAAGCGGGGGAGACTGGAATTTTGAGCCCGGCGGCACGAAGGGATATTAAAACTTACTAAAATACAATGATAATGACCCCCGTTCATTTTTTTTCTCAGATGGAGAGAATTTGATAATGGAAAGGGTGAGAATTTTAACGACGTCGTTTAAAACACTAAGGGTCCCACCCCTTTTGCCCTCTTTCCGAGTATTTCTCTCTCCCCTTTTGTTGGTTGTTTATTGGCGAATGGAGTTGGGTCACGCGCCGCTATTTGCGTCGGACATGGGATATCTTGGGTTGGTCTGCCACGGGAGAGTTTAATTTCGTAGTCAGTAAAGCATAAGGCCGTCTGTCGGGTAGTTATTTCTTGGAAACCGTGTGAAATTCAAAAGTGGAATCTTGTAGTATATTTTTTATTAGCATGATATATTTTCTGAAGAATTTCCTTTTATTTTGGTATATTATTGAAATAAAATAGCTGGATGCTTATTAATTATTTCATCATGTATTTTTTTATCATTTTATTGGTTCATAAAACACTTGAGAACCCCATGCAGAATCGTCATAAACTTTTTAAATATATTTCTAAAAGTAAAGAAAATATCTAAAATGCATTATTTTTTTCACTAAGTTCAGGTATCAGCATTTACTATTTGTCTAGTCTAATATATTCAAAGTGTTTACGTGGGAACAATATATTATCTCAGGAGGTGGGATTCTCCATCCTACAAAGGTGTAATTAAATTTGAAGTCTAAAAAAAAATGATTGAAAATTTATATTATTTTACAAATATTGAAAACTAAGATTCTAAAACTGTAATGAGTTCATAAATGAATTTTAATGCAAATTGGCTGATTTTATTAAAATTAAGTTTCTCCGGATATCGTGGTACATCTCAAATACTTAAGTTGGTACAATAAAAAGGTTAAGAAGTTGCAATATAGTTTTCAGAAAATCAGCATGAGTATACATTCGAACTCTTGAGATGTTACCTGAAAAATCAAACAAGTTTAGATGCAATGCAGAGTAACTCTTAAAAATTATTTTTCATGAATTACTGCTGATAAAAAACACCGGGTATATCGCGTTTAATAACTCTCACGCCGTTCGACGGCTGTCACCATGGACGTTCACCAAGGGGGTTTGCTATGGGGTATCCAGGGAAACCGGGTAGTGAGATGGGGTTAGAATTCGGGTTCTGGATATCCATCAACGCGACTAGGTGATCGCCTGGTTATTTAAAAAATGAAGACCCAAGTTCAGAAACGGTTTTAAGCGGCATTGTTTGCAAAAAAATACCAAAGCACGTGCATGAATGTATCTTAATGATTATGTACCATTGGCAAGGGTTTGTAATAATTATCTAAACCTATCAATTAAAAGAGAATGTAAAATGAATTATTAAATAATGGCAAGTATTTTTAATGTAGCTCATATTGGTTTTGGATTTCATCCGACAAATCTCTTATTCTTTACTATTGTTATATTATAAGAGCATCCAAATTCACCAACCCACATGTGTTCTTCGGATTATTTCTTTTGGTTGTGGATGCCAACCTATCATCTTTATTCCGACCTTATGCGCCCGCTTCCCTCAGACAAGCAACCTTATTATATTTCCCCCGTAGCACCCTTGCCGTAAATCCACTTCCTAACGAAATGAATCCTTGTTCATTGCACCTTTTTCCTCCTCCCACCAACTAATCCCCACGCCAGCCCCTTGTATCGGCAGAATGATATTTTTTTTTCAACGGTCATGGAATGTATTTGCTCTCGCACCGACGATCCCCCGTTCTCATTCGGTTGATTGCGCCCCTCCGACGACCTCTCCTCATCTGCCTCACCCCATCTTTCCCTCCCTCTCCCTCCCGCGCCTTTCCTCCCCCCTCTCCGTCATCCTCCCCACTTCGGGACCCATCCCACCGGGGAGTGAAACCTTTTGTTCCCAGATCCACGCTCAGAGATCGCCCCATTCCGATACACGATCCACTCGCTCGCCTTCCACGCCAGCAGAACTGCTCAACAACTGCCAAACTCAAATATAGGATTCCCGAACCGCAAACCCTTCCCCATACGGGAAGCTCACAAGTCATTTGCTCACAGTTTATTTTCGGACTGATATTCGACTTGTTTCTACGTGCCCCTCACCCTGGCGCTGACACGATCTTACGATAAAATCCTCATGAAAAACCTTTTCTTGTACTCAAGCAGAAACTTGGTCCAAGTCTTAACATTTCTTCCAAAATTATTTTCATTTTTTTTCCGAAATATTCCGTACTCTAAAAGCCAAAATCATAACCCGAATACACACCGTACACACCCTCACCCCACTAACCAACTCATCGTAGCCCGTCACGTGTGGTGCCTCCTCACCCCGTTCGCTTTTCTACCATCTCATCCTCATCGCCGGAATATGGGAAACAATGCCCCTCCTTAATATTTGCCCCTCCGAAGTTACTGAGATATTTTTACTGAGGGCAGGGGAGGTGTGAGTGCCAACTGTGTTTTTGTTTGTTTATTTATTTATTTCACATTAATCCGAAAAGAATTCTTTGGCTTTTGCATCGGAATTTTAACAGATATAAAACAAAGACTATTACACAGACCCTTTTGGGTGGCATTCCGGGTGTTCATTGGACCATAGGTATCCAGTAAAGCACTATCGGGACTCAAATAATACTTTTAGATCTTTTCTCGTGATTGTATCAGTGATTTCATTAATATATTCCCCAAATAGCACGCTTCAATACATCTCTCCGTCACAATGGAGTTAAATTTGTTAATCTTACTAATTCTACGCATTAATGGTTTTCCTACTATTTTCCTCAATATCTTCATTTCTGCATGTCGATTTTTTCTTTTACTCCCATCTATGATGTTAGATACGATAGCCCTAATATAGGTATAACGAATGCTGACCGGTCATTCTGAAAACATGAGCAGATTCTAAGTAGAGGGGAAAATAATGCGGCAGTTACTTTAATGGAGTTATCCGCTGATGTGTACCAAAATGGTGGAATTTCACAGGGTAAAAATCGTTCCTCTTGACCGGGATTCAAACTCGTATTCCTCGGTGTCCGGCTGAGTTCTAACAGAAATTAAATGGTTTGTCGCAAAAATAACTAGAATGATATTTTGCCAGCAATACAGATGACTGGAGTGGGGTGAATTGTGATAGGAGAGGTAATGGGAGATCTTGGGAAAGCAACGCGTCAGCTAACTGTGGCTATTTGCAGTGTGCGGATTGCTGCTAGACTGGACCCCTGTTTGATGGCCACGTCACCAATATTCACAATTGCACTTTCCATGGAGCAATGATAAGTGATTGAATGATGCACTAATATTGGAGATTTGAGACTCCAAGTTGGGAGACCATGACCATGGTTAAGGATGCCTATGGAAATGGAGAAATGTCCCAAGTGATGGTTTTCTGCTTGCACATTATGATCTGGGCATCTATTAACAGCACATTTATTCAGCTAAAAAATCACGGTACATTGCATTCTTACACAAGATTTAGCCACGAGAAAGGTGTACCAAGATGATCCCCAAGGTGATGTCGGAAGACTTCTTGTGTGACAATCTTGCCTTGGACCTCATGGACCAAGATGAAAGTGACCCGAATTTTTTAGAATAGATGGTTACTGGTGAAGAGAGATATGGGTCTTCGAGTACGATCCAAGTATAACCCCTCTGAGTACCATTTCGGACCACTGGGTTATGTCAAATAGGCCATGACGACGTGCCTGAACGAGGGTCCTGTTTATGACCTCACAGAAAGTATACCTCTACCGATGGGGGCACTGGCAATGGTGTTTCGATACATAAGGGAGCTCTTATGAAGAATTTTAACAATTGGTACTTTGATCTACAACAAATTTCCTCCTTCCAGATTTCCTCCAGCTTACTTTTTGGACAGAGCTCGTAAGCTTCGCAGGCGTCCTATCGCACTGTGGAATTGGAAGGGATTTTTAAAAGAACAAGATGATATAGCGAAATACCCTAGAATTCATGTTACATAATAATCGCAGTGCCAATTTCGTCACAGTCCACGTTACATCTTGTATGAATTTATTCATCTAGAGGGTAATGAAATAGGACCACTAATCCAATGTGAAAATGAAATATATAAACGACCCCGATTCCCCTGGTGCATGTCTAGGGCGAGGGACAGTCAAGACACGTCTGTTATTGAAAACCACATTATTATCTATGGGAATAGTTTTTTGAGATCTTTGGATGCCCTAAATTCAAATAATAGATAGCAAACTGATATCACTCCATTCCGAAGTTGAGAATGTTTATTGTATGATATTCTCGTGTAAAAACCAACAGAGTTAGAAAATTAATGATCTCCCTATGGAAGCCTAAAGAAAGTGGCATTCCATCGAGGAGGGTATACTTAGTGCCCTCATTCTCTCAATTCATCATTGTGAATCACTGAATCTCGTCGTTAAAAGCCTCGTTGATTGGTACCAGAGACGAGTGCCACCCTGATAAGGCGTAATCCACGGCAAGGCCCCCCGGACGACACCACGACCATTCTCTTGGCTCCCCACTGCAGGCCCCGCGATCCTCTTCACCTAACTTATCCATTGACGACGACATATGGCGGGCAGTAGACTGGTAGGTGGATTAATATTACGGAAACGCACGGAATCAGCGTGTTTTTCACAATCCCTCTCCCCATCCCAAGGGCAGTTTCCTCACGTGGCCGTTTTTAATGGCTTCGGCCGTTTCATTTTTGCTCACTTACCCTTCAGCACACACACACACACACACACAGCGCCGTTCCTCGCCGCCCACACTCCAACCCCCCCTCGTCCCCCGTTTCGTGCGTCCGCCCAGTGCGTCGTTAAATTTATGTGAGCGGCGTCTCGACGCCACATGCGTCGTCGACCCTGACCCACGCCGAGGCGGATGAGAACGCCCTTTCTCCTTCCCCTTCCCCTCCACGTAGCATTCCGGCCCACGGAGAGTTCGGCCTCCACCTCTCCCCTCTCTCACCCACGCATCAATCCAACCCCCGCATCCCCCTCCCTCGCCACCACCCCCTCGCTCTCCTCCTCTCAAAACATTAACTCTCCCTCGCACCCCCCCTTTCCAACCAATTCCACACACACACCCGCCTCTTCCCATCCTCTTTCTCCGGGTCTTTATCTCTCCGTCCTTTCACACGCTTGGGTATCCATCCCCTGCCACTCCGACCTCCCCTGCACCACACTCTCTGGGGTGGGCAGCTCCAGGGTGTCGCATCCCCCCTCTCCTTGATTCTTCCTCTCGGTCCTCGCCCTCCTCTTCCTCTACATCCCTGCCCCTGCTGCCCCCAAAGCACTTTTCACTCTTCTGATTCTGTCGGCTGCCTTACTCCTCTAATATTCGCATCGGCGCACTGAACCCTGGCTTTTTCACCCTTGCTACCCATGCTCCCCTGCGAAATTCTTTTCTATTGAATAGAATTGTCCTCTTCACTATTCTTCCTGATTTTCTCTCCGTACATTGGACCTCTTTGATTTTGATTTTTGGCCGAAGTCCAGGGTTCATATCTGGAGAGGGAGGATTTTAGCAGACAGTAGATGCAATGTAGTGCTTGGGCGAAATGTTCAACTGAGGAATGTTGTCAATTTTTTTATATGTATCGAATTAACTGGCATTGTCTTTGTCATTTATATTAAGCCTTACTCCTCTGCTCGGATGATAGATTACTATAAAAATATTCATGTTTGAAATGCAAATGTGAACAGATTACATAACAAGAATACTGTCGCCTCTTGATCACTAATTTGTGAATTGTTCTTCCGATTTATTCTATTTTTCTACATAGATACCTCTATGCACATAAACTATGTTTAATGAAACCGATATGGCCATCGATGAATATGATCTAAGATAACTTTAAGTGAATAAATATTAGAAGTGTCGGGAACGGATTGACGGAATGTGAGAGGCGAAAGAAATATGCAGGGAATGTCGAGAAAGGGTAGTGTCTGCGAATCTGATATCGTCTTTTATTCCTTATTATTAATGGTAAAATCTGAACATTATTGATTGGATCGGGCCGTTAGTCTTGTGTCCGAATGTTTCCATTTCCGTGTTTTGTTTGGATACACCTTTAATTCATGGGCATCATCCCTCTTTCCGCTTTTCCGCTCTCTTTAGATTTATACCCCTAATATAAGTTTTCGTCTCCACCATCCATCGGTTCTCTTCAAACACCCTTTCCCCCTTTCTCTTCTTTCTCGGTCACTCCTTTCCTTCTCAATTGATTCTCCCTCCCGCCCTTCCCTCGCCCTCGGACACCATCCTCTCTCTCCTCTTGTTTCCCCACCATTCTTCCGCACCCCCTCCCCCGCTCCTGCTCTGCTAAATGACTCCCTGCCCTCGTTTCCTCTCCCCCCACCGCCTTCCACACGTTCATCCCCATCCCTACCCCTCCCTTCCCCTAGTGCACATTCCCTCAACGAAACCTCCCTCCGTGCCGCTGGCTCGACATCACTTATATGCCTCGCTTGCTGTTTGCCGGTCCACCCAAAAGGCACCGTATCTCCCTACTCTGGGATCCTGCTCATCGAATGAAAAAGTCCCACCCCTTACCTCCCGCTCTCTGCCCACCCTCCGCTTACTCGCCGGCCCTACCTGATCATCCTCGGGTACGCCGGACGTGCCAGCCACCTCGTACAAATTTCCCGTGTATCTTGGGCCGGCCAACTTCCATGCCGGAATCCCATTGATTTCTCTCACCCTGCCTTGCTGTTCTGTCATGTCGTGGCGTTACATTCTTAAATCTGAATTCAAATCTCTCATCTTTCAGTGTCCGAGTGATTTTCAGATGAACATTTGCATACGACAGTGGATGAAAACTGTCCATAGGCGGGAGGCTCTCTTGCCCTAGGAAACATTTTATTGAGCATTTGTAATTATTTTTATAACGTTTCAAACTGAAGTGAATTTATCCTCTTCCAAGTTCCATTAATGTGGCTGGATAACACGCAAACCCACGCCTTGCGGCCATTACATGGTTGAGAAATGCTGTGGTCCCATGCTCTGAGCATGATGACACTGATGATGACACATCGTCCATAAAGGTTTCGCGCATGTGGTGCCGGCTTCCTTTCTTTAGAAATCATCGCATTATTAGTCGCAGTGTGCTTTCATGTCATAAAGTCCTTTTTAATCTTGAAAAAGTTTAATTTGATGTAAGTGTTTTCATTCTTTATGTGTTATATTATCTATTATTATTATTCGATCTGTTAAATAACCACATGCAAGTATTCCGCACCTTCTACTTTTACAGCGGTATTCTTGAATCTTATCTTAAATAAAGGAGATGAATTAATACCTAATATTTCCCATGTATTTAGTAATCTTATAACTGCTTAATTTATAACCATGTGATAGAATATTCATATTGTAACATTTACGTAGTCCTTTCACTTTTAAATATTTCTCTGCGGCTTTGAAATACATATAGGGCAGTGTATTTGGTCGGTGAAACCATTTTTCAGTTAATATGCTCTGTCTAGATTGTCAAGTCGGACAATTCTGCTCACTAATTTCCGAGTTTAACGTTTAGATTTTGTTTTGTCAGGCTTTAGTCCAAGAAATGAAATTGCAGAGTTAGGCGGCGGCTTTACTCTCAAAGTTGATCTAATTAGTTATCGAATCAATAGCGTTAGTCTGGGGCTGCAGCTGCTTTATTAAAACAATGATTTTATTTCAAACGGTAGCACTCGCGGAAGGTAAATTATTTAAGCACCGGGAGCATCGCCCTCGTCCCGGCAACCCGGAGTCAGAAATAATTTTTGTCTCTCTTTTTGCCTTTAATTTCAATAAATCGTTATCGGGCATTAATGCTGTAAAGAGTTTTTTCTTTATATCGTTTTTTGGCATTCGTTATCTGTCTTCTTAAAGGCGTTAACACTTAAAGATCACGGAAAATATCGTTCCCAAAAGGGAAGGTCCTTTAAGTTCTTTGCAAGCATAAAGTTGTTTTTGCTATGCCGTGGAAGAAAATACGTGGTGCAGGTGGGGGCAAGGGTGAGTCGTATGGTTGGAAGATGCGTTTAAACGGGGAGAAGTGAAAGGCGTCGGTACCCCTGCCCCTTCCAAGAATTCCTCATTTATCCCTCCTTACTCCCCCTTCTCTCCGCCCCCTTCTTCCCGAAGCCCGCTTTCACCTGAATGGCATCGATCAGTTAACGCCGAAGCAAAGGCTCCGCGCTGCCGCCGCCGCCCGCCACAACCCTTCATGGGGTCGCCTCCGCTGGCTTATACGAAGGACGCAGCGTCGTCAATCGGGCGTCACTAATCCCACCAACCGTAAATAAACGCTCTCTCGCTCTTGTGGAGATCGCGCCACGAGGAGGTTGAGCAGTTGATGGAAAACACGGAAGGGGCAGAATGAAATGAAGAGGCCAGGCGGCGGCGGTGTCAGCGCTGCGTCTCGACTCCCGAGTGCGTCGGTGTGGGTGTGCGGTTATGGACGCAACTGTGCGAGCGATGCGATCACGTGTCCCCGTGTGCTTTAGAGATAGGAATAACTGTCCATTTCAAGGGAATAGTTCACTCACTTATTGAAGTCTTGACATAATACCCGACTGACTCAATTGCACTGTTCAATTTTGTGGCTTATGCTGCGAGAATATCCGGATGCGGCTATCGCTGCGATAATTAAAGAAAAAAGTACATTCCTGCCACTAACTACTAGGTTAATTATATGAATTTAAGGTAAAGGGAAACTTTACCTTAAGGTTAAGAAGGGATTTATTAATTTTTTAAATGACAATTTGAATAATAGAACGCGAAAGTGTCATAATTCTGTTAATATATTTTATATTATATTTATATGGCATATACCCTGCAAGCCACCACCAGGTTGTGTGGCAAGGGGTTAATACATACCAGAATAATTTTACCCAAACATGACCCAACCGCGGTCAAACAATGTTATTATTATCCCCTATCGTTCGTGGAAAAAATTACATCTTCAATTATCTTTTCTACACTTTATGTCTCTAACTTTATTTGCATGATTTCTCCTACTGTAGTATGATAGGGTTAATAATACATTTTCAATATCACTGCTAGAGAGACGTCATTCCTATTTATGCAAGAGATTTAATCTATAATTTAACCTTCGCTCAATTGAGTGATTCCCAGCCTAGCTGCTCTAATATTTTGGATTCGCTACTATGTTTATCATAACACCGTTTTACAAATCTAGCTCCTCCACGCGATCCAATTCGGCAATTTATCCAACTTTTAGGCAATATAAAACCTGGCGTTAGGACGGACATTTGAGTTTGTACTAAAGACCGTAAAAACCATTCATTGATCTGAAGTTAAGAAATAGCGAAATAATTGTTGGTGAGACCCTTTTTTCTTATGTTATATATGCAAAAACTGACCTTCTGTAAAGTGTGGCATTATTCTCTGAATTATGATTAATTATTAGCAAAACATATTTTCAGTAAACTATTCCCAGTAAGAACAATGGAGTACCACTTAGCTCAAGGAGACCTAAAACGTAGGAAGTTCCTATTCCAACGCACTAACGGTAACAAACCATTTTCAACAAGCTATTCCCAGAAAACTAAAAATCATACCGATTGCCGGCAAACCTAAATGAGGGAGCAGTTACGGAAATATTTTTTGGGAAATTGAGAAGTTTTATTTCATAGTGAAAACTAATCGCTGTCTACAGCTTCGAGCTGTTCCCTTGTTCACTGGAAGGAATAGCTCATCTTGAAAGGTTCGCTCACGAGCTACCGTTTCTGCTGCGTGTGTGTGCATGTCAAATGTGGGGGAGGAGGGGAGCGAGGGTTGTTGGGGTAGGTAATTCAGGAGAGAGATGCGGAAAGTTAAGGGGAAGAGAAAAGGTTAGCAAGAGGTTTGGAGAGGAGGAGGCGAAGGCGGGATGTGGAGAGCGTGATATCATTCCGCATTAAATAAGAGGTTTGAGTTATCCCTCCCATCATGGTCTCCTTAACGATGTTGCCGGAGTTGTTGGACGGAATGAATAAATGCCGAGGTCGGTGTGCGTGCAGGAGGACCGCCCCCTCGAGGAGAACCCAACAAGTGCTCATTCTCCGCAATGTTGGTCTTCTGTGCACCTTCTTGTGCAATGTCAACTCTATATCGGTATGCATTATCAGCATCATGCAGTGTTATCTGTATAATTGCCTCATTTGTTATTCAAGAACTAAATAACAAAAAAATATCCTAGTGTTACTCTCACCAAAACAAGGAACATGCGAGCCATTTAATTCTGCTATGATGTGCGAATGATATCAGTCGAAGAAACATTGAAGGAACAATATTATCGCCGAATGACATTGACCACAGTGAGAAGTTGAAGGAGGATTTTGACTACCGAATCGATCGAAGAAGTCAAATTTTTTTTCCTCTCACAGTTGGTGGCTAAATCTCTAGGATACCTAAACTTTTGACAATATCAACTGACTGATTACTGTTTAATATTTAAAATATTTTAACTTGTTTACTAATGCTTGGTAAAATATTCGTAATGCCACCGGTCACAGCTATTCTTGGTGAATTTCTGGGAAAGATGTATACGTGCGTAGCTAAAAACTTCTAGTTTCAATAAAATAGAACTGGTGAAAAAATGTAAAAAGAAGGATAATGGCAAATAGTAAATTAAGAGGGCATTTAAAGATTTTGTTGACTGAATTGGAAAAAAATTACTTATTTAGATCCAGTAACGTGAATTCAGTTAATGGAAATATATTTTTTTAAACTTTATACGAAAATGAAAGACTCGCGAAAAAGGGTTGTTTCTCAAGGGAAGTGCCTAAATCATCCCACACTGGTTCCCTACAGACATATTAGAATGTTGACAGTCTGAAATGAGTGGAATTCACTGCGTTGCCTCGAGGATGGCCAGCGGTCATGACATCAATTAGCGCTTGCAAAACATACTTACCTCGCGTTTTCCGGAATATTTTAGGTTTTACAAAGAAGGAAATTTGAGCGTTAAGGGAACAGGATCGCGGTGAAAACATAGACAACCGTCGAAAAGGTATACTAACATTCAGCCTGCTTGGTTCAGTTGGATTTTTATTCGCAAACAACGATCAAAGCACCCCGTTGAAGTTGAAGCACGTAAAAAACGTTGGGAGGGAGAGAGAGAGGTGGGTATAGTCCGGACGGAAATTTCAGGCGTGAGAGGGGCGGTCAGTGCCGGATGATGTATAGCGCGCCTTCCGGCCCGCTTCCCACCACACACGCACACCAGGAGACGCACTGCCCTGCCCTTAAAACCTGCCATCATCTCTGCGGACTGATCTGAGCGAAGAAGTGAAAAACGCCCGCTTATTACACGGTCGCGTCAAGCATTTTTGGCAATGCCCAACGCAGCTCCGTGGGGAGAACTACCTCTTTGCAGCGCTCCGAGTGATCTTCACATTTTATACAAAGACCGCAGGATTCTTGGCAGCTAGCGAACGCATGACTCCGTTTCGTTTGGGCGAGTCCTTTGTTTTCGGGCGGCTGGGGCCCCGTGAGTGGGCTGGGAAGGGTGGGCGGGGAGGGACAGGAAACTGCGTCGCCCTTACGACGACTGGACGGAAGTGGAATGCAACTTTTATGCAGTATATCGTTTGTGGTAGTTAAATTTTCATTCGCCAATCTCACCATTTCGCACGGTGCCAAATGTCGCCTGGAGAAATACATTTTCCTTATTGAAAACATCTCGTTCTTTTATCGTGTTAATGATTTTCAAATTTGGATTTGCTCAAAATGAGTAATATAAATTTTGTAACTCTTATTTATCTACTCTTTAAAAAAAAATATTTTTATATATATAGATATCGAAAATTCGAGACCCAGTGTGTCCCTCTTTTAGGTGTTTCTGTTTCTGTGTTTGTGTCGACTAGTCCATTTACAATATATATATATATATATATATATATATATATATATATCTATATATATATATATATATATATATATATATATATATATAATATAAAAAAACTAAATATAGTATACTATTATACTATATATACTAGTAGTAACTATAATATATACATATATATCTTTCACATGCATCCATCAAAATTAACTAGTTTATTTGCATTCAACTTTAACATTCGCAAAGACCACAAGTATTTTTCCAGGTGATCTTAGAATAATCTCTAATATGCTGAAAAATACTCTCAACCTTGTTTATAGTTGAAACGAAAAATAATTTAGCAATTCGATACATTCAACTGATAGCGAATTTTATAATTTAAATTATGTTTAGTTGAACTATGAATTTTCATGAGGAGGAAAATGCGTGGATATTGTAAGCAAGGAACCAGGAATTAAGTGAAGAATCCATGCCAATAATAATTTCTCCCAGGGCCTCCTGGGTCGTGGAACTACTATTTCACTAACAAACCCCACTTTCAAGATTTAGCAAGTCACCATATCAGAATAGTGTATTCAATAAATATAAACCACTGATCTCACTGCCGATCAATAGGCCCTTCATCCATTTTTCCCTCCTCCATAGGATTTCTCCCAACAAACTCCTCTCCTCGCCCACCTTCCCTAGTAATACCTCATTTGAATGATCTCAGATTTTCCCGGCGTATGGTATTCAAGAATTTTTCTCGGGTTTCCCACCGGGTCAGTTCAGTCTGACCCGGTGGGAAACCCGAGAAAAATTCTTAAATACCTCATTTGTTTTCCGTTCGGGCCATTTCACCTTCTCCATTCTTCTCCACACCCACATTTCAAAAGTCTCCAATCTACGTCTATTCTCCTGCTTCAATTAACACGTTTCCCCGCCGGACATAGCTACGCTCCATATCAAAGTTTTTACGAGTCTTTTCTTTACCTCCCTACTCAACGTCCACGTCATCAACTCCCTCCTCCTTGTGAAAGCCTCTTTGCCCAGCCCAATTCTTCTACTTACATCCTTACTACATTAACCATTTTTATCCAAAACACTACTAACATAGATAAACTGTAACATCTGCTCTCGTGTATGAACTCCTATTCATTATTTAACTGTCCTCCTTCGTCTCTCTCTCGAAAACCTCGAAACCTTTCTTTTGTATACATATTACTTCTCTCCATATTTATCGCATACGAGGCATGCTCATAAAGTAAGGGCTCTTTGGTCACAGGAAAAAATATACTCACATGAAACACATTTTTTGGTACTTTTAGTTAGCTCAAACCTCTCCCCATAATGGACGTTCACTTCTAAGCATTTTTCGCACCGCTTCACCAGCTTCTTTAACCCCTCTGATAGAAGCTCGCCGCCTGAGAGCTGAACCAATTGACAAGGCCGTTCTTGAGTTCCTCTTCGGTTTCGAAACGTTGTCCACTGAGCCACTGTTTCAAGTGCAAGAAGAGGAAGTAATCGCTGGGTGTAAGGTCAGAACTGTATGGTGGGTGGTCAAAGAGTTCCCATCGACCCAAAAACTCTCGTCCACTGGACATATTGTAGACAGTAGTACGTCTAAGCTGAGGTAATTGTTCAACCAGGCCATTAATCATCAATGAATCACATCACATTGCAGTTTTTTTCCACTTGCAAAACAATTTTATCGGTCAGAATACTGGGCCTGCCACTTCGCTCTTCGTCATGGACATTTGTCCGTCCATATTTAAAATAAAGGCACCATTGTCTAACCTTTCCTTCACTCATAACTGTAGGTCCATAGACTAGGCGTAACTCCCGATGAATTTCAGCATCCGAAAATCCTTCTGCTTGCAAGAATCGTATGAAAAAACGCACTTCACAGCTGGCGGGATCAACGATTGCCGCGGAGATTGTTGTTTGCAAAACAAATGCTGCTATAGATTCTCAATGAAACAGTAGATGGCGTTGCAGGAGTAAAACTGTGTTCTGAAACGCCAATATTTAAACATACGCAAACGACCCTTACTATTATTAATAATAATAGTATTACCAATAATTATTTAATTAATATTATATAAATTACTAATAAATAAAAATAAATTAATGATAAATAAAAAACTAATATTATTATTAATAATAATATTACCTTCTTATTACATCACCGCTTTTGTTTTTCGTGCCGTCCATTCAACAACAATAAATTTCTTTGAGGATTTTCGATGCATTCGATCGCCACCGTTTTCTTCGTTGGGTATCTTTCACGTGGTTTCGAAGCTCCTTCATGGGCCCTGCAGAAACTATATCAGGCCAAACATGAAATAGGGCCGGGATTTGGTGCGGCCTCCCCGGTCCTGATCTTCTCAACCCAAGCATCACCCCAGGCAGCTGCCATTAAGCTCGCTCGCAGTGGGAATAATGCTTCTCTCAGTTCCGTCGGCTGGAGTCCGATCGGAGGCGCAAACGCGTGTGAAGCAGGAGCCTGTAGGGACGGAAAGAGAGTTGCGGGGATAGAGAGAGTGGAGGGTTATTTGAAGCTTCACGCACACCCCAATCCTCCTCCCGCCCCAGCGGACACTTTTTCTCGCCCCAGAATCGGCCGCGCACACAGTTCCATAACAGTTTGCCACCAGAGTGGTTACGCAAAGGGTAGATATACTACAGCGGCGTTCAGACTTGAGGCACACACGAGCGTCGACGCTTCCCCCGCCGGGCGTGGGGGAATTTCCGCATCCATCCCCACTCCCCGTGACCCTCTTTCCCAACCCCTCTCCGGCACAGGAGGGCACCCGTGATGCCGGGGTGATCCCGCGGCGTGTGTGGGGGCGGGTGAGAGGGGGAAGGAGGGTATCGAGGGGCGTGTGTCGCCGCCGGGGACTGGGGGCGGGAGACGGTGTGGGCGGCTGAGACTCCCCTCGCAACTCTACCCCTGCCCCGGACCGCTTATCCATAAGTTATGAGAGGGGCACCCACGGCAAGGCCCTCCTCTCCTGCACACCTGAAACTATGCCAAAGCCCCCCTTTGATCTCTCCTAGCCTACCCCTCGTCTGCCCTCCCCACGCCGCCACGCCCCCACCCTCCCCTCTCTCCACATTACTCTCGGGCTTCCTCCGCTGCGACCTCGCAACGCCCCCCGCACACACTCATTCCCTCCGTAAACCCCCTCGCCGTGTTTCCCCCGGCCGCTCTCCTGCATATATTTGCCTTCTCCTTCATTCCCTTCCCCCCTGATCTCGCGGTGCCCACTTCCGACTCCTTCCCAGAGGCCACTTCGCCCTCGCCCCTCTCCGCCTCACCCCGCCGAGTCCGCCTCCCAAAAGTATCAAGATCTCTCTTACCCTCACAGGCCCATAAATATTCCCGTTACATGCTTTGCTTAAGTCTTTATAAGCTGGTGCAAGTGATTTCCCCAGCATCCATAAAGAAAAGATGCAATGAATAAATAGGTACTGTTTGCTAAAAATGGTTGAAGTTCTGCCATCAATTATCCCGCCAAGAAAGGGAGTCTCGGAGGAAAGGGCGTAGTAAATTCTGGGTGAGCTCGGGAAAAGAATATTATTAAGGTGCCCTTTTACCCAGATAATGCTCCTTAAAAAAGCCACTTTTTCCTCTCGGCTACGACTTTGAGGAATCTGGCGCTGGACACCATTTTTTCTCTCAAGTATTTCATACTCTTGATTAAAATAGTCACTCTCAACATTTGTTTTTATTCAAATCGATTGACTGGTATACGAGGTATGTTCAAAAATTAACGCGAATTTTAATTTGTCGGAAAATAATATTTATTAATTCTCATACATTGATGTTGTCACCTTCAAAGTAGACCCCATTGGAGATTATGCACTTGTGCCAGCGCTTCTCCAATCCCCGAAACACTTCTCAAACTCGATCTTCGAGATAGCCTTTAGTTCTTTCAGCGATGCGCTTTTAATGTCATATACGGCTGTAAAACGACGGCCCTTCAAAGGTTCTCTTAACTCTTGGAAATAGAAAAAAGTCACACGGAGCCATATCTGGCGAATATGGAGCCCGGGGCATCGTTACAGTACTGTTTTTGGCCAAAAATTCACGAGAAGCAATGAAGTGTGAGCTGGTGCATTATTGTGGTGCAAAAGCCACAATGAATTGTTTTTCCACAGATCCGGGCGTTTTTTTCGGATTACTTCACCCAAACGGCGTTGAACTTGTAGGTAGTACTTCTTATTTACAGTTTGACCTGGCGGCATGAATGCATGATGCAGTATGCCATTAAATTCGAAGAACACAGTGAGCATATAGTAATCTTCACGTTCGACCGTACTTGTCGAACCTTTTTCGGTCCCTGCAAGCCAGAATGCCTCCACTGGGATGATTGAGCCTTAGTTTCAACGTCATATCCATAAACCCATGTTTCGTCACCTGTTATAATACGTTTCAGTCTTTCGTCGCATCGTCTTTTACTTACTGCTGAGCAACTTCCATTCGCCACTGTTTTTGTTCAAAATTCAACAATTTTGGAACGAATTTTGCAGCCACGCGTTTCATACCCAAAAAATTGGAAAAATATCATGTCATGATCCAATCGATATGCCAACATCATCAGCGACCTCTCTAATTTACATTCGGCGTAAGTACATCACCATTTCTTTCACTTTTTCCACGTTTTCATCGATTGTTGATGTGCTGGGGCGTCCAGGGTGTTCGTCATCTTCAAGGTCTTCACGGCCTTCTTGGAAACGCCTATACCACTCTTAAACTTTTGATTTACTCATAGCAGACTAACTATAGGCCTTTGTTAACATTTCACTCACTGTTTTACTCTTTATTTCATTTTTTACGCAAAATTTGATACAAATCCTTTGATCCATTTCTTTTAACAAGCGAAAATCTCCGAGCTCATAAACACGTCTAACCTTAGTGGCTGTCACAGACAAAGTCCTGAATGAAAACAGCTGAAAGTTTTAACATACTTCAGGGTCATGTATACCAACATAATAAAAAAATTGACAATCGGACTCTCATAGCCCGCGAAATGAAAAAATTCCCGTTAATTTTTGAACACATCGTATATATATATATATATATATATATATATATATATATATATATATATATATATATATATATATATATATATATATATATATATATATATATATATATATATAAAATAAATATTATATTATCAATACACTCTGCTCCTGTAAAGACAGTTATTGACGCCGTTTTGTTGACGTAAATGCTGTCCTATCAATTCCCAATGTTTCTGTACCTATTTATTAAGCTAAGTATTCAGTAGATAACTTTATAGTAGACATGTGAGTCTCCGTGAGGCACCAATACAATATAATCCTGGTAATAAATGCGAGACAAGTGATCCGTTCGACTGCATCCTCCTTTTCCGAGCGGTGCCTGGCGCCCAATGGGCGTTCAGTGACCTCGCCTTCGACTCGCTTGGCTGTACAAGTGGCGTCTGGACTGCCTAATCACGACGTCCTCGCCTCCGTCGCCGCTCCAGACCCCTTCTCATTACGATCCCTTCCACTCCAAGCCCCCCTCTCCTTGCTCCCCTTCGCTCCCCCCCCAAACCTCTCCGCTCTCCGCCTCATTTTGTCTCCCCAGTCGATCGCATTCACTTCCCTCTTCAAATTCTTTCTCATCTCCTCTATTCGCGGTTGCCCGTTTACAGGTTATAATAGCCTGCGTCTGAGAAGAATACTCCATTTAAAAATCTAATCTATTAGGTTTAAATGAATACAAAAGTCCATTTCAACGTTGAATGTAAACATTTTCGTTTTTTTCGTAACCAGCATACTAACGCCTTTATTCACATCGCATGAATATTAGCACTAGTAATATCCCTAAAGAATCAAGATATAATTGTAATTAAATAGTAACTCGTTTTTTCATGTTTTTTTAATTGGTGATCAGGTAAGCATTCATAAAAGTGGATTAATTTAAATTATATATATTATGGCGAGATATTTGATGAATATTGCGTTTCGAACTAATTTGCCCAAAGTCTTTCATTTCATGAATTTATCCATGTTTTAATCTCATCATTAATAATTGTTCGTAGCTCTGTATTTATTTCTGCATTTCAAAAATCTTTTTCGCTTAAATTCTTACTTTTGCTTTATTTTATTGCATCATTTGTAGCTGTTTATAAGTTCAATTTATAAGTAACTCAAAGTAGGCATCTCTATTAAACGATCACAGTCGTCAACCCAATCCACTTCATAAATGGCAGGTTAGTTCGAGGGCCTGAATTCACTCACTGAATATTGACCTACCCCTACGGTCCTTTCACTCAAGGTGAACGGTAGGGTCAAATTTCCCCTTCTTCCTCCGAATTCTCCCTGAAATTTCTCGAAAACTGGAAATCTGGAAGAGAGGTTTTAATGTGGAGTGACATGAATCCTTTCAGTTTTCTCAAGAATTGCAAAATCTATTTATTAGACTAATGTAATAAGAATAGTTGTGTACAATAACTTTGTAAGAAATTAAGTTAAGACAGGGTAACTTCTTCATTCAAAGAAAACAATTGATTTTGAAAACTGAATATCACTCTGAGAACACAATATTATTTCTTTGAAAACCCCGTTAAAAGGTTTTTTATTTCAATTTAACGAAGAACAGTTAAGGAATTATGATTTGACGACATTGGAGTGGCCGTGTACTTCAGTGAATTAACTATTTCAATAGTTTTTTATGTTCTCAAAGTACTAATGTTGCTACAGTATAGGCCTTGCAGCTAAAAGGCGCCGAAGGTTTCTTACAAGTATTATTTACGAAAATCAATTTTTCCCCTATTCTGAGAATTGAATGCTCGTCGCTACGTGCAAGGGGATGATGGCTCTACCACCCGAACCATGATAAGCCAACGTCAAACGCAGTGCATGTGCGCCTTAGACTTTGGTGATTTCTACCCTCACCTGTCCAATCTTCCTTTCGGGCTAGATGCGGATTTTTCCGTTGCTATTTTAAAAATGATTCTGCGTCACGCAAGCGTCAATTCGAATTCATCCTCGGTACACCGAAACATTTTGCTTCGCAGATATCAGCCTTCGCCCATTTGTGTCGTAGCTCCCTCTTTGTAATGGGGAACGAGAGGGGCCCTAATGGAAGATGTTTTGCTCGATTGAGAGGAAGATCCTCCTCCAGCCGAGGGGCTCGTCCGCCAGGAGGGAGGGAGAGAGGTTTGAACCCCTGCCACTGATTGGAGGGGCGGCCGAGGGAGCGAGCCCCGCTTCCCTTTGCCCCTCCCCCGTGCGCAACCACGACGGCCGACCCCTTCACCGCCGGGTATCCATGCCCTATCTCATTGCTGCACTCTCGCACAACTCTTCCGCTCATATCTTTGCGACGACGCCGCTGCTTTTTTCCCTCGCCCCACTAATGCACTCTCGCGCGACGGGTGGGTCTACCCAACCGCTATCACGCCACTCCCGACAACCCCTCCTCCACTATTTTTTAATGTACCTCGCCGAATGCCCCCGACGGGGGATATTTTTATACCCTCGCTGGATCTTTGTTTTCGTTTTTTCCTCTTCAATTTATGAGCTGCACTCTACTGCCTTATCAGAGATTCGGTTCTTTTATTATTTAATCATCAGGGTTATACTCTGAAAATAGACGCTCATTAATTGTGTTTGATCATTTGTAATTTCATTCCGCTGTTGTGCAATTGAGTTTTCATATTATTTTAATTAAGAATGCTGAATAATTAATAGAAGTGTCTAATTTCTGTTATGGGAAGTGGGGCCTCCGCAATGGCTAGAAAATTTTCCTGTCATGGTAACTGATTTTCCAATTTAGTTAATTTTTCACTGTATGCTGCTGAAGTACGAGTATTAGTATAAAACTGCTTAATAATTTCTCGGTTTAAGTCACACGTATAAACTTATCCGGACAACAGCGGTTGCAAGATATTCAGGAAATATTGTCATAACATTCATGATGGTGTATTGCATTAAATACATGTTTAATTTTATTTTCCCAACACATCACATGAAGGGCCATATATTAGCATAAATATCATGAGAGCGGCCGTTCTTATTTAATGAAGGAAGGTAGTAGGATTTGTCAATGTCATTTTCTCATTAGAAATCAGTGCTCGCATGTTTAACCTTTTTACCTATGTTCCCATGCACAAGTTAGTTTGTAGCAATTTTTGTTACAAGTTAGTAATCCTTGGAAATATTGCGCTGAAACGTTGTTTATGAAAGATGCCTTTTGTCAATATTGGCTCAAAAATGACACAAAATAAGTGTCAGTGATTTGTGGTAGCACAATTCGCTTTCCATTTACTAGAACTGCACGTTTGAATTTGGTATGGAATAAACTGAAATATTTCATGGGGTGAGGATTGCAATGACTGATATCATTACTTGAAACATATTGCACACATTAGAATCCAGGAGATGCAATCAGACGCCCACCAAGCAATTCTTCTGCAGACGTTCTTAGGAATTGACATTTTTAGCTTGGATGAACTCCTAGGTGTACAACAAAAACTGTAGGCTAATTTCATTCCATATATGTCGTGGCTGTACAAGTAATCAGGTAAGAACACGTTTGGGTTTCTTTTAACAGTATCCATAATGCCGAAAGAGCTTGTGAATTTATATGATAACAATACATTCCAGTAGAACTGAATGCTCTGCATAGATAATAAAAGTATTGCTGTTATACATTGAAGAATTACCAATAAATCGTCATTTAAACTATCAGTGACTGAATTTAAATAAGATATTCTAAAAGTTATAAAATTGCAAAATGTTTTTCAATTAATTGGTCACTTTGATGTTACAAAGTGCACGCAATGGGTTCAAACCAAAGTACGTTGAAAAATATTATCTTGTACAGCATTCCATAATTCTTTGGATAAACGTCAGCATAATTTATTTTATGCATTTTTCGGGCACGATGAGTCCCCTCGGTGAACGTAGCGGTTACCCCGTGAGCGCCACGCTCGTCTCTCGTTAATCATCTGGCGCAACGTGTGGGGCGGCGCATTCTACATGTGATGTATTAATTGCATAAAATATCCTTCCTCGGTTGTCATTCGGCAATAGCAGGGCGAAACACTTTATAATTTGAAAGCGTCATACCCGTACTTCTATTTTCGCTTCGGCCCGTGCAGTCCATCACAATCTGTCAAAACGTAAATGATAGCCCATTTAGTCCACTTTGCATTTGCATTCGCGAAAGAGCGAGAGTGGGCAGGGGAGTGGGAGGGGGTGGGTGGGGCGAAGTGGGTTGGGCTTGTCAAGGGTGGTAGTGGCGAGGGAGGGAATAATGTGGCGGGGAAGGGAGGGGGGGCGACGGACACCTCCGGGCCCTGGGGGCAGATGGCCGTGGCGACCTCTGGCAGAGCGCGTCGGGGGGATGGAGGCGGGCGGGTGGGTCGCCTCTCTCCGCCTCGCCCTCGGGATCCTTTCCGGGGTTTGGTGGTGGCGGGCGTGGGCCGCGAGGGGCGTCGGATGGGGGTGCGGCAAAGGGTGGGCGGGGGAGTGGCTTCGGTGGAACAGTGGCGTGGAGCAGTTAATGAAATTCATTTGCGTGGAGGAGGGGTTGGAGGGGGAGGGGGGAGGAGAGGAGGCACAAATGGCGTGGAAAGGGTTTAGCGGAGAGGGGGATGAAGAGAGGGGTTGAAAGTTTTATTCCGCTTCCGGGGCGAATTAAAGGGGCAGGGTGTAATGACACCGTGAAGAGGGAGTCTGGGTTGATGATGTCAAGGGGCCGCTCGCGTAGGAAGGGGGTTGGGAGGAGAGTGGGGGAGGGGGGAGTAGGAGCGGACGATGGGAAGACAGAGGGAGAGATGATTGGACCAATTCGTGTTCAGGCGATCACATAATAGGGGCTGTTTTGGCAGCCGCCTCGTGATTTCCGACTGAAGCCGGAAAACTGTTGGGCTGGTTGGGAATTTCCGATTGCGTTTTGGCCGTGGGCGTGGTGCGGCTTTTTTCATTTCCCCCAAAACTTAGGAACGATTTGCAAATTCCGAATTACTATTCGAAAGGAGTTGGTTTGGGGAAATAAACTGGTGGCGGTCAAACAACTCTTTCGTCCATTCGTGGATGTTCAATGTCGGTTCGAAACTCGACGAGTCTAGAATAGTTTTCTCTGTTGGTGCAGCTGCATTTTTCGACTGCTCTTGCATTGCACGCAATTTTACGTTCCCATTCGTGCAAGAACTCATTTGAAAAAATGATTGACTAGCGTAGAAAATGCTATCGGACGGAACACATTCACAGTAATGCCAATGCCACTCATATACACGGACACTACGAAGTGGAGTTGCATAGGAGATATCATTACTTCAAAGGTTCTTAAATTAAGAAAAAGAAAGCGGTCAGTGGGAATATTTTTAATTTCGTCGTATCTTTAAAATGCTTTGTACCATGTTCCCTAACATTAGAGTATAAGTAATATATCACTATGCATAGGGTTTTACTGGAAATGATTAACGGTGCCGACAATTTTGCGTAGAACACGCAGAAGCATATATAATTATATAGCATGCATTATTAATTGCTTATTTTTTGTTGCGCGTCAAACTGTTATTAAAAATTGACGCAACCTATGATACTGAACTATTTCACTAGGTATTTCCAAATATGTCGAAACTAACAACATTCGATTGGACGTTTATAGGCTCTGATCTTGGGATGTGCGTACATCAGGGACTTCATAGGTTCTCTGTAGGCATAATTGGGTATTGTTGACCACTTGACGGTCAGTGAATTCACATCACGAGTGATTGCGTGTTCTGAAAAATCTTAAGTGCTCGTTTGCTATGAGTATTGAACCTTAGAAGCTTTGACGCTGTTCGACGAGATGAGGCGAGTAGCTACTGACGTTCAGATGCCTGACCCTGGCTTAACATTAAAAAGGTGCCTTTACGTAAATAAACATGTCTACTCTAATTAGTCAAGGTAAAACCAGGGTTTTTGGTAAATTACTACGCAATAAAAATAAACCGTTAAAATGTAAACAATATCATTAATAATTAAAGAGTTGAAGTTTGGCTTTTTTTATATTTCAATAAAAAAGAATGACTTTTCTTCAGGACACAATCAGTGTTATCAATTTGATATTCGATTTCGAATGTGTATATTGCACGTATTTCTTCCACCCGTGGAGTAATTCATCCGAGAGTGCATTCGGCGCCCGAGGTCACTACTTCCTGACCTTGGAAATGTTTTCATTCTCAGAGCACTGGCTGGCGTAAAAAGAGGAGGGACTTGTTTTCCTTTCCATCCCTCGCCATCTCATCGCTTGCCTTCCATTTTGACTCCGGAGTGAGGAATCGGACGGTCGCGCCATCGTTCCCCGGAGCCTCAATGCAATGCCTCCGGAGCCGTTACCTCGACGCTGCCGCTTATCTCCCCGCGTATCATTCAATTTTACGTGGCGCTGCCTCGACCGCCGCGGCGCCCTCTGACGGCAGCGCACATTCGCACGCACACGCAGATAATCCCCTTCGACCGCGCCTTCGCGTATTAAACTGCTCCCACCATGCACCGCGCCGAGTCCCGAGAGAACGAGCTGCCGCAGCCTCACCTAACGGCACCCCTTCGTTCCCCTTCACCCGCTGTCTCGATGAAGTCCTCTCCCCCACCCTCTACGAGAACTCCTTCCTTTGCTACGCGCCCATCTGCCTCCTCCTCCTCTTTTATCTGAATTCCGAGCCACATCGTAGGAAGGTGCTCTAACATAGAGCCTCTGGCGATTCTCTTTCTCCCTCTCTCCATCTCGCAACGATCCCATCTCTAGTGAGGGCTTCCTCGCACTCATCCCGGCATAACCGTATCCCACCATTTCCCGCTACACTCCACTTTCATATTTATTTTCCTAGATATGGCGAATGAATGCTTTCTGCAATATGGATGTCAGGGAAGGCATCCTATGGGGCGCGCGTGTGTGCGCCGTCCGCCGACTTCGTATTCACGGCGCCGCGGTCTCCAGTTAAAATGTTTCACCGTCCGTTTATTAGGAGTTGGATCGAAATCCTCCCCCGCCACCCTTCACCATACTCCACCCGCCATCGCCCTTTTCCCCCGCACACCTTCGTTCGTATCTCCTCCCCTACTCTTGTCCTCACCGTCCCCTTTTTATCGTCCTATTCCGACTCCCATTTTTATTTTTTCCGTAGCCTCCCTTAATGACTGACCATGGCGGGAATATCAATTGCTTCCGAGGAATTTCGTGGTGCATTTTTTCGCTCGACTTTGGACTCTTCGCCACCTCAAACAAATAAACTTCACTGCCCAGATACATCTACATAACACCCCGCTAGCCGCCGCAAAGACGTGTGGCGGGGGGGGGGAGGTTAGGTCACTACTCGTAAAAAGGAATAAAACCATATGCAAAATTAACACATGCGTGCAAAACTACAACCACAGTAGCATATACATTCATGCAAAAATCCTTTCATTCTACACGCATGCAAATATATATTCTATCATCTAAGAAATAATTGCACCTTAGGATGCAATAAGAAATTTATCCAATAACGCGCAAGCTAGAATTTGAAAAGTAAGCAGGCGGAATTACACTACCACATGGACGTGCAACATACAACAGTCTCCTCCCCAAGGACACAGGTAGGGAGTATGACCCAGCGGAGCAGGTAGCGGGAGGGTCCCCCCACAGAGAGAGACGAGGGATGAAAGGGGAAACTTTAAAACAGAAAAGGCAGAGCAAGCAATACTGTAAAGAGCACTACATTATTTAGAGGCATTCTAATGAGGTCATGCGGAAGGAAAGGGTTTTTACAATAAAACACACGAGACTAGCGAGAGTTCATGCAATTGAGTAGAACAAAATATTCCCTGGACGCTGAGGGAGGCAAGTGGACTTTTTGCTATCTATAACCCTACAGTTGCTATCGCGTATTGGCCGTGAGAAGAGGGAGTCCTCGAGTCTGCTAGTTCTGGCTTCTATTTCCCGAACGGCATACTCGGATGCAGATTCGATTTTTTTTTCCAATGTCCCTTGCCCTCCTCAACCCTTCTCTAAACCAGCTAAAAGGAGAGGGAAATGGTGCGTCTACCCTTGCCGATTTCTCTCTCTCGACTTCCCCTTGTTTTATTGTTGGCTCCCATGCCCTCGCCGACGTCATGGCCCATTTCCCACGTCGGTACTTCGAGTCTTGAGGGAGGGAGGGTCGCGAAGGGACGTCGGCGGGTGGCAGCGATTTCCCCGCCGAGTGCGTGAGGAGTGGCTTTATTGCCCTTTGATGCCGTTCTCACCACTTATCCCTCTCCTGACGCCACCCGCACTCCAACCAATATTTCCTTTCCTTAATGCGAGGACCTCGGCGGGAAAAGGAATGCGAAAAAGATGATCCCTAACGAAACTCGTATATAGAGTTGCACAGCAATGGAAGCATAAATATGCCACGTGTGCCATAAATCCGGTCTATTTATTACCCATTTAATGAGCATCTTGTAGCTATTCAGAGCTTGTGTAAAAAGATACGATGAAAGTTTTCCCTCCGATTTCAATAAGGTACCCAAGACTTTAATGTTGGAGCGGACAAGGGGTCTGTAAATTAGGATTAATCTGAAATGTGCATATCTTACTCAAAAGGTGTTAACGCGGGTGTACGTTTCTGCGCGTTAGTGCATATCTGTGCTCTCATGAATTCTGCCGCAAAATGGCTTTCATGAAGAAAGCGGGATCGTATCCATCAGCGACGAGGTGCGGTTGTACAAAAAACATTAGCTAGGCATTTGCTCCCAAAACATGCATGATCTTTAAAGTTTAATTAATCAGTATAGGATATGAATATTAAAGGAATGACAAAGTGAACATTAATGCTGAGTATTGTGGATGTTTACGACGGATATATTTCAATGGCCCATTTGCAATTAAACAAGCTGGTAGGATTTATGATAGTTGAAGAATATAATTCAAGGGGAACATACTTCAAAATTTATGAGGCTTCACGCATGGAAAAAAAGCGTTGTATTACCAGCTTTACTGAAGCTACCGTATACTACGTCGTTATGAAACGATCCTAGAGCAAGTAACTTCGGCCGGAAAGAATACCGAAGAAAAGTCTGAAAGAAGAAAACTCGTGTGGTGGGCCACTTGAGGATTGTCCTTGCCGAATTTTCCGAGTGAAATCAACAAAAATATGATATTTTACGCGATTGCTTTCTGAAACGAAACATTCAACAAATATAATGTGGCTAACAAATAAACCAAAGTAGCATAGTGGAAGAACACAGGGTGAGGATATGGAACGTTTACAGAGGTAGAGTGAAATTATTGGTGCGCTTTACAGAAAGGTTAAGTTATTACTGGGTAGTAAGAAGGGGAGATCTGTGCTAATAGTTAGAGATGAGTCGGGTAAGATAATACTTGACACAGAAAAGATCCAAGAGAGATGGAAGGAATGTCTGGAAGAACTTTAAGGTAAAGAAGCTAAGCCAACAAGGTTATGTATAGAAAAAGAACATGACGTAAAGGAAGAATACTTAGGCCAAGAGAAGGGGCATTAAGAGAGATGAAATCAAATAATGCCATTGGGGAAGGCAACATTCCTGCGGTACTAATAAAACGTTAAAGAAAATTTAGGTGGAAGAGCCTATTAGGACTGATTCGCAATATCTATGAGAAAGATATCCGTGAGGACAGTGTTAGTTGCTATTCCGAAAAAGGTACAGGCTACATCATGTGAGGATCACAGAACAATACTATAAGTTTGATATCCCACGCAGCTAAAGTGATTATCAGAATCATCAACAAAAGGATAGAGAGTAAGGCAAATGATTACTTAGAGGATGATCAGTTTGGGTTTGGGAAAGGAAGAGATACGCGTGATGCCATTGCAGTAATGAGACCACTAATCGAGAGGAATATAGAATACAATCAGGACATATATGCCTGTTTGGTAGATTTCGAAAATAGCGTTTGATAGAGTGAATTGGGAAAAACTAATGAGTATATTGCAGAAAATAGGAATGAATTGGAGGGACAGGAGACTGATCCGCAACCTGTAAATATCTCAGACTGCTCAGGTGCGAGTGGGGAACGGAGAGTCCGGAAGGGTATTGTTAGGAGGTGGTGTAAGGCAGGGTTGCCCATTGTCACCGGTGGTGTACAACGTATATGTAGAGGAAATGATTAAAGAGGCATGGGAAGAACTGGAGGTAGGAATGAAAGTCGGCGGGTAATTCGTAAAATCTGTTAGCTTTGCTGATGACCAAGCATTAGTTTCTCAGTCAGCCAAGGCGTTGCAAGCATTGCTGAGTGAATTGGAGGTTCAGTGCGATAGATATGGGATGAGAATCAACATTAATAAAACAAACGTCATGCGATTTTCCAGAAAGAAAAAGGCTAAGATAAATATTAAAATAGGAGGGGAAAAATAGAGCAGGTAGAACAGTTTACGTATGTTGGAAGTGTTTTGGACCAACATGGTCAAAGTAGTTGGGACGTAAGGAGGAAAATTGCGGTGGGCAAGAAGGCTTGCACAAGGAGGGAGTTGATGACGGGGACGCTGAGTAAGGATGTTAAGAAAAGGCTCGTCAAAACTTTGATATGGAGCGTAGTTATGTACAACGCGGAAACATGTTTACTGAAGTAGTTAAGTAGTTTTTATGAGAGGCGACTGACAGCTAAGGTCATTTGCGTCATTTAGGGATTGATGGGAAGGAAGGGTGGAGAGAAACCTAGCGTCGGCATTAGCCTACTCTTGTCGAAAGGCGCCAAGGTGTCGGCAGTTTTACGTCCCATCCAACGGACGTCGTACTCACTCAAAATGCCATCCACAAAGCACCTAAAGCCGCTCAGAATCAGGATACCGCTGAAAATCATTTGTTATCTCCAGGATTTGAACCCGGGCCCTCTCGTTTTGTATCCCGTACGTTAGACGCGACACCAATACCTATCCCGATGGTTACTGAAGCAGAATGATAGAAGTATATTGGAGGCTTTTGAAAAGGGGTTGTGGAGAAGGATGGAGAAGGTGAAATGAACATAAATGAAAATAAATGAGCAACCTAGCACGTTTGGTGGGCGACGAGTGGGGTTTGTTAGGAGAAATGAAAGGACCCAGGAAAAATGGATGAAGGCAGTGGGATGTTGAAGAAGGTAGTAGAGGGGAGAATGTTAGGCAAACGAGGAAAGGGCAGGAACAGGATAGGGATGTTCGACGGGATGAAGTGAAGAAGGATGTACACAGAGATGAAGAGGGACCTGATGTAGAGTGGATTGCTAGATTGTGCTTTGTTTGGAGTCACAAAGTTTTGTTTGGTAGTTGTGTCCATTCAAAACCCACCTTAACCGGTAGATTACCTAATAAAGTCACATTTTGTTGGTGCTCATGGTTTATTCTCAGTGTCGATAGTAGTTAGATATTGATGAGATAAAAGCATGCAGTTATCAGATACGCATTCTTGCAATATCTCCTAGTATATTACATTCCTAATATAATGCAAATGAAAAATATTGTGTAGTAATTGTTATGCATGCAGGTGCTTTATTGTGCGGAAAATAGATATCAAAACTAATCGTGATAAATATTGAATATTTAAATATAAAAAAACTTAGGATCCAATCCAATTGACCTCTCCTCTATAGGAGCCATTCATAACTGCAGTGTGCACCGGGTTCAATGCCAGGCGAGACTTTACTTAATAAAACGCCCGTGACAGCGCTGCTCTCCGAAATGCATGTGCTCGCCTATAATTGGAGCGTGCGGTCGTTGGGCGTCCGACGCCGGCCGAGACACGTTCTGGTTTTGTCGACTTCCCACCCCTGGCTGTGCGGGTTGCATCGGTCCCTTTCGGACATGGCAGCACGATGGCCGATCAATAAAAAAGCGATCATAAATTTTTTGGCATAATTTTTCTGCGTAAATTAATTTTTGGCTAAAATTTATTTTTATAGAACTATGAAGATGCGTATGGAAAATTCCGGAGGGTACAAGGAGGCTGTAATTAGATGTATTGTAATTAGGCATAGGTTTAAGAATGGCGTGATCAAGAGACCTATGGGTCACGCCTAACCATAAAAAATGTAAATGGTATCTTCAGTGCCTTTCCTCTTAATATACCCGAAATGTGAGGATATTGATAAATTATGTATATCATCATATAAATCGGTGATACTTGACTTGAAGTCGTGGAGCATCTTACAGCCTTGCATTCTTTATTGGAGTTTTCTATTGGGATTGCATTGAAATTTCTTCTTGACTCATTTACAGCATTGGTGAAGTCTTTATTACGATCAGAATAGCAAACTTAAGTTAGAATTGAGTACTTTTGTTAGCATTGCATGGTGAAGTCGTTCCAGGTAAGCTTTAACTCTAATTTAGGAGTAAATCCACCTCTTATTCTTGAATTTGCTTTTGATTCGTGCTTAAGTGGGTTTTTCACGTTAAAATATGGACAAAGACATCATGCATCTCTGAATTTTTCATTAAGGGAATATGCGAGGGACTTAGCCGACTTATCTGGAACCTACATGTCTCAGACTGTTCAGGTGCAGATAGTTATTGAAGAGTCTATACGGTAAGTTATAGGCAGAGTAACAAACCAGAGAAGTCCATTTTCGCATGTTATTCTCAATATAAATGCAGAGTTAGAAGACAGCAAGTGGTAAGTGAGGCTTGGTAATGGTTGAATGAATTTTGCATTTTAGAAATTATTGCATTGAATTTGCATTTTAGAAAGTGAGTCGGGGATTTTTCAGAACAATTATGTGTTTGACTTTTCGTTAGTTGGCCAGTCAACCAAACGTTTATAATCATTACTGAGTGCATTAAAAATCAAAATTGGTATGTATATGAGATGAGTATTAATCTTTAATGAACGAAGGTAACGAGGTTTTTTAAAGAAATAGGATTAGGAAGATAAACATTAGAGCTGTGTGACATGAAAAATAACTAACAGAAAAGATTTCATATTTAGAAAACGTTTTAAGGGATTGCGGACAGAATGGTAGGGAATTTAAAGAATTGGGTTAGGAATTGAATTTTCAGTAAATAAACGGGACTTGATGATACAACACTTCAAAAAAGACGTAAAGAAAAAAGACTAGTGACATTTTTAACATGGAGCTTAGTTTTGTATATCTCGGAAGCTTGGCCGTTTCTGAATGAGTTTACGCGTTGAGTGGAAGTTTTTAAAATGGAGTTGTGGAAAAGAATGGATGACATAAATGAATGAAAAGGCAATAAAACTTTGAGGTTCTAGCCATGGTAGGGGGTTTGAGGCGCCTGCTGGAAAAAGCTTGAATTCGACAAGAAGAGGAACACACTTGTTTAAATACGGAGGGAAAATGGCATGTTGGAAGCGGTAATGGAGGGAAGAATACTAGGGATGGGAACTAGAAAAAGAGTAGATTTCTTTGGAATTAAGTGTGTCAGAAAGTACGACTAATGAAGACCAAATTATTGTAGCACTTAGATTGAGGTATGCTCTGGGTACATCAACGTCTACTTAATGCCCCGCAATCCGTCGCAAGGACGTTTGGCAAGTGGTGGTAGGTCACTAGCTATTCTACGTGTATTCACTCTATTTCCTCATGCACCTGGCACCCCGCGATCCACCAAAAACGGCGTGGAAAAGGGGACGACCGAACACCAATCATCCAACATGCCTGCATATATGTATTGCGAGTATTACATGGATGGCGCAGCTATTCTAAGCCTACACAAAGAGGACAAGAAAATACTTAAAAAGAGGGCAGGCAAACATGCGATTCAAACACATTACCGGTTAGTATTGTACACGTTCCGGACGGACAATTCACTATAGACTTTATACACATTCGCCTACACCATACCTGGCACAAGGGTGTACGGAGGGGGGCGTTAGGACGCCAGACTTGTGCCAAGTTACTTGGGCAGTGTTTTATGGGAATTTAATCTTGTAAACCCGTATTTTCTTAGGGGTTCCCCTTTTTATTGTTGTCGCGAATATTACGCGGGAAAAACGAATACTTGAGTCTATCAGTTCGACTGTTTTACTCTCTAATTTTGGGGCACTCGTAATAAGGGGGCCTAATTCCATCCTATCTCCAATGTCGGTTGCAAAACCATACGAATTATATCTAAAGATTACCACCCCATATACTGCATTAAATTTGTGAAGCTTTGTGTCCTTTAGTGCGAGTTTTTTACGAATCTAGCGGTCTTTCTCTGTACCCTAAAACTTGGAGACTTGGTTATGATTACAATATTCTGGGCTAATTAAAATTGGTCTGAGCCAGAGGTATATTAAAGAAATTGTAGAATGTAAACGCGTTAAAGTATAATTAGAAAATAAGATGAAGGAACAGATAGGAAAGTATTTTTGCCAAAATTGCCTCACGGGATAGTTGGTGTAACTTTCCTATTTGCTCATTCTTGACGTTTAATTAAAAAAATAGCATAGTAGTAAATAAAAATTGAATGTTTTACGGTACAACTTTTTACTGATTCTTATTTTATTTTTCACCTGTACTATTAATTATCGTGCGGGAAACATATTGCAATGCGATTTCAAAATATAAAAATCATTCTCCTTGAGTGGGATTCAGGTTAACGCGAATGACTTTTACACTTTGAAGTTTTTGCGTTGTAATTCGCATTAGCGAAGGTCTCCATGAAATATATTATCGTGGCATCATCCGGAGTCACTTTGAATTTTGGAAATATTTTGATAAAAACCAATTTTACTTTGTCTCGCTTATCAAGAATTTTAATGATATTTTGACACTGAATTTGAAGAACACTTCAATGTTCTACTCAGTTTTTTTCTAGATATTTCATTTTTCTTAGACATCTCATTATATTTTGATCCACAATTAAATAATTGCTTTCTCTTTTTTAATATGAGAATATCAAATTTAGAGAAATGGTATTTAATCTTCATATCCTTTTACGTAGCAACCGCATTGTTACTAGTTGATAAAAAAAACCATAAACACAGTAATCAACCCGAAGGTCGGTTTAGTAGGTGATGGTAGAGCTCACCCATGTACCAAGCCCGACGGCGTGTGAATATTCACAAATCAGGGTAGGGGGGCCAGTTCCTTTCCCTGTGCCGGTTATGGTTGCTGCAGGTGCCCAACGTGCCTCGCCCGGGAATCGAACCCGGGACCCTCCGGTCAGTAGTCCAACGCTCTACCCACTAGACCACCGCGACCCGCATTACTAGTTGATATCGAAAGAAAGTTGGATTAAATTAGCCATTTATAAAGACATAATAATCGTTAATTTAAGTAAGTTGGAATGGCGAATATGTTATTACTGATAATGCTGCGTATTTTCTGTTATTTCAATGAATATCGGTGAAATTACAAAGAAAGGAAAAGAGTCATTTGTCTTAAATAATGATGAAATGCAATTGTTACAGCTACAAATTAAGTTACAGAACGTTTAGAAATTAAAACTTCTGTATTTACACTTTGCACACCCAGGAGAGTGAAAACGTCATGTTGATTAATAATATGCTTTAATTTTTGAATATGTGTATCATATTTATGGGATTTTACGTGAACCTATTTTTTTAATTGTGGTTTAAAATTGAAGATACGAATGAAATGTAATCTGTAGACCGCATTTGTGCTGACTGCAGCTTCTTTTAAATATTGATTTTTTAACCACTTATCAATGAGAGTTCAAATGAAATATTATTTGGGTGAAATACGTCGAAAAGATATTAGAATACTTTAGAATTGACAGTAGCAGTGAACACATGATGAACCACATATTGCTCGGGTATTAGAAGAGGAGATTAGAAGATTTCAACTCCTATTTCTATCAAAAGGCATGAAGTAACGTGTTACATCACGCAACATATTTTCGCACCTTTTATTAATTATATACTTTTTATGCTTGCCCCTGGTAAACCGTTAAATCGTTACATTTGGATAATTTTAACAAAAATGTCCATATATTAACATCATTTTCCGATAACTACGAGGCATATTCATAAAGTAAGGGGCGTTTGCTTATATTTCTATCTGTCTTGGTAGTGTTTGGGATCGGAATGGTTAAAGTAGTAGGGATGTAAAGCTGGGCAAAGAGGCTTTCACAAGGAGGGAGTTGATGACAGGGATGTTGCTTAGAAGTGAACGGCGATTATGTAAAAAATGAAGTAAGTTTGTATGCAACTACTAGTGTCGATAAAATGTGTTTCACATGAGTATATTTTTTCCTGTGCCCAAACGGCCCTTACTTTATGAGCATGCCTCGTACTTCTCTTACAGCAATCACAGTGAATGCTATACTCTGCTCATTTCAAATGTGAACTAAAAACAAGAATGAGAGGAAGCACAAATATTTTTTTCACAGTTTCAGTTTATAATAATCGTGGATTTTACAACTTTTCTATTCCTGTTCAATCCTGGTAAGTCCAGATTCTCTCCCTTGTAGCAGTTAGTAATCACGAATCTAAGTCACGAACTGTACATTAACTATTTGCAGGAGCCTTAGCGTGTAAGATGGAACCGGAATGGAGAGGAGAGGACTGTCACTAATTGAATCCTCTCCTGATGGAGAGCGAAGCCCCATTCCAAGTCGAGTTAATCCGCTCGCAGCGGACCGCTAGCTGGCACGTGTGTCGCCTTAACCGTGACCGAGTACAAATATTTTGCATTGTTTATTTGTACGGTGTACGGTGCGGTTGAAAATATTTTACGTTGCCCCAAATTATATTTAGGTCGAAATTAATTTTTTTTATCACTGGTAATCGAGTTTGAGTGATGTGAATCCATCACTCGTTAAAATAATGATGGCAATGACTTCAATGCAATATGCCACCGAAACGAACCTTCTTAATTTTGTCATCAAACACGCACGGTGTAGGAAATTGAAGCTGACAATAAACGCCAATCAATATTGTGGGGTGGTTCCTCAAGGAGTTTTAACTTGGGAGTGAAGGGAACGCTTATCAATAAGTTAGACTGTAAATGGGTATCTTTGTGAAAGGTGTTTGCAGAAAGGGAATCACTAACACGGAGCACGAGCGCTGCTGGTTTAGAGGCATGGGGACAGGTTGCGTGCGGGAAGCAGAAAACATTGCTCGGTCGACATGGAGCGATAGCGCTGCGTTTGGGAAGGACGGACGACCACCCTTTGCTCTCAAGTTCAAACAACAGAATTTACATTTTTTATAGGTTGTTTTGTTCCCATCTAAACAAACTTTACGGTTTTGATTGCGAGTTAATCTTAGTGCCTAGAATATCATGACAATGCTGTTGGGATTAGTAATGTTTAATTTACTTTTTTTTTGGGAACCCAAATGTGTTTCATTAAATTTTAAATGACTGCAGCCATATAAGTATCCCAGTGTTTCATTAAGGTTTCCAAGGTTTCATTATTTATGAACCATTTATTAAGAAATGTTGGTACCATTTGACCAACTTAAAACATTTAATTCCTCATTTGAATGTTGCTGGGATATTACTTATATTATCACCAAACGGTACGTTTATAAATGGCAAAATAATCTTAAATAGTAATGTGTATGTTTTTGAATTTATGATTTTCCACTTTGGTGGCATTTTAAATCATAGAGAGAGGAGAAAATTATCAGACGAATCTTTATTTATCAGTAAAATACGCTCTTTTCTTTCATAATAATATATATTTTGCTAGAAGTTGCCTTTCTTTGTTGGAAGATTGCTTCAAGCGAACTCTCTATATTCTGAGATTTTTATGAAGAGAAGACAAGACTCTGAATTTATACGTAGTTAGCTAATCTGATAAAGAATTGGCGAATGTGGGCTCATGTAGAATATTTAAGAGCACAGATGACTCTCCATAGTTTGCATAAGGTAACGGTTTTAGAACTTTCGAAATGACATTCTTTTAAAAACGCAAATTTAAAAGGATCATTAAGTATCGGAAACTATTCCATAATTTTCTTTTTATTTATCCGTTCCTTTCCGAATACTTAATATCGCAATACCTCCTGTGCTCTGTTGTAACAGAGTGTAAAAACTACTTTCATCATTAAAATAAAACATTTGGAAAATCAGGATACACGAACTACATTCAAATAATTTAAAACGCCAGTACTACTAACGTATAGCATGAAAAAATTACCTAATTTATTTTATAGGGAGCTTCAACTTAATTTGATTACAGGAATGTATTTCGACTAGCTATTTATTTAAATCGTCAAATATTCTAGGTCGTGGAGTTTAATAATATTTAATGATACCCTAATATCCACATTGAAATCGGGAATGAAACTGTTGAGAAAATATGGATATCGTTACTTATGATAGAAGGTTAGTTAGAAATACTCAAATAAAAGTTCCTAGAAAAAAACGTTTTTCCTAATGCCAGAGGTCCTAAAAAAATTCTCCTCCTCGTAAATGTTTGCCCATTTCGTGTTTTCCGCCACAAAATGTAAATGGCCGTGTAAGCGGTGTCCTTCCCCGCGCGCGACCTGCCCCGTGAAGCTCTCTTGAGTCCTCTCTCCTACACGCCACGCTGGATTGAGCACACGTGCCTTTGGAGTGAATGTATAAATATACACACCAAAGCAGACGCACACACACACACACAATACCGCGCGAGAACGTGCTCATTTCCATTTTGTCGCATATGGAAGGACGCCATTGTTCACCCTTCATAAACAGTTCTTCGCATGGCGGCGATGATGGCATTTTTGCATGTTAAATCCCTTCCTCTCCGACCACTCGACCTCCGGCATCCACCCGACGCCATTTCCAACCGCCTTTCTTTGCATGTGCTCTTTTCCACCTGCACTCGAAGGGAAATAGCCCCCAATGTCCGAGGGGTACGTCGCGGTAGAGGCAAGGGTGTGACGTGCGCCCGGCGATGTTATCGCGACGACCAGAATGGCGAGTTTCGTTGTTGCTTCTTCTCTTGGAGTTCTTGAACACGGATGAAATGTGCGCTCGACCGGAAATAAATGGGAAATAAGATATTCATTTGAAGATGAAAATCGAAAATCATTTCTAATTTTCCGGGAAATGATGCATTGTCATCGTTTTCGCCATACCTTTCTGCCTCTAGCCATGACAAAGAATGACATCTTTTTGTTAAAAATATATCCCTTCATCGGTTTAGACGACAATTTTTTTTATTATCTTTTGGTTAATCCTATAATAGGGTGGACATATCAACCTAAACTTAAAGATTTGGTGTTTTTGCAAGATTCATTATTAAATATAAGACATTATTTACAATATAAAAACCATAAACACAGTAATCAACCCGAAGATCGGTTGGGTAGACGATGGTAAAGTTCACCCAGTACTCAGCCCGAC
>CM073769.1:11535201-11873992 GCA_037158775.1 Hetaerina titia | reverse complement strand
ATAAATCTCTTACACGTGACTGACCGAGTCTAGAAATTTAAATTTACGTAAAGGCCAATCTCACAATTTATTTTTAATAGAGACAACGGCCTGTGGTAAAGAGTCAACCGATATTCAATTATTTTGTCAAACAATACTCACTATCATTCATTTATTACGGTGAAAATATACGAACGCTTTGAAAGCAAAAATATTCTTTTAGGACTGTTTACATTTTGCTCTTTAAAAGATGTTTTTGAGCCCGAATGTACTATGTAATTTTATATTGTGTAAACCCCGCTTGGATTTTAAACGTTACATTTTTATGGGATGGAAAAAGTCGACTTTGAATACCGAAACCGATTTGCTGAATGAAAGCTCTCTTCTTTACTTTAATGGCGCTGGAGCGCCATGGGTTGCCTTTGGGTTTTATAGAAAGTTTATCTGGAAACCTCCGGCTGAAACATTGACGCAGGCATCCATTATTAATTAGGATATCTTAAATTATTTACCGGATTCTTATGTGGCGGCCCGGTCGCCAGGCAAGGATCCCTTTTCCACATCAAGCAGTCTTTGTTCCGCACACAGAAAACACTTTTATCTTGGCCTCGCACGCTATGACCTATCTCTTTTTCATTGTGCGGCTCTTTGAATTGGCCCCGTTTCATCCACTTTGATTCTTTGAGGCCTTATTCGTTCGACGGGCGGGGGTGGGGGGTAAATGGGTATCCTTGGGGGAGGTGGAGTGAGAGGAGAAAATAAGGGGCGGTTTCTGGGAAAGGGGGTGGGGGAATTGCGAGGATTTTCCGAGAGGTGGAGGGTCTAGAAGGAAGAGGATGGAGGAAGCCCAGGTTGAGCTGCCGGAGGGCGAGAGGAGAAGGTACGGAGGGTTCCCCCAAGGGGTTAAGCGAGGGAGCTTAAGAAACGGGAGAATGCGGAAGGAGGGAAGGAATTTGGGCACCAAAGGGGAGAGCCCCCATCCGGCCGCGGAAGTGGATGGCAGAGGAGGAGCGATACATGTGCGCTCGCCATTTTGTTCATTAGGGAGTCGCGTCAAAGACCAGGGAGAGCCTTTTGTATGTGAGGCGGAGTTTTTACGTGTTATCCCTTTCCCTCTCTCCCCCCGCCTCCCCTCCTTTTTCTCTCTTTATCTCCCTTTCCGACCGGAATTTTTTCCTCAGAGTGCCCTTTAATTGAATTGGATTGATATTGACCCAGCTCATTGAATGCCTTATAGAGGTGAGCAGAAAGACGAATGAATGAAGTATTTTATTTGCTGCCGAAACTTTTCGCTTTACTCATTTCGCGTTTAGTTTTCTGCCGGATACTTCCTATTGGATACGTGCAGTGTGAACCATCACATTTTCGGAGTTACCACTGAGCCCCAAAACCCCTTGACGTCAATCATATTCAATGAAATAATGGATTCAGGGAATGGAGTACAGTGGATTGAATGAAATTCCGACTCGGCGTTGGAAGTTACTGATTTTTAGTTCACAATTTGGTGGATTTTTGGTGGGGATGAAATAGTTGGATGAAGTTCATCTAGTATGTTAAGGCCAAGTGCTCTCTTCCTGATTTGAATGGATGCTTAATATTGGATTTACCTCTTCTCCTTACCAACTAATGGTAAATGTAATTTTCAATAAAGACGTTAGAAACTCTTCATAAACCAGCTTAATAATGTTTATGCCAAGGTGATGTGTTAATAGATGAGTTCGCCATTTCTTCTCACTCCATTTAATTACTTCTTCTGTCCTAAAATTATTTCTACTGACTTGTATTAAGGTACAATCATTATTTGATTCCAAAATAATTAAGAAACACCTTTTTCAATCGCTAGATTTTTTGTCATATTTGAAACCAAATTCAGCAATGTTAAGTTTTTCAGTCACATAAATTATATTAGAAATTTTGGCCTGTAAATATGAGAGCATGTATTTCATAATATTATATAAGCATAAGATATGCGAATATTTCACAGCATAAAGATTGTTCGATTCGTCCGAACTTTTATAGAGTGTACATCACCGGGATGTCTCTGATAATGATTATTTTTCTTAATATCCCAATGTTTCTTCGAATTATTGGCTGTACTATGTTTGTAAAATTCTTATTGGTAAAATAAATATGAATCAAGTATGAGTTATGTTGTGCTCATGTATCCTGTTGCTTGCTATCATATTATTTAAGGATATTAATCCCATGATGTCATTCGGTATATGTACATATATTTGGTATATGTATTTTGTTAATTCCGATTTTTGCATATGAAATATAGGGCTTTAAAAATGAAATTATTTTGTCCGATAGATGAGATGCCTTTTGTCGAATTCACAGTCAGAATAACTACAGTGAGAGTTCCAAATAGCAGATTCATGTGTTCATGAGTACACTAGGTATAGGGGAAATGTGCACGGATATTACATCAACATTCCTATATTTTAATGTATTTTGCAAATAAACAGTTTTACCTGAAAGCCTAAAACTCAAAAAAATTATCAAAACTCAGCCATCTTTGAAAATGGGTTCAAGTCTCAGTTGAAGTTACCAAAGTATGTATCATCATGAAGAAATTTTATGGTCTCAAATGTTAGACCATTTTTAACTTTTAGCAAAACTTTTATTTGTTTAGGAGAATAATAAGAATACATTAGGGTTTCAAAAAGCACAATAAGACTAATTGAGAATCATTTTTAAACCATCTTTAACTTGGTGTATCACAGTTTGAAGTCGCAACTTGTTACAAAAGTAATATAGTTACTTAATGTTTTAAATGCATGTAAAGACTCAATCGGCAGAAAGTAAGCCTACGATTCTAGCATAACATAAGCAGGGATTTGGAAGAGTGTATGCCTCAGCCTGCGTCTAGACGGTATGACATGTATAGTATTCTTTGACGAGAGATGAGAGAAGGAATGCATTACTTAGTTTTAATTGGTTCGATATTTGATCTGTCAAACGTGAGGAACAGAAAATATATTAGAGATTGGAATGATATAAAAATTAGTCCATGGGACAAAAATAAGCCCTTTCCTTTATTTTCCGTGTCATGAGTAGCATTGCCAACTGAGAATGCGAGTTCGTGTATGATGAACATTGTTGACGGATTTCCCAGAGAGATCAGGTGTCAGAACAAAACAGAAGGAATAATTGAACTTAACAAAAACTTGTGAAATTAAGTAACTTAGAAAAGGAACGTTGAATTTAGCATCTGTAGGTGAAAATAATGATTATAGGATAAATTCGACTCTACATCCATTCCCAACAAAAAAACTTGTATATAACTTAACCTATTTGTACAAATCGTCGTCATGTTAAAGATCTGTGAAAACTTAAGATAAAAAACACTGGAGTTACGCTTTATCGAGGTTAATAAATACAAACTTACGAGTATTTCTTACAAACGGATCTCGTATTATTTTATCCACTGAGAAACTTGGACTTAAAGGAAACGCTTTGGGGTACGAAAACATTTAACTTCAGTTCTATTTTTGTTAGAATAAAGGACGCGGAATAGATGTGAAAAATGTAGCATAATGGGGAGGGAGCAAAATGCTAACGGTCTTCTGGAACGTGTTCAAACTTCCAAAATATTTCTTTGCCATTTTTTCAAGCTTACAAAGCCTTTCATCAATCCCCACACCATTTCCTTTACGCCTTCAGGTTCCCTCCTTGGGCACAGAAATGTATTTGAGGTGCAGTCTGTGGGTGACCGAGGTTGAGTTTCTAGGGTTTTGATGGAAATGACGGGTTTTCCAGCATCAAGGAGCGGAGAGAGTGTGAGTTTGGAGATTTCAGGGGTAAGTGCGGCGGGGGTTTATCGCGGTAGAGTCTCGGAGGCGGTGCGAAAGAGGGGCAAAGGGAGGGAGGGGCGAAGAGGGGGCCAAGCGTGTGAGCGAGAGGTTTTAAAAGCGTTCGTGAGAGTCATTGAGAGAGGTTTCTGCGGGGGATGGAAGCGTCGAGTGGAGTTGGAGCAGAAGATATTGAAGCGTCGCCGAGAAGGGTGACTAATTAAGCCTCTCGCTACACAACCAAGTGTCTGCTCCCTCCACGGAAGCGGCCCCCTCTTTTCCTCGGCACGTTTATATGGAGGAGCTGGCCAACGAATATTGCTTATTTTTCCTCACGTAAACCTTTGCTCAGCGCTTAGTAGTAATGCGATCTTGGCTTCCAACTGTGGTCATAATAGATTGGTTTAGAGTAGCGCTTCAAGCTTCCCTCTTCCCTTCCCATTACTTCTCTCTCTCACGTAGTTACTCGTCCTTCTCTCTTCTTCTTCCTCTTCTCATCTTCGTCCTCTCTTACCTTCTCCTCCAGGACCACTTTCTTTCATTTCTGTGTGAGTACAACGGGCATACCATATGGCATAGGAGAGATCCTCGCAAACCTTGAGTGCGTGTGTAGGGATGCGATTCACGGGAGCGATGGTTATTCCTTAACACGCCCTTGTTATCGAGGGGTCCGTTTCATTTGTATTTTATGCGTTGTTTGTGTGTGATTGAAGTACACGAGGGTCACTGTTTCCCGAACACACGCGAGTGGTCCGAGTGTGTTTACCATTTTCCTCTGAGTTGTCACCTTGTTTTTACCTACCACCCTTTAAACAAACTCAGTGTTAATCAAGTTTACGGGCCTGCCTCTTTCGTTTCCTATTCCTTTGTCTCTCCCTATGGTGGCTCCCATCTACGGCGAGGACGGAAGTCTCAAAAATTTCGGCTGTTGTGGACATAGGTCCAGAAAATTGAAGACAAAATTTTGGAATGAAGGTTCTATTTATTATAAACTCCACCGTAACGGCAATATTTGGCCCCAGTGACCTTTTTATTTCCAAACTTGAGCGAATGGCTCGGAGGAAAATAATTCACGTGGAATGGGGAGGTCAGCGCCAACACAGGTGCCTATTTTGAGGACCTTCCAAAATCCTACTTTTTGGACGGCTTAAAAAAGTTAAAAGAACAAACGCTGGAATGTGGACTAGGATTCTGCTAAAAGGAAAGATAAAGTTGAAAAAATAACGAAATATACCAAAAATAATTTGTTTTTTTTAAATATTTTCCTGTGAATGTATTCAATTGCCTCGGCATGCGTGGACTTTGGACACCGCTTGCCATTATCACTTTTCATGCAACTTGGCATTATTAATCACTTATTTTGCTGCAATGACAAATTCACTTCTAGAAAGGTACTGTGAGCTCAAACTGAATTATAAGTGATTACCGAATTATTTATATTTCATAATCGATGTATATTTGATAAACAGAAGCTGTTAGTCTGTTCACGCAAGTATTATATATACTACCTTGAACAAAAAGTTCCCGGAATAACCACCGTGTGGCGCTCCCATCGTTCCGATTTGAGTTCTGTTTTTTTTGTTAAATTGGTACATCTGTTGTTGATATTCCCTTTAAATCTTAGTGTCATAACTTGACATTTGCAAAAGTTACGTAGCCAAGAGTACATCTATCTCTGTGTGTGTTGGCGATGTTTTACAATTGCAGAAATGGATTTAAATTTGCAACAACGAACTTGTATTAAATTTTGCGTAAAAAACGGATTTAGTGGCGCACGGACGTTGGAAATGTTGGAAAAGTGTTTCGGCAACGATTCTCTTAAAAAGACGGTCGTTTACCAGTGGCACGAGCGGTTCAGAAGTGGTCGTGAGTCAATCGAAGATGATGAACGCAGTGGCAGACCATCGACATCGAAAGTCGGTGAAAAAATTGATAAAGTAAAAGAAATGTTGGTCAATAACCGCAAATTAGCCACCAGAGAAATAGCGGAGGACTTGAACATTGCCTATGGATCCGCCCAAGACATTGTGGTTAATGATTTGGGTTTCCGTCGTGTAGCAGCAAAGTTGGTGCCAAAAGACCTCAATTTCATGCAAAAAAGAGACCGTGTTGACGTCGCAAAAGACATGATTTGCGAGGCTGAATCTGATCCCACATTCATCAAAAGGATCATTACTGGAGACGAGACGTGGGTTTATGAGTACGACACGCAATCCAGACATCAGGCAAGTGAATGGCGTTCACCAAATGAGCCGAGACCAAAAAAAACCACGTCGTTTTCAGTCAAAAAAGAAGGCAATGCTGACGGTTTTCATGGATTACAACGGTGTAGTGCATCATGAATTTTTGCCAGAAGGCCAGACAGTAAACAAAGAGTATTATTTGGGCGTTATGAGACGTTTGCGTGAAGCAATTCGCCGAAAGAGACCAGAAATCATCGCACCTTGCGTCGAGACCGTCGCACAGTGCTATCATTATTCGTAATTTTTTGACGAAAAATGCAACAAATACCATCCAACAGCCACCGAATTCACCTGATTTGGCTCCCTGTGACTTCTTTCTGTTCAATCGAGTTAAAAAACCATTACGGGGAACGCGTTTTAGCAGCCGAGAGGAAGTAATGGAAAAATCGCAGGAAGCACTGATGGACATACCGAAAACCGAATATAAAAAATGTTTCGAGGATTGGATCAAGCGCTGGCATAAGTGTGTTGCAGTCGATGGGGATTACTTTGAAGGGGACAATATAGATTTAGATGAATAAACTTGTATTTTTAATTTTCTGAATAAATTCCGGGAAATTTTTGATCAAGGTAGTATATATATATATATATATATATATATATATATATATATATATATATATATTATTTTCACGATGCACCTCGTTAATCTGTGTACATTTCAAGAGAATGAAAGAAAAACCCTAGGTTTTTTTTCAAAGTAAGATCAAGATACTAGTATTCTTCCATGATCCACTCTCTTTCAAGCTCCATGTCCTGCTCTTTAATCTCGCTCACAGAGCATGGATACGCAACGAAAATATCCGCCGCGCGGGAAACCTCGCTTCTCCCCCAAATCAAGCCCATTTCCGAAACATGGAATTCCTCCCAGATGACTGCTTCCACCTTCTGTTCTCCGGGTCATTAATGCGAGAAGTTATAAAAGTATACGAACGGGCCTGAGAGGAAGGATACGAGAGTAGCTGAAGGTCTTCCCTCAAAGGTTGAAGAAGGCACTTAAAGTCTTTGATTGAAATAGCAAATGAAGGAGGTGTATGTGGGGGGGGGGAATCGCAGATTGCTCGAGCAAGTGGTTGTTAGCGATAAGAGTGAGCGCCAAGTTGTGCGGGAGCAAAGAGAAAGGAAAGAAGAAGGGGGATGTGTCATGAGCAGAGCGAAGGTGCGTGGGGAAACACAGTGCGGTCGGCTGAGACGGGTGCGAAACTGGAGTCAAAAAGGACAGGAAAATGAATCAAAAACGCATTCTGGAAAGGTAATCGTAACATTGTCTTCATGAATCCTGATTATACTAGGCTATGCATTTCCGTAAGACGAGTCTGAGGCTTTTATCAACAGTTATTCGATACAAGGCTATAAATTGCTCTATGTTTTAAGAAATTTTACGCATCTGCGCATTAAGAATTTCAAAAGTATTCAGTGCATTTATTACTAAATTAACGATATTTATCTTAATATGAATGTAATGGTAATGTATAGAGGAGAAAACTAGCCAAGTCATACCAACATTACATAATCTGATTGAAAACAGCTCCGGAATCAAACAAAGCGGTTGAGCGCAAGATGGAACTTTATCTCTATCCCAATCAGTAATTATCATGTTATAACATAAATTCAAATGGATGAGCTTCGACTTCCATAGTTTTCGTTTTTACTGATTTACATTTTTTTAGTTCATAGATCTACCAAGTAATTTTCAGGGAGTATGGGACGCTAAACCTTCCATTTCCAATCCATATAAAATATGGTATTTTTATTAGGTCGCAGAAGAGACCAAAAGTCAAGAACATTACAAAATATAAAACGTAAGACGTTATTACAAAAATGAAAACAACACGTTAAAAAAAAAATATTGAATTACAGAGAAATTGTCTTCTTGTAGCTTTTATTCAGAAGATGTTATTTCTCTTAATATAATTATATTTTTTATATGTATACATGCATACATTTAAAATACGGCCATTTTTATGCACAAAATCCTTTCATTTTATTCCATTAATTATTACTATTATTATCGAAACAAAATCTCAATGCCATATTCACTTTTTTATCTAACCATAATTAATAAAACTTTTACTTGCTATGCTCTGCAAAAAGTCTTTGCTGACCCCTGGTTTACGATGCAAACTTCAGAAGACCCCATCCAAAGTTGAGTGCATAATTTCTGGAATGATCTGATGATATCTGCTGGCGTATTATTTTTATTACAGTACCCCTTTTCTGTCGCATTCTATCTTTTTTCCGAACGTCGTTCATGGACGAGCAGCTATAATCCTTGATTTAACCCTTACCTGTGCGTTGAATTCAGGTCTCGATCCCAAAAGAAATTTGAGCATTCCATAAAAGTATTCATTTAAATTGTAAACGAAACTAGCTTAAAAGACGTTCATCTATTTTTTCCAAACATTCTGCATTACTCAAGAAGTATTCAATGCAGGATATTAAATGTACATTTTTTCTAGCGTCTACGTTTTCATTTTCCATGTCACATATTTATGCAAAAGGCCTTTTAAATATAGAGTTGAGTTTGCTGGAGATGAAACGACCGATGCAAATAAACGTCTTTAGAATAAAATAGGGTCGATTCATTCTTTTAAATTTGTTCCACATTTCTTGTTCACCCAACTTATTTTTAAAAGAATACCACAGTAAAGAACTCGATTGTTCAGCTTGAAATCGCCTATATATACTCTCCATTCGTATCCATTCCTCTCGGATTCAAAGGCATACACGTACAACTAACTGATACTCATTCTGTTCCATAGGTCAAGTACTACATCGAAATATGGCCCGTAGTAAATATTTTTAACTAGAGGAGAAGTGTAATCATCTGGTCGTTAAATCAAAGATTTAATTGGTCGTTGAGGGTGGAGCTCACCTAACACAAAGAAAGCTACGGAAATTGCATTTCACGCATAAACAGAATAGGGGGATCTGATCTTTCTCCTGATCACCCCACTGCTGTAGCCCAGGACGATCTGGCATCTAAAAAATCGTACAGATTGGGTGGTACTGTGGTTCCTCAGAAGCATTTACACGATTAAAACCTGTTCCCCCAGGTTAACACACACAACTTCTAACTTTTGGATCATAACGCCACCCTTCTGGATTGATTTTCAATTTCTCATAAATATGAAGATAAAAAATAATAAAATATAGTCATTAGAGTTAGGGTCTTGTACTCATGTACTGAAGTTTCTTCGATATTTTCCCGCAATTTATTGGCTGCTCACTCGAACGATGCTGAAAGAACTTGAATATTTGTGACCTAAAGAGAGGTGAATAAGGAATGGTCCCCCAGAAAAATTTGACGCGCCACATGCTCTTTTAAACAACGCTAGGATTTTATCGGAAGGAGAGTCCCGAAACAACAATTTACGGTAATAATAGTTTGATGTAATTATACATACTCGTATATGAAAAAAATGGCATAGGAAAGTGCCTAGTAAAAATGTCTCCGTTTGAAATTCTCACTTAATTTAAGATAACTATTTGTTAATAGATTTATCTGATTCAATACAAAACCCTCGCATCCATTAGACAAAGACACTAGATAGCGATGGTTTAAAAAATTAATTGAAATTAGTCAGTTAGACACTAGTCAGTCAGTCTTCCCTATAAATCGTAGGTCATATATCAACATACTATGGAGAGTTAAATAAACTTTCATAAGGGAATTTGTCTTCACGAATATTTAAAAAAAATAGAAATAGTCAGCATTATTCTGTAACTATTGTGCGCTGCAAGGAGTCCGGATAAAAAGCAGATGTTTAATATCGAAATCCGAATGAGTATGTACTGCTCATTGTTATCCAAGGCTTGTGAGTTTTCGGTTTGTGCGGGCAGGATGGAACATATTTTCGTGTGGCATATGTTCCAAACTTGTATCCATGTCTGTGATTTAATGGTTAATAATTTATGCCGCCTTTAATTTAAGCAGAAATATGCTTGTATTTTATATTTTCTTTTATAATTGCTTGGTGCTCAGTAAATGGTCCTTTATGAATGTCATAAATTATCAGGAAAATACCGTTTCCAATGATATTAGCTATCTACATAAGAGCGTTAATGCGTGAGTGTGATTAACATTTATTAATGTTTCATTCATATACCTGACGTAAGTTTGGTAGTGAATCTTACGTCAGTTAAAATACGGTAGTGTATCTTGATGTAGTTACGTTGCTATATTCTTCACTCATCTAGTAGATAAGTGTAAAATTCTCAATTTCGAAAATAATCTGCACTCCTGTGATGATTAATTATTTTATCTGAAGTTGCCAGGCTATAATTTGAAGCCATAATTCATTAATGAAACATGAAGAAGAAGTAAATAAAATATAGTGTTTTAGTATTTGCTTTGGTAAATACTAACAAGTATTTACCAAAGTATTTACCCAATAAATACTAACAAGCTAGTTCATTGCGATTGAAATATTTATTTTTTACTTATGTTCCAAATTTTTGGCCTCTCAATAAAATGAGGAATAACTATTAATTATAAATTAATCATTAATTTAAGCATTCTTCATTAGCATAGTTACGCGAATGATTAGGATGTGCAATTTGTATTAACGAGTTTAAAATCAATTTTATCATTTAACTATTAATAATCCGACCATTGAAATAAAAATCATTTCAACAGTAATGGCTTAATTTAATCGCCTTTTATCGACGTTCCTATTACTGGGTAGAATAAATATCGAGGTTTTTAGATGAACATAATGATATGACTTTTAGAAGAATTCAAACCAATTACCCTTTCTTTAAATTGACCGAAGAGGACTTCCAAAAAAACTTACTGACTTAAATATGAAGTAGACCTGAACTTCTCAGTGACATAAAAAATTGAACGAAATTAGCATGTAAATGAAAGTATTTAATAGCCCTTATCCTTATTTACCCCCAAGACTTGGTCTCTTCCTAAGAGCTGACTTTTTATTCAGATTGAGTTAATATCATATCCCATGGGGTAGAGAGGCCAGGTAATTAGTTTTGCCTGCCCATGAAACTCGGAGAAAATTAATTTCTGAGTTAAAGCCTCCGGGACCAGTCTCCGCTCTAAGTAATATTGTCATTCTTCGCATCTTCTACAAATTTTTCTCGCATGATTGAATTTGCAGAACGATTTTGCGCATATCAATGGATTTCATTTAACAACTGCGTTGATCAGGCGTAGTTTTATTGGTCAATTCTTTATCGTTCACACTCTTTTTCTCTAAATATTTCATTGGTTTAAAGGATAGATCTTCCTAAGCTCACATATCAAGCTGTTGATTGAACTTACCATATTTAATTTATTTATAGACATTGTAGCTCAAAAGTTTCCTATTTCTGTCGATGACTAGGAAATTGTACATTTTGATAATGTCATTTTAAATTCTCATCGAAGTTAAGGTTGAATTATTATTGATAGAATCATCATATTAAATGTAAACAAACTCCAGTATCAAATAGGCAAAGATACTATAAAAGTTCGAATAAAATTTAAAATAAATTGGAATTAGTGAAATATTCACTCTTCGCTTTGATTCAAACTCATATGCGTACTTATTATAATGTACTTTATTTAGAATTTATTTATTTAACTATTGAATAAATTTACTCTCTCTGAAATTTTAATTATGTAGTGTGGCTATCCTCCAAAATTATCTTTTCTTTATCAGTTTTCATACATTCTTAATAAGTTGCTTCTATTCCTAGAATGTTTGTCATCTTTCCTCTTCATTCACTCTCCGGGCTCTGTTCTCTGAATGCCCACCTGATATCAGATGCCCACGAACGATCAGATTCCACGAATGCCTCATCAAACCTTCCTGGTACGTATTTTTAACAGAAGTGTAGCATACGTATGCCTGTTGAAATCTTGATACGATGTTTATGATAATACCAGTTTCTAATTATCTGTGAATATACGGAAAATTCGTTTGCCATTAAAAGTGGAGTTGAGGTCGATTTTGCAAAATTTAATTAAACTGAGTCAAGTCCGCTGATATCCAATTTCGAATTTAATAAGTTATTTCTGTGACAGAAAAACGTCTATGATTTAGTAGAACTCTACCTTATTATCAACATTGCATCATGCCTATTGAGACAACTGTGCTGTAATCCATTGCGAATATTTCAGGGAAAATGAACAGGACCTATGATTATACTCTGCATTAAATCATTGATTATTATCTCATCACCACGGTACTTAAATCAGGATTATTAGAATACATAGCAACTGTTTTAAACGCAATTTTTCGTTGGATATACTAACAAATTAAATGTAAGAATAATAATTAATTAAATTAATATAAGACTCCCGAAAACTCATGACATTCAAGTTCATCCCACATATATGCAAGGGTTATCCACCATCTTCATTCATGTAAACCTATATTAATTATGAGCATATAATAAAATAACGATATTGCATGGGATCTGATAGGTTAATTACTATGTTTGGGGTTGGTGATTATCCCAGGTGAATTCCTTTGAATCTCACGGTACCTCATATATCTCATATTAATGAGGCTTATATTATCATTAATATTTTCTCTCACTGGAATGCATGTATATTTTTATGATATTTTCCGTTTTGGTATACATTAAATTTGAATTTTAAATAATGTATGAAATATAAAAGATTTCTTACTCTCTCGGCGATATTTTTATAGAATTTTTCATTTACATTGAGTTTGACACTCTCTCTTATTGTATCCTAGTAACATTTGATGAATAGCTTGTATTTCTAGGAAAGGCAATTTGTTTTCATGCGGGTGAGGCATTCAGGATGCTTCAAGTATTTCCCATTCGCTATTATTTCCTTCCTAAGGCGACAAATAATGCCTGTACGTTGACTGTGAACAAATGCCTAAATCTATCTTAAAATGCTATTGTAGCCCAATTCTTATGTACGAGCAAAACTTCTAAGTATCTAGGTCAGATTCCTGTGATCCTTTATGGAATAACATCTATGAATTTACATTATATTTCCGGACTCGTCATTATCAAATTTTGTAATTTTCAAAATACTTCTTTTGTGCGTGCCATTTTTGTAGTTAGTCACGTATTGTTATTAAACACAGTCATGTGAATAATGTTCTCGGGTATTAAAATTTTTAAATATTTTTGAGAAACTCAATTGAATTATTTTGACCTTAATTTTTTATGGAGAGAAAATCGAGGTATTTGGTAAGGTATGTGTGTTTACAAAGTTTTTTGTGTAACTGCCATCTCTCCCACTTTTTTCACGGTTTTTGATTCATTAGTACGGATTCAAGTATTGTGTTTGAAGTCTCAGAACACTATGTAAAGGGATGTCTAAGACGAAGCATGAGTCTACCCCGAGGTATTATTTAGGAAATCCTTCTTCAACTTGCAGTAATTCCATTTTTTTTCCAGAAACATTCAATTTAAAAAAATCTTAAAATAATTACAAACTTTCACAAATTTTGCCACTGCTGAATGGTTATATGTTAACTATTATTTAGTTACAGAACAGCACATTTGTTGGCTGGTAACTATATATTATGATCCACTGGGTAGAATGTTGGGTTACTGGTGCGATGTCACCAATTATATCTAAGGTTAAGACCCTTAACTCGTTAAGCTAAAATATAATATGAGTGTGTTTTGGGTCCCCGATCTTCCTGAGAACCTGAGGCAACATAGATTAAAGAAACGATTAGGAATCTCTCAGCATTTTGGGGACTTCGAACTTTAAAAGTGGGTTTCTGGTGTTCTAGTGTGAATTTGCAGTTATCTCGAGATAAAAATGTATACTCACTTTAATTTTAGAACAAAAAACGAGTACACATAAAAAAGTGGAGATGTAAAGTATGAAGTACTTCATGAAAAATTATTAATAGAAAAGACATGGAAAAATAAGTAGATATGTAGAAAAAGTTAACCTTACATTTGGAAGTTTTCTTCGAACATTTTCCCATTGTTAGATAAACTTTTGGTGTGCCGTATAAGCTTTGAGTATTATAATTTAATATTTCAATTTCATTAAATTACAGTTGATAATAATTTTATGTCTTAAAAGGCCGTTTACTCAGAGGTTCTTTAACGAATAAGGAATTTAGGACAAGTGACATCAGACGTACTCAAATCAATTCTTCGAGTCGAACTAAAGTTTCTCTGGCGATGTGTCCAAGAGGGAAATTTCAACGGGTGAAGACACCTACTGAATAATAGCCCATTGCATGAAATGTACAATTAAGACAATAACGTTGATTTTCCGTCAATTCCGAGGGAAAGGAACCATAGGTGCGAAGCTAAACACTGAGGGGAATGGCATGAGTGATTGCAGAAGTATGAATAAACGTGGGAAGACCATTTACAAAGCTCTCGGATGCAAGACTTCTCGAAGAGAAAAGAAAAAATAGCACTTCCCTTAATTTCTCAGTAGGAATCCTTGCTTCTCTAGTAATTGCAGCTTAAAGAGATTTGCGGAACACTTCGTACTGCCATATACAATGTTTGGAGTTCATCTGGACATCGTGAGAGATCTGAAATACAACATGGTGGAGGCTTTAGTTGCCCGCAACTTGGCAACGCATCTGCCACACATTCCAACGTTAAAGATCCCTGACTGCGGTAGTCGAGGAGAGGACGGGGGTTCGCCGTGGGAAAGCCGTGTCGCGAGAGCAGTTTCTAATTGACCCGATTTGGTTTTGGATTGGAAATGAGCAAAAGAGTAGTTATCTCTTTGACTTTTTTCTCATAGGAGCTTGATTTCGAAGGTGAAATAAAAGTCAAAGTCTCATTATCAAACGAGCGCTGAAGTCTTGGATGAAATTGGTAATGTTCTTAATACTATAAATCCGAAATCGGTATTAACCCTTGCTTACATGAAAGCCATTATTCATTAATGGATAATTAATTATCTAAATCCTGTACGTTTCCCTGAATTATGACAAGAAATTCCTATTAATTAAGTACCGTTTTAACCTGCGATCTATATAATTATGACGACTCAACTGAAGAGCAAACTCAACTGAACTCAACTAAACTGAACTCAACTCAACTGAATGCTCTCCCCATTCATTGCGAACAAAAAACTATGACTCGAGAATTTTTGCTACTGCTTCGCTTGATATCATTATTTAGGTTTGGGTGTATTATCGTTATTCTGCGTATTAATGGTATTATCGGTCGGGCAGTGGAATTCAATCGTCGGTGCAGCCTGTTGTGGCAGGGAAGAAAATGTGAAGCGAGAAAGCTCGGCCGGGTTAATGCATCCTGGTCAGAAGGAAAAGAGATCGTGGAATAAGAATACAAACGTGGCCTGCTTATATGTTGGGAATGGGATAAAAGATCAGCTTACACGAAATTAAGCTCGCCTTGCCTTCTAAAATCCGCTATCCAAATAAAAAGCAAATATTTAAACAAGTTTTTCCAGAGCGTCTACAATTAAGACACAAACGCACCAAACGATCCTCCACACCCACCTGGGGAACACATGAGCGATATAACACCGACCAAGAAGGGAATAGAACATCAGCTCCGTAGTATCAAAGCAAACAAAGCACCAGATCAGGAAAAAATACCTGCTAGAATATTAAAGGAATTAACCGAAGACATGACCCCGTGTTTAGAAATTTTTTTCCTAAAACTCGATAGCAGATGGTTCAGTACCTCGCGACTGGAAGCTAGCCCATGTAATTCCCACCCATAAAGTCGGCGATAGGGATAAACAAACCAATTACCGATCCATTTCTTTGACATCGATCTCTTGTAAAATATTAGAACATATTATTGTCAGTAACATAATGAGGTTTCTTGAAAGTAGGAAAATACTAAGCCACAATCAGTACGGATTTAGGAAGAGCAGATCTTGCGAAACGCAATTAGGTCTTTTTATTCACGATATACTTAGATCGGGAGAAAACAACACACAAGTCGACGCATTATTCCTAGATTTCAAAAAGGCTTCGATAAAGTCCCGCACAATAAATTTTTCCCAACCTTAAATGCTATGGAATCGATGAGAAAATTATTTATTGGATTAGAGACTTCTTGTCAAATTGCAAACAAATAGTATTCATCGATGGGTTGTGTTCAGCGGATAGAGATTTAACTCCGGGCGTCCCACAGGGAGGTGTCATAGGGCCTCTTCTGCTCTTAATATACATAAATGACTTAAGCGCACACGTTAGTGGCAATCTCAGGTTATTTGCTGATGACACGGTGGTATACAGGGAAAAAAGGAGCCAACTAGATCGCGAGCTACTCTCTTGAGACTTAGACACAATCTCGGATTGGTGCATGAAATGGGGATTCATGCTTAATATAGACAAATGCGTAGATTTGAAATTTTGGAACAAAGGAACTGGCGAAGAGGAAATAAACTACGGAATAGAGAGTTTAGTACTAACTACGGCCAAACAAGTAAAATATTTGGGGGTAGTTCTAACACCACGCCTTTCATGGGGAGCACATATCAGGACAATATGCGGATCCGCTTTAAAGAAACTGGACTCATTAAACGGGTGGTGGAGAAATGTAATGAGAAAGTTATAGAGAGGTGGTATTTTGCTCTAAAAATTGCTAAAAATTGTTATAATAATAACACAAGTGTGATAAGTCCGATAGGGGATTTAGGCTGGGAGCCACTTGAAATACGAAGAGAACAAGCAAAACTTAGACTTTTAGAAAGATTCAGAACCAACGAGTTTAACGATGATACTAAAGGAATTATTACTATGGCCTCATGCTACTTGGGTAGATCAGACCACAAAGATAAAATAAGGGAGATAGATTCCAATACAGATAGATTCAATTACTCATTCTTTCTCAGAACAATCAGGAATCATAATAGTAAGAAACCAAAGTCACTTTAGAAATATTAAAAACATTTAATTTACAATTCAGAACAAAATTAAACATTGCAAAGCTATAAGGTGTATCTGCAGTTGCATGTGTATATTAGTTGGTAATTTGTGTGTTTGCATGTGTGTGGGTTGTAAGAGATTTTGCATAAATGTATGCCATGTTTCGTTTGTGAACCGTATAAATTTGTGGCTTTTGCATGAGATTTTTTCTCTTAATTATGGGTTGTGCCCTAACACCCTCCGCCACACACCCTTTCGTCGGCTTGCGTGGTATTAAGTCGATGTAGATCCGCCCCCCACTTGTCTCATTTTCCTTCCCGCACACGTCATCGTTTTCTCTTCCGACAGCACCTTAAGGTAAACTCTTCCTCCCGTGGCCAGTGTCTCCCTAACCTAATCTGATCACCAACTTTCCCAATATTAACTTATTACTAGGCGTGCTGCATAATGCCCCACACATCAATCTGTGATATTAACGCATTAACATTTCCGTCGATGTGAAAATATACGGAGCGTTTTAATCGCTCTCTTATTGATAGTAATTAGATGAAAAGGGGAGTCAGCAGAAATAGTAAACTCAGTTTAGTTTAATGTAATATATTTTAACTGGATTAAGGTAAAAGTTTCAAACATAAAATTAACTTCCGTTAAAAGAATCAAAATTAAATTTAAAGTTTAATCTTAAGTTAATTGGGGAATAAAATTCTTCCACGAAATCTCATGTCTGGAAATTTATCAAATTCTCCAGGAAAAAATTAATTATTATAAAAATTGGAGGAAGAAAAATCTCAGTGCATATGGTGGTCTTTCTACGGCTCAACACTCCTCTCTCCTTTTGCCTCTCGTTTTTCAAGCCTAAATTATGATGATACTCTTTCGTTTGAAAGAAGACGTGTGAGCTATTGGCTGTGAAAGTGAAGTTTAGTAAATTCCTATAGGTAATAATGAGAAGACTGTATAACAACAATGTTACTTACTTCAGACGGTGAGCATCAACGGGGAGAGGTAAAGGTTTCAGTAACAGCGAGAAGACGTCAGACATCGAACACTCCATTACCGACTTGTCTTCTCGCTGCCCTTACCTCTCCCCGTTGATGCTCACTGGCTGACCTAAGTAACGTTATCGGGGCCTTCCAAGTTTCTTATTATTGGCTATAGGAATTTACATTATTTCCCTCTTTCGTTTGACTTATTAACTTTTGCCGCTTATTTTTGTAGGATAGGTTATTCCTATGCAATAAATGCGTGACCTCAAACAGTTAGTTGGAAAGTATTTTAGTTGGTTAGGTTAAAAGTTAATCAAGAATTTCATTGCAACAATTTCAGAGTGTAAAAATCATTCGCTTTGACCGGGATGAGGCGAATGATTTTTTTGCGAATGATTTTGTTGAATGAAATTGTTGCAATGAATTGCATGTTAGCGAATGACTCCGTTAAAAGTTACTGTTGCGGTATCTCCCGCATTTTCTTGTAATTAATCTAGAATATTAAATTTGTAAATAACGTGTTAGCCGGCAATGTATTAATAGTTTATTTGGCGGTTGAAGGTTCACGGAAATAAATATTTCAATAACTGTAAAGGTAAATGGTTCTTTCTCTTATAAGCGCAAAGGAAGCAGGTTAAGATTATCGATTTTTACCAATAACTGAGCGTAAACATGTACGCTCATTGCAGTTGTGTCATCAATCCAAACCTCTACCAACAGATTAGGCATTCAGTGGAGTGCAACGCTTACCGATAAAGTAATGAAACGTTTTTGCATTGATTTGCAATGATACCTGATTTCTTGCTTGCAGGTAGGCATAAACATCAAGATAATGCAAAATAAATTCGTAAATTCATGCAAGTGATATCGCTAATGAAATAAAATCAAATGGGTCAGCTAATCGTGTGAGTTATTTCCATGATTTGGTAGACGATTATAAAAATGTATTACTTCGAGGGGAACGTCGAGAGATTTCGTTTATTTGTATTGTGAAGCTAATTTCATTTTGCATTTCCGGAAGTTTCCTCGGTTACCTTCACGGAGAAAACGAATAGAATATTTGTTTCCATTTGAAAAACTTATAGCTCCTAGGTGCTTTCGCCTAGTTAAAGCAGAATTAATATCTTTTTAAAGTAGATAATTTCGTGTTCTCACGACAACTTTGTGCAATTTCCTTTAAATACCAAATGCGAAAAGAGGTTTAAGGCTGTTTGGGCAAGCAAACATCTACTTGTGGGGGTTAGAGAACGATCGGTCACTCACGTGGCTTTGTACAGAATACGTGTAAGCTAGAGAGATGTACAGCTGAAAGAGTGGGAATGAATGCGAGGGTTTTTCAAAATTCCTAGAGATTGTTGACAGGTTTGATATAAACCCTCGAAATTTGCAAATATATAACGAATCAGTGAACCTTGCTAAGTTACTACTAAAAGTTCCTCATTTTCATCACTGCATATCTCAACTGTCATTTTTGGAAGCTATTCTGAAATAATTAATGAGTTGTAAAACGGATCTCTATAAATAATATAAAATTGCTCCTAACAATAGCAGACCTGATGCGTCTGATTGAAGTTAATTGCAAAATTATGGAGTTATATAAAATGTTAATTATCCTATAATCCTACTTTCATTGATAAATTAGGTGCTAATAAAGTCACAGTTTAGGTGTGAAAACGGTCTTTGATGCTATAAAACCTCAGCTTTTGGATGGCTTCTGAATATTTTTCGAAGCGTCTGACACCACAAATTCGCATTTATTTTCTGTGTAGATTTCAAAACTTGAAAAGTGGACAAGGATGAGAACGGACTTGATATCTTAGAATATAGAGGAGAGTGATCATCAAATTTTGAATATCCTCAATCAGACTGAACAAGCAGGGATGAATAATATAATCTGGACTGTTGCCGAATTTAGTGCTACGAGTGGTCTCAAAAGGAAGTGCTGAATGGAGTGGTTGGAAATGAGGAACAGCAAGCATTCGACGGAAGAGAACGGATGGAGATGAAAAATGGGGTGGAAGGGAAGATTAATTCCCACGCTTCATTTATTTAACCGACCACGGATTCACCATTTGCCTTTATCAGTCTTGACAACGGCACAGGTTGCCGAAACCATGGTCGCTTAAATGAAGAAAGTGAAGATATGTACTGAGTGACTCTGATTGATCATATTCATCGTGAAAGGTTTCCACTAAGTAAAGCCTGATGCCGTTCATTTGTAGAATTATGAAGGGATTGGAATGATTAGGAAGGATTCCTTTGGAGACAACTTTCTGAGTATTAAAAGAAAAATGATGTAGCATGTAAAATGCATATTCCGGAACCTAAAATTGAAAACGTAAGAATGGAAGAGAATGAATGCAGGGAGGAAGGAGGTAGAAAAAAGTTTTCGAGACCGGTGGGTTGGGGGGAAGGGGGTGTGCAGAATTGATAATAAGGGAAAGTGAAATTTAAGGCGGAGGATAGGAGCCAAACGAATGTTAACGTCTAGTACTAAGCAGAATAAGGCTGGGCAGACGTAAATGGTATGCTAATTCATGGGTGGAGTGGGATTTTAACCAAATGGCGACTAACTAAAAGTTAGGATGTGGAGATGGGAAATGGAAAGGAATTATTGTCGTGCGGTCGGAAGAGGAAATTAAAGGTCCCAGATAAAGGAGAGAAGGGAAATTTACGTGAAATAGGTAAGGGCGGACTTATGCCATATTAAAGCGATGATAGTGAAGAAAATGGCTATTTTTGAAGTGGCAAAAATAGGGATGGAATCGTATTGAAACTACATAGTTACTTCGGGAAGATTTACATCCAGATAAAGCTACATTTTATAAATCATAAACCAATTGAAATAGCATGGAAAAGGATGTATTTAGGACGAAAGCGTTGGGAGGGGTTTTGCGGGATTGACAGGAATTAGGCTGATATTGGTTTTCATTGATGCAATATCGCGTGAAACCGACCTAACTGAAACTAAATTTCAAAAATATTTTTGCGGTAAAATGTGTAACTCTATTAATTTTCTTCGGTTGCTTCAATAACACATTTCAGTCTTCATTAGTCGTGGTATTAGTGTAGGGGCTAAGGGTAAAAGGGAATGTTTCACAAAAAAGCAAAACAGGAGAAAATTTCTAATATAGATTCATCTCGAAAAAAAGCCTAATTAATGATATTTTAATAAATTCCCATTGCTAACATTGTATTTTTCTTTTCTATTCTGTTTCAGTATGAAAAATAAAATTGAAAAATTAAAGTTCAAAAAGTGTCAAAAGGTTCTACAGATCGCTATCGTTAAAAAGTTGTTGGATATACGTATTTTTTGCAAGGTCGAACTATATTTATCTTAAACTTGATTCGCAGATTGTACAATAATCATTCCTGGCATTGCTCTTATGATATGCATTACCTTATTATCGTTCCACTCCAGAGCAACTAAAGTAAAACTAAACCTGAAATTGGAAATAAATAAATTAGAAATTATTAATCCATTTAAAAAAAGCAAATATCAATCTTACCTCTGATATCAGTGTAAACTGCTGAAGCCTTAAACTGAGTAAATTGATTTATAAATTAATCAACTCACTAAGCAAACACTACGAGAGGTTGGATTTAAATTATCACACAATTGCCCACTCTGCTTTAGTAGCACTGCAAATATTTCTAACCACGTTCTAATGAAAAATATTGAATGTATACTTTCTGAGAATGGCCTAAGCTTTTGGTAAGTCTTCGTCATCACCAAGTTTCTTCTCTGTTTCGAAGTGTGATTTTCATGGGTCGCTATGCTGCAACTTCCTGTGGTAGCTTGGTAATGGCCATCCGCCTAATTTTTTATGTTATCTATCCATTCTGTTCTTGGTTTGGCTCATCTACTAATTATAATTCTTTACTGTCATTCTAATGTTTTCTTAAAGAGCCTTTCACCATACGTATGACCTGTATCTTTCGCACTTCAGTTTACCACCAAAAGTACAGGGTCTGTTAAAAAAAATGACTGTTTGAAAAAATACTTTATTTTATTAGTTACCCTTTAATCATGCTAATTGCCTTCAAAATACAGTCTTTGCCTGCCAATACAGCGCTCCCAACTTTTTTTCCAGCTTTCGTATGCTGCCTGGAAGACTTCTTTCGGGATAGCCAAGTCTTTAATTTTGTTAGATGTCTTCAGTAGATTTAATAGTAGGTGGTCAGTAGGCAAAAGTCCACCGGAGTAAGATCCGGAGAGTAGAGCGGCTGGGAGATCACTGGTTTGCTGTTTTTGGCCAAAAATTTGGTAACAATCAAAGATGCGTGCGCCGGTGCGCTGTCGTAATGAAAGCACCAAGACTTGTTTTTCCTTTGTGGTGTCTTCCGCAATATAGTGGATGTTAACCTTCTCATAACCTCTATATAGTGCTGACCGGTCACTGTCTTTTGTAGACATAGTCATAATGAACAATCCCTTCCCAATCGAATAGAACAGATAACATCACCTTCACGCTCGATCGTGACATCCGAGCCTTTTTAGGCCGTGAAACAAATGACCTCTTCTTCCACTGTGAAGACTGGGCTTTGGTTTCTACACCGTAAACTTAAACTCGGGTTTCCTCCTCAGTTACGATTTTTTCAAGAAGTGTTGGTTGTCGTTCGAGCAGTTGCTGGCATCTGTCAAGACGTTTTTGCCTCTGTTCATCCGTTAACGTTCGCGGCACAAATTTGGACGCATCGCGCTGCATACCCAAAATTTCAGGCAAAATGGTGAAACACGATCCAAACCTAATATCAAATTCTTTCAAAATTTTTCTGACAGTTAACCTACAGTTTGCACGCACTGAATCATTCACACTGTTCGCGTAGGCGTCGTTTATGATGTCGATGGTCGCTCGCTTCTCGGTTCTCATCGGTCAAAGTTTGTCCGATTGGAAGTGGTTTTACCGACGAAAACACTGTGCTCCACTCGATAGATACATTGCCGAATGCATCTTGAATCATTGCTTAAGTTTCAGGTTCACCTTGCCTGAGGCTAAAACAAAATTCAATTCTTCAACACCTTCATTCTCACAGACACAAGATTTTTTACAGCAAGCGTGTCCAAGCTCAGACAAGAATCGCTGAAGAGCGGAGACACGTGAAGAAATGTCCTCGAGCAAGGCGGTGTTTTACTTCCCACAGACGCCGCTAGAGAACGGGTTTTCCCTGATCGTAATTTGTCAAGCGGTTCGCGCATGGAAAGACCAGTCTCATACAGTATCCTCATTTTTAACTTATCTATTTTGTGATTAAAATACTCTTGCACGTATCAAATACAGTGCATTGATTTTCTTGATTGTATCCTTGATTATGTAAATTTCCCTAAACCATTAAAGAATATTGATTGCAGAGAACAGTTTTAGATTTCAAGTATGGATTAGCAATTTTAATATATCTCCATAATTATTCCTTAGTCATTTTCTATATTGCTTTCTTTCCTTTTTCATCCGTTCCATCTTCATTGATGAGTCAACCAAATATTCAGGTTAATCTGCTTCGTTCTATTGCCATATTTTTATTCTAATTGTATAAATCAGGATTTTTTTCTCTAACAATAGCCATTATCATAAGTTTTATTATTTAATTCATGCCTTAATCTCTTCTAATTTTTTAAATAATATTAATGCCTTATATTTATCTAATCATTTGTTAGTACTTATTTCTATGCGCTGTTTGCATCGATAATAATTGATCTGTGCTTTCTACTTGGTACATCTTTATTCGATGTTTCTGGCCATTGATACTTGGAATGAAAAACTTGTTCTAATCTAATGGAAGTAAACTTTTGGAGTATTAACTGAATTATCCTTAAAATGATAAAAGGCGTCAATAATATGAATCCCTATCGCAGGTGAGCCGTTACCACTCATTATTCCATAAACTTTATTATTATTCCATACATTATTCCATTAAAACATTATTCCATAAACCAAATGTTTGCCGACATTGATGATTGTGTCTGCGCTCCGAAATTATGTTTGCTATTGAAGCACCTCGAACCAAATTTCCATCCCTGGTGAAGCGACCGAATGAGGAAAAGTAAAGAATAAATGAAAAACTCCAATATCCGTAAACAGTTAACCTTTCTAAATAAAGTACTAAGATGGTTAGTTGGCTATAGCCACAATTCAAGAATGGGGTAAAAGGTAAAAAAGGAAAGGGAAAAGAAAGGTAAAAATAAAACTTCGACTTGTGTTGTTGTGACGATTCAGTTTCAGTACGCTGAAGAGGGCTACTTTTTGGCCGAAATGCGCGTATACGTATTCACTTTTCTTTTCCCTTTCCTCTTTTACCTTTCACCCCATTCTTGACTTGTGGCGTTAGCCAACTAACCAACTTAGTACTTTATTTAGAAAGGTTAACTGTTTACGTCTATTGGAGTTTTTCATTTATTCTATACGACTAGCCGTAAGAGCTCAATTCCTATCAATATGAGGAAAAGTAAATTTTAAAATTTGCCAAAGTTAGCGTGAGAGTAGAGAAAAATGGCAGTATGTGGCATTCTGTAGGTACGTATTTTGGAGTGGACCTTGCTTGAAATATTATAAAATTTAGAATAATGTTTTCTCCCCACTAAAGGCTCCGTCGGCTACTGGCACAAACTCTTCTTCATGTAAAATGTTGCCATTGTCTATTTTATCTCTATCTCACCTGCGCTTACATAACCTTTAATGTCTTTCGCAAACTTATGGATTCCGATTACCCAATGTTACATTAAAAATAATTCATTGTACACGTGTAGCTCTTAATTCGTGCTTTCTACCTCCCTTAATTCTTTCCAAAATGCCAATTCTTCTCATCCCTCCTCACTCGCTTTCCCAGCATTCTCCCCTCCATCTCCCCCCATCTCCAATCCATTTCCTCCCAATGTACTCCTACATCCACTTGTCTTGCCTTCTCCAACTTTCTCCCAAAAACTTTGTCTCTTCTCCTGTCAATCCCGGAACATCACCACTTGTTTTTCTTCTGCTCATTTTATTTTCCCCATTCTCATCCATATTTTTTGTATAACTCTCTTCCTTTTTTAATTATTAACCTTCGATATTCTATTCCTTTAATAGACTCATATTCCCAACGTCTTCTGAATTCAGTTTCTTGTTTTATTGCTTGATTTACGTCATTTAAGGTGGTGATTTCGTCTCTGTGGGCGTATCCATACTTCCGTTTCTGAAGAATTTTTCACTTCCCGGAATTGATCTTCTAAATAATTTCCCCTTGCTATCCTAGCTCCTAGGATAGTTATTGTCCAAACATATGTACGTAGGCCTAGTTTTTGTTCTGTCAAACTTTTAATTTTTTCCATTTTCCTCGGTACATTTCGCATTATATTTAGTTACCACAATTGTTTTATATTTCTTCATGGATCTTACTTAATTCAAATTCCTTACGTAGCCATTGATTAAGATTTACTTTTTCCTTTAATTGTCCCAGGGATGATACAAAGAGACTGCATTGCCCCTACTTTTAGAGAAAGCCCTTCCCTATGATCCAGCTCCGGACTGAAATACGTCAGAAAACATGTTATGAATATCTAGATAATTTATAGTGACATGATTATAGCCCTGACCCAAAAACCGAGGGGAACCGTGATAATCATGTATCAATAAATATTCCTCGGCTAAGCTTAAGATAAGCTCGGCTAAGCGACTAAGCTAACTTAAGCAAAACGTAAAATAAAGAGTAATACCTTAATATATAACAAAGAGCAAAAAAATAGTCCTCAAGCATCACCGTCCAGAATAAAAAAATTTCATTTTTGGCATGAAGGAGGAGGTTAAAGGATTTATAACTCCATAACCGCCACTTTCTTCACTTAAAACTTCCACTTGCCACTTCACATAAAAATGTAAATAAGGAGGAGAAAGGAATGAAACGCAATTTTTTTAAAAATCCAGTCAGTGTTCTGTACTTTATGGATATTTGATAGGAGTTGTGTAAGCATTCAAAGACTGATATTGCATTACGTTGAGGACAATTTTAATTGTTTAACTGATCAAAAATATATTTACGACTAAATGTTAAACTTGTAAGTTTTATTTCCATTACATTTTTAAGGACTTGATATTAATTTTTTCATTGCCACACTTTATATCTACTATTTTTCATAGCCATATAATTTCTTAATCTTTACTGATTTAATATGTTTGGCAAAAAAAGTTTCCCATTCCCTCCCTATTTACCTGCACGAGCGAGTTTAACTGCAGTAAATCCGTACGCTATATTATTGACTCGATGGAAAGGTATTCTTTCTTTCGGAAAGGTCTCTTTGAAGCACTATACGTGAGCACTCGACTTAAGCATCTTTATTGATCGATATCTTGTGCGCTTGAAAGATGATATAAATTTTGTAGCACATGAATAGGCTAATTTTAGTTCTTACTTTTATTGCCATAGTAAAATAGCAATGTATAAATTGCAAATGTCTAAACATATAATTAAAGAGAAGGAGGTAAAAACCACATTAAAATTTTACGAACTCTGTTGTCTCCAGACTTGAAACTGAGAATGAATAAAATAAAGATGTAGGTCGTAAAGTGGCACATAAAAGGTCAGAGGGTCAAATAAAGATCTGGGAGGGAAAAAGGAACCATTAAACATATATGGATGCGACCGTGCATAGAAATCTAAAAATAGAATTGTTATTGCATGCTAGGAGTACTTAGTTTGCTTTCAATTTGAACGGAATGATCAGGAGCAAGGGAAAGACATCAGAAAAAAATACCGAAACTATCGGCTCTTCCACAAAAATGCCCATTTGGCGTGGCCCAATTTATTACCTCGTCTGCAGAAAAGCTTGCCCCACTATTAGTTGACGGTAGCTTTTGCCAGACTCTGGGTAATTACGTTCTTGGCGTAATTCTCCTTTTAAGGAGAGGAAGGAACACGGCCGCATACGTGTATTACTCCGATAAAAAATAAACACAGGAGCCGGGCAAATCGGAGTTTAAAGTGAACTAGACGCAAATCACTGGAATTGAGAAAGGAAGAGTCATTAATACACTTACTCACTTAGAACAAAATTTCATTCAAATCAGTCTATTTCGGAAAATTTTCCAATATTATTTTGATTTAGAATCCAATTATAAGGCGGGAGAAGGTAATAAATTTACGTATTCATTCTCTGGGGTTTTTCACTCATTCAGGAAAAGCTAAAATCGTTTGATTCAAGCTGAATAAATATATTGGAGCGCATAAAGTATGGAAGTTAAACATTAGATTTTGCGGTACGATCGCTTCCAGCTGTTAGATTGACTGTTGTTTTCAGCTATCACAAGTACCCGCTGTCGGAGTGAAGCAATTTTTATTTGAGTGCAATTCGTCATCTCACTAACAAAACACTTTGAAAATTGAAAGTACTAATATCCTTGGTTCAACGATGCGTTTGAGAGCGATCATTCTCTTCTACGAGAAAATTATTGTAATGATATATTGTCCCAGGGCGTAGTCCATTTTATAATGCTTCCATTCATTTTCGGTAAAATCAGGGATTCATAAAGAGTTTTCAGTTGAAATTTGAAAAGACTAATCTACAAGAGGTAGGAAGAATATGAGACGAACACAAAACGAATCAGAAAGACGGCTGCTATCGACGCTATGGATAGGATCCTCGTATTATGGCTTGTATTTTTGTCTTTTGAAATATTTTCCGGTCTTGTATAAATTTCTACTATAGCTTGTATCCTCATGGTAATCTCTGATTTAAGGGTGAGAGTTGGATTTCCTGAGAGTCAGGACATGGAAAGAAGAGCATGGAATTCTGCCGAGGAGCAGATTGCCCTTTAAGTGAAATGATGATTTTAACTACTCCAGTACAAACTACTGACCAATTCATTTGGTTTTAAAAATTCCCTTTCAAATAATATTGTGACTTCGTAAGGATGAACATATTTATATACGGGGTATTTATTTTAGACTTGTTACATTTTACCATGAAAAATTATGAAAATTAAACTTCATTTAGAATATTTTACTAGTTTATCTTTGCATGCATGGTTTCCTGTCTTATATCGTGCGTTGCAAAAGGGATATCTGAACCGGCAATAGGACTGCGACTGCCACTGTCTCTTTATTTTGTCATTATGGTTTCGCCCGACAACATCGTGTGAGACTTTTCCTAGTTGTCCGGTGTAGCAAATGAAATTACGCAGCTAAATCCTAAGTGTCTCAAGCTCTGTCCAATCCTCTTGGAAAATTTACAGAGGAAGGGTGAAATTGGTGCGATATACAGGATGGTAAAAATAACACTATCTGGCAGTAATAAGTTAAAATATCTGTGATAATAATCAGAGAAAATTAAGGAAAAATATCATTTAACCCATAGAGAAGATTCAAGAGAGATGGTAGGAATATGTTCTTCTTTTCCTGAAGGCCCATCACAACGTCTTCTACGTTTCTCTACTCTTCCGCGTAGTTACTCAAACCTTATTTCATCTTTCCGCTTAGCTCCGTCGCCCCACTCCTCCCGGGTTTCAAATGCTTCTTTTTGTCTCTTGCCTATTTTCCATTATCCGATGACTCAGACCCTTCGAGTCTCGAACCACATTTTATTATGCGCACGTAATGACTACACTGCACTTTGTTTAAATTCCACTTTCCTCTGGAAAATCGCTAAGAGTGTCGGATTCTTTCCCTGACCTATGCTCGATTTCACATTGGTTGTAACTTTATATAGAGCAGAGAGATGAAAAAAATTTTTTTTTAATTAATATGGAAAATACCTCCAGGGCTATAAAACATAGTAATGGAGAAAAATCGAAAATATATAATGGCGGAAAGGAAAATGGAAAATTTACAAGAAGACTTGGGGAAGAAATATCCTTTTTAAATCACATCAAGAAAGAAAAACGAATAAAAAAGGCGCATATTGAGAAGGGGCTCTTTGCGAGAACGAAAAATTTAAGAGGAACCCAGAAAACATTGAAGGAAAGGGACCTAGGCGTATCTTCTTTATAACGGGAAGAAGGCGTAGTAAGCGGTTGAAATGAAAATGAGCGAGGCCAGACCGAGAGGGTTGCTTGAAGTTAGAAGGGAGTTTGGAGTCTTGCGATATTTTTATGAAAGAAATCCTGCGTCCGATTACCCCCACCATTGGCCGGCTGTCCTCTGTCGTAGGTGGCGGCCCCTACTTTGATCGTGCCCCCCCCCCTCTCCCAAACTTCGCCCCTCCTCTCTAACACGCCACTCGATTGCTTATTATATGACCCCTACCCTCTCACTAAATGAAGAGTTCGCAAGCTACCGCTTATCGATTGATCACTCTCAACAGCTGAATCGTAACACTTCATAATTTTGTCTCTAAAATCGTTCAATAGGCATGTTCCTTGAGGCGTTTCAAGAAATGTGTGAGAAATGATAATTTTTATAGAGACCAGTGTCCATTTTCTTTTTATATTTGATATTTTAACGAAATTTCTATAAAAACAATAATGATTCCTTTGAGTCATCCCTTAAAAATCAATTAAAACTGCAAGTATGCAACATTAAATATCATGCTAATTGCCAATGGAAAGTGGATTTTTTAAAGAACTAGAAACAATAATTAATGCGATGGAATTTAAAAAGATCGCAAGGTCTGTATGATGGGTGATGGAGTCGAGGACTCAATAATCACGGGGGGCTCGTTCCTTTCTCTGTGCCGCTTATGGTTTCTCTGTAAGACCAAGTACCCAAAAAAATCACAAAATTTACGTGAAACTTTAAATGGAATTTCACTACCTATTGCCAAATCGTTTTTAGCTGCCTACCTAATACAGTTTTCTCATGAGGTAGCCTGTTCACTTGCTGTTCTCAAGCCAACTTAAATGTGTTTTAGAGGGGAGACGAAGTCGTCAAATCCATCCGAAATCTGGTGGGGTGAACTTAACAAGCCATGGAGACCAGATCACAATGATACACCCGTGGGCGAAATTATATCCACTCCCTTATACACGAAGCATTTAATTGCGCATTTTGATGAAGCACCTACTCTTGCAACCATTTTTGCATTAATATATTGCGAGAAGGAGAAAAAAAGAGCTTCGCAGGCTGTATCTCAACGTGAGATTCCCGCGAGAAATTACTGTGATTTATTTTCACAGCGGAGTATCATGAGAAACGCTGGTTATATTATACGACTCGTTGACTGCCTAACAGATAACTTGCTATGCAAAACTTGCATCGATATGAACTAGGCATCAAACGTATCTGTTTTTATAGTAGAGGATTTCTATAGTAAATGGGCTTTGCGAAGAGACTTTTAATGAAGAAACAGAAGGAGAAGAGTCGATTGGAACAGGGAGCGTAATTGGAGGGGGAGGGAATGAAGCCGAATATTGTTACATATGGTACAGGTGGTGTGGGCTTTAGAATGTTTGGATATGGAGGCGTTTCGGAGTCTCTCGAGAATGAAGGATGAAATTTATTTCAAATTTAATCGAAATGTCGACTCGGTTCGGGCCAACTCACTGTAGTTCTCCGTTAATAGCTTCGAAGAAGTAATCTTTTCTCTGAAATGACGTCAACTATAATTCACAAAAATAACAGTTGTCACTTTCATAGCACCAGATAGAAGTGAGAACGTATGATACCCTCGCCACTTCGTGAGTGGAAATGATGGAATTTGCGCAAATTAATGCTTAAAAAGAGAGAATGTACTATGTGCCTGTATTTCCTATCGTCGTTAATGCAGCTCCAGATTTTACCACTCCAATTGCAGATTTTTAACGCAATTTATGATGATGTCTAATTTTCCTTGTTTTTAAATTAGCCATTAAATGCCTCGCGCTAAACCACCCTCCAGAGATGAGCGTTTTCAGCAGAAATGAATTCAATGCATCCAATTACGGGTCTCAGTGTTTCCCCATGTAATCTCAAATTGAATATTGGAATAACATACATGGAAAACTCGAATGTTAAGGAGTGCTGTCATAGTTGTTGTTATTATTTGGTTTACGTGTTGATATCTGTTGACTATTAGAGCTGTTAGCGATTTCTGAAGCCCCGTTGGAATCGCTTATTCCGGGAAAAACATTATTCGCTAATCAGGACGCTGATAATATAGGGCAAGCGAAATATTTTCTCGGCTTTTCCTCGTCGGATATCTATAACGGTTTCTCAAGTCTGAAATATGGAAAATCGAATGGTCCGTTGAAGCGAACTATAGTACGGGAGAAAAGGATGCTGATTATTTTCCCAGAAAATTGGCTCTCGATGCGAAAATTATTTTGTAGTATTTCAAGAGGAAACCGTACGATGTGTGCATGGCGTGATGGCAGTCGGAAGAGGAGAAGGTTATTGCAAAGGAAGTTATTGCCGCTAAGACTGGCAGGAGATATAACGGACGAACTGGAATAAATGGATTTCACAGACCCGTGGGACCCGAGTGTATGTTAATCCATCAATTTCAGTCGGGACCACCAGCATCAGGCTCCACTCGGAACCAGGCAACAGGTTCTGAAATGGAAGATGGATATTTTTCTATTGGAATTATTTTTGCCCGTTGTTATATTATATCACTTATTTTCTATGAGACTAAAGTTTATAGTTTGTCATTCACGCTAAGGTTTGATGAGTGCCCTTTCCTTTTGGATTGCTTTCTTGGTTGGGATCTTTTATCTACGACCAGCCGTTGTAAAATTCAATGTTTTGGGAGGCGAGAGGATTCCCAATAGTAATGTATTTTTTCCAAGGCTTATTTATTGAAATTGTTAAGGTTCAAGGGATGGAAGCGAGAAATTAAATGATTAAAATGCAACAATTTCAGAGAGTAAAAATCATTCGCCTTGACCGGGATTCGAACCCGGATCCCTCGATATCCGGCCGAGTGCTTTAACCACTTAAGCTACCAAGACGTTCTCTTACACTCTGAAATTTTGGGGGCTTTAAAGGAACAAGATGTTGTGACGAAATACCGTACATGCAATGTCACAGACGTTCGTAGTCGGCACTCGGCCGGATATCGAGGGATCCGGGTTCGAATCTCGGTCAAGGCGAATGATTTTTACCCTCTGAAATTTTTGCATTATAACGCACACATAGCGGGTGACTCCGTTAAAGTTACTGTTACAGTTTCTTGAAATTTAAATGATTAAAGTTTTGCGTCATAATCTTACTTTCCAATGGCTCTTTTCCAGGTATGCACTTATCAGGCATTTCTTTTGAAATTTCCTGTATGATACAATAAATGAGGAACCGCGATTGCGTAAAAAAAGAGGGTATTTTGTGGAAAAGTTATCATCCAAACGCAAAATAACAGGCAGTTCTGAGCCAAAATAGAAAAGATGTCGTAAGAAAAAATATTTAGAGCCCCGTGAGGTTCCCAGGATGTAATATATTTTTAGTTGCGAGAAAGATGGCGAAATCCAAATCCACTTGAATGCCAACGAATTAGTAGCGGTAGTCTTAATAGGAGGTGACCGACAGCTGAGGTCATTTGTGGCATTAGGGATGGACGGGACAGGATGAAGGGTGGAGAGGAACCCGGCGTTGGGCTTGGCCTACTCACAGCTTAGCGTCCCATCCGACGGACGGCGTGCTCACTCAGAGTGCCCTCCTCAAAGCACCTCAAGTAGGAATCGGGATATCACTGAAAAATACCTGTCGCCTCCGTGATTCGAACCCGGGCCGAACTCTTAGTGGAAAACCAGTACGTTAGCCAACGTACCATCCCGATCCCCCGCCAACTCATTACTAAACGTGTAATACTACATAGTAAATGTAGTAAGTAATCTTAGCGAGAATACTCCACTTATTTCAGAACAATCTCACTGGCCATTTATTTCAAGGCCTATGTCCACGCCACCTGAAAGAATGTCCCCATTTCCGTCTTCAGTGAAGACCTGAATAAATCACGACGCCGGGGGAACGGGGCATCGCGGGTCGCTCCGGATTGTCGCCCGTCATTTCCGACGTTAAAACCTTTCCCTTCATCCTATCTTCCCCGCTCTGCCTCTCCTGGGGTGAATTCCTCCCTATCAATAGGGCTGAGTTTCTAGATTAACGTAGAACACTGCCGATAGTAAGCACCAGAACAGCACCGAGTTGAATAACTTATGTGACTTGTATGTTGGATCGAATGTGTTAGGAATCGAACTCAATAAAAATATTGTTTTTCTAGGAACAACAAAATTAATTTATTTATGCGTTTTGTTAATGGCATTTTTAAGACTCTGATAGAAACGAGAATGTTGGGTGAGCAAGGAAGGTTTTGGAAAAGAATAGGCATGTGGGTGGAATCAAATATGTGAAGGATGAATGTGGAATTGCAGATGGATGTATTTTTGTATCGAATGTCAGGTTGTGTTATCTGACGAAAGGAAAACAAATTCATCGTTGTTCCGTTTGTTTAAATCCAAAACCTGAATCTTAAAAGGTAACATACCAAAGTATAAATATTCAACGTTTTCCAGCCAGTTGAAACCGCGGATTTTTGCAGCTAGCATCTACTAACTTTGATGTTGGCGGGAGAGTGTCTAAGTACGGGGCTATTCCTTCACGGAATAAGGGGCAATTGAACAAATTTCAAACGATTTTTAATTAACGGTCAACAGCAATCCAAAAGCTTTAATAGTAAATTAATTTTGTGAAAATGATTAAGGCTTAAGCTGCCAACGTGTCCTGTTTACGTGGTTAGTAATTAATTCGAATATTTATTCAAGAGAACTTGAATGAGAATTTTCGACTCAAACTCGAACATTCACACTGGCAAATCAAAGCGGCGACTCATAATACACGTATAAAAAGTATTTAAATATCATACGTGACGGGATGGAAAATTTTATTTCTCACAAATTACAGAGCGATAATAAAGAACCATGATAGTACAATGGAGAGGCCATGGCGGCGGTAAGGAGACAAAGAGTAATGCATTCAAATTAAAAACAGTTTACGCAGTAATGACGAAAAAATGAAGACGTCAATAGGTAAACTCGGAGGATGTCGAACAAAAACGAAAAAGAATTTGCGAAAATCTGTTCCATTAAAAAATAAGGTACGTATATTAAAAGCAAAATATCAATTGCACAATTAAGTAATAACCAAAAACAGTTTTCGTCTAAAGTTATAGATTTGAACGGGAAGCGCCCAAAGGTGCACTTTTAAAACTCTGAAAAAAAACTCCGAAATACTGGGTATATTCGGAAAGGAAGGGCCGTTTTTCTATATATAAATAATGGCGGATGAGAATAATGCTTTTTATTTGTGGCGGCATCTCTTGATTGTTTCCTAAGACACTGAAATTATTGTTTTGATTCAGTAGACGCTTGCCTGTCGGTGGATCTGCATTCACCGACAGGCAAATCATAACAGTGTCCGCGAAAATCCTTGCTCCCGCCAGTTGCGAAGTTCGCGCTTTGATTTTATTTTTGTGTGCAAAAGGATCGTCAGATGCCCACATTCATCGAGAGTTGTGCCTAGATGTTCACGGACCTTTAGTGAAGGAAAGCTATGACCGCAACGGTGTCGAGACTTTCGAAAAATTACAGTACAATGATGTTTAGGGGTAAAAGAAAAGATAAAAAAGACGTAATTAATAAAATAAATCGAAAAGACTCGAGCATTCTAGAACTGGCCAAATGCTTGAGTGTTACACTGGTATCAAACCTTTACACACAAAAATGTGATGGTTTTGAAAAAGTTTGGCTTTTCAGTTTGAGGGAATTAAGCGTTAGCATTAATAAACCCTTTTTTCTCCACTTTTTTACATTTCTCTGTCTTGTCAAGCATGTGACTTGCAGAGTTTCCCTTTAATTCCGTTCCCTTCGTAATTCATTTACTTCTCCCTGAAGGTGATAGAACGGGAGTAAAAAGGTATTTAATCTTTTTTCACGGCTTCATCTTGCCATGCTACTTTGTTAATGATCCTGGAAAATGCATGTTTCCCACCGCGAAAGATGCGGTGAAGTCGGTGGACGGCTGATGAAAATACGGCGCATTCCACGTGGTTTTAAACGCAAGACGGGGAAATAAAATGGCTCGGCTCTGTGCGGCGGCACGAGGAGAGGGTGATGAGGGCCGCCGGTGCGAGGGAGCACCAGCATCAAGTTCTGGAGGACGTGAGCATTCCTCCGAGGAAAAATTAAAACGAACAGAGTGTAGACATGCATGAACTGAATATTTAAGTGGCTTCTTTCTTTTTGTTTGCGGAAACTTTGAACGGCAAGTAAATACTTTGCCAGCATCAATGTTTGAAGGCTGTTTTGTGGCAAACTGTCAGTGACATTACCAGGAAATATGCCTGGTAAAATCTCTCATTGCTTTGAATAACCTTTATAAAGTTTGACGAAACTTTAAAGTTAAATCACACTCATCTCTCTCACAATCAGTAAAGTAAGGTATAGTGTTTCACGAGTGCTTAAGTTTGCCTAATTGTAAAGAAATTTGATCGGTGATCAGAGAAAATTATTTTTTGGGTAGTAATAATTGGAAACATAGACGTTTAGCCTAGTAAAATTTGGCCCATATTTATTATCTGCAATCCTATCGTATTGATTAGCCTTCGGTTTTTGTTAAATAAAGGTTATATTCAGCAATGCAAACACACATAATTCATTGTGTTTTATGTAAATAAATACCATGTGAAATAAATGATTACCTTAACTCGTGCTTTTTTGGGATTTGTAGAAAATCACAGGACACAACATTAATTATTTATTCCTATTTCTTGTTAATAACTTTAAGTATATACCTTAGAGTGCAATTAAAAATTTGACGGGGTCGAGGTAATTGGGCTTTCTCTTGTTCCTCAGTGTATAAATAATGTAGCATTAGTAAATTATGCAGAAGGGTTATTCATATATGTAACGGTTCGCCATCACCTTTCCCGACAGGGTGGAGCGGAGGAGGAGAAATGACATTGCCGTTGTCATCATCTGCGCTCGCCTCTTGTTCCTTTGGCGCCCTCAGCCGCTGAGGTGAGTAACCAATGATCATTCTCTCCCCTTTTGGCCTTTTGCCAACATCTTTCAATTACTCACTCATTTACTTTATCTAATCCACCTCAGTCTCAACATCTCTCTTAGCATATGAATAACATCGCAATTGACTTCCGACGCTCTTTCCTATAGAAGCCAATGGACTTTTTCGCATTGCTATCTTGCAAGGCCACGTGATTTTGACAATCATTTCTGAACTTCTTTCAATTTCACTATGAAGCTTATACTGACTGCATTTTGAGATTTGTAAAAAATACAATATGGAGCAAATTTTGCAATAGCCTAAGAATCATAAAATTGGTCCTCGAAGCAAGAGGATGAAAATAAATTAGAGGCTCCAGATATGTTGAAGAATTAAGATTATAATTTGGATAGGGACTTAAGAAGATGATAAGGCTTCAAACATGGAGAAGAAGTTGCTGGGGTAAAGCCAAAAAAATGCAAAAAAGTGGTTAAATGAGGTACACAGAGGCTGTGGTATGCCTTAATATCTAGGCGGATTTTGGGTGCGCTATGAAGAGGAAATAATTGAAAAGGCCTTATTAACAGCTTGAAAATTGGTAGAAGTGACGAAGAGCTGAATAAGGAAATAATAGAGGAAAACGTAAAAACAATCTAAATATACACAGTATTAGGCAAGCCACCGAAATATCTTTCAAAATAAAGAAAGAATATTTTCAAAATTTAAACGATAGAGTGCTTGGATTCGATTATATTTTGACTGTGTAAATGTATCATCCGTGGAAACAATGAGTACTTGAATCTGTCAAAGGCGGTGTCCATCTATCTTACGTTACCTCGGTGGTCGAATCTATCACTATAATTTGGTGATATAATATTCCCTCAATGTTGACAGAAAACTAAGGAGTGCTACTTTAAATACTTTACCTTTTGTAAAAGTCTTTCTTGACTGATTTCTTCATGAAACAAGGTAATAAAGAAAACGGCTACAACCTAAACCTTTTACGATTCCTGAATTTAAGCTTTTTCCCTAAGATCTCAAATATTTATCTTCCAAATTCGGCTTAATGAAAGCTGAGGGACACCTCTCTTTCTAACATTTTCATTACATTTTAGTTCAAACTGAATTATACGGAAATCTAGCTTCTTCAAGGCTGTTCTGCGAGTATCCCCAAAAGGTTTGATGTAAATTGTAACTCCCAAGTATTTGGGCTCTTCTCATTTGCATGATTCGATCCCATTTATTTTGCAATTTACGTTTTATTTTTCTTTTCTTTTATCCCAAAAACTCCAGAGCTGTACATTTCTATTGTTAATTCCCTACCCCCATTCCTAACACTTCTGAATCTGGTGTAAATTGCCACTGAGAAGGCCGCAATCTTCAGGGGAACTCTGTTTTTTTTTAAATGGTCTGTCATTGGTCCGGATTTTCTGCTAACTTGGGGACTTATGTCGTCACTTTGTTTGATACCAACACATCTCGCGAGGGGTCTTCATTCTTACAAGCAAAGCCTACTAAGTTTTCGCTCTCTTGCTTTCTTAGGGCAGTTCGACTCAAAAAAACATCAGAGATAAATTTCATATTTCAAGGATTTTTTCGGATCTATTTTTATTAACATCTTTGGAAATATGGCGAATAAAATAAAATGCTTGGAGAGCAAATTGGAAATCCCATCCAAATGCAGAACAAAATAATCCTTCGGGAGTACCCAAACCCCACCATTACGAGGTAGAATATTTTTAAAGAGAATTTTAAATAATGATGACAATTAGGTTAATTAACCAAATTAAGGCAGAATTTCACCCATCGAATTAATTTATTAAGCTATACATTTTGGCATACTACAAGTTTCACTTTTTCCTCTGCTGTTCCTATCTCTTTCTTCTCGCTAATGATTTAATAATAATCTTTCCAATTTAGTGAAATCAAATAATTTACCTCCTATTTATTCAACTTTTAAACATTTCAGTTTTCTAAAAAAATCAAATGATATGCCTTAAACACCAAATTATATTCAGAATATACGTCCTCTCTCGAGTATTTGGATGGATTTTGATATCATAGCATGTATGACTAGTCATATTTCAATACGATTCCGAACTTATCATATACCAATATGATTATTTGAACATACCCATTTTACAGTGTTTGAAGAGTGTAACTTTAACCATTAATCGATCTCATTGCTTTTTCACCGCAGTCGTTTAATTTTTTCAGCCAAATGCCCCTTCCTCCCCCACTCCCCTTCATTGCCCTACCTCCCCCCTTTGCCCACCGCACGAAAAGCCTATTTGCTGAGAGCGAGATGGTGGCGAACCCATCAGAAATTAGCCATTGTATCGTTCACTCCTTTTCTCTGATTTGCATTCTGATTTTCAATAAAGGTAGTAGCGATAATGTAATTTTCCCCTTGTTTATTATCCTGAGAATATCATGCATTTAGTTTTACTGATATTTACTTTTAGTCCCATTTCAGCCAATTTTTGTGTGAGCTCTATAGACTCAACCAGGCGTTCTCTTGAATTCGCCGCAATGACAACATCATCAATGTAGGCACATATTTTGCTTGTCTCTGTATTGTTTTTCTTCTCTCATCCACAATTTTAATGATATGATATAGTGCTGTAATAAAGAATATACTGTTATTAAACAACTTTTGCCATCAGATAGATTATAGACAAGTGTTAGGAGCATGGTACGCATGCATAGACCTCCATATCGTAATTCTGGACTTCGAACAAGCCTTTGGCAGTGTTCAAAGGGTAAAATTTTCTTAGACTATCACTGCATCGGAATTATTTGAAAATTATATAAGATTGGAAAAAATAGCCTCGAGGAGCACCAAAGCAAGCATAAAGCAGGAAAACACGCTAATTCATTCACATTTACGTAGGGTGTTTGAGGTGACCGGGTGTCAAGTGGCTGAAAGTCAACAGTAACGTATCCCCTTAATAGTGAATATGCCAATCCCGCATTCTAACAGTCCGCCATCGATTTTCTGAAATTTTTCCTCTTTTCTCATTATTATTACATTCCAAGTAGCAAATATCATGTAATTCTTTGTGTATTTGTTCAATACTTGTGTCCTTATTGAGGTTTCTCTCCGTTCCCCTAAATGTTTTTCCATCGCTAGGCTTTGGTGGTTTCATAATGGAAAATTTTTTACTCGGCCGGGAAACCAGACGCAAAATCCCCCACCTGGAGGATTGGGTGATATTTGATTCGGGATTTTCTTCCCAGATCCTTTGAAGAGCCCACATCTATTTGCAAGGCAGCAGTACTTGCCCTGTTTCGACACGGATAGGTGTATTATTTCCCCGGTACTCATCATATTCAATGTAATTTTCTGATCGGCCACCTGGAGAGGCATCCGATAGGGCTACCTAGCTACCGCACACGAGTTTACAACAAAAAAATTTGAGAATAAAACATACTAAATCATTCCTTGTCGAGCAACCCTTGTAATTATAAATATTTCATGTAAATACTCCTAGTTTCATTTGTATGTTACGTTTGTCTAATATTAATTAATATGATGTTAATACATTGTTTAGCATGTGCTGCGTAAAATCTAAGTCTATTGTTCCTCTAATCCAAGCTGGTTGCAGGTAGCTAGCCATTCGAAGCTAGTCTCTGTGGACCTAAAGAAAGTTTTCTGCACAAATTTAGCGAGCACGCGAGTCGTGGCGTTGTCTACTGATTCCAACCATTCCCTCAAGCGAGCCGTCTGCCACGCCCCCTGCCCCCCACCCCCTCCCTCAAACTCCCCACCGCAGCCTCGGATTTTCTGTCTCGAAGCGAAAGAGGCACTCGAATGCCAGCGGAGATGCAAAGTGATAGCCGAGGAAGAGCCGCCCGCAACCCGCGTGGAGTTGGGCTTGCGACCGCGGCTGGGGCCGGGGGAGGCCGCTCCGTGAGGTGCCGGGGTGCGGGAGGGTGTGTGTGCGTCGGTGGGGTGGAAGTGGCGGCAACAAAGCGGCGCCTACAGAGGAGGGAATGCCGCAGACACTGTTCCGGAACACGCCTCACGTACGTCGGATGTTGTTGTCGGAGAGACTTGCAGGTGACCTCTCCCTCTCCTCACATTCCCTCCCAGCCCCTCTCCAGCCTCCGCCTCCTCTTCTCGCCTCCCTCCTTCCCGACGCATACCTCCTGCTTTTGCATTCGCTGCCAACAGACACACACACAAACATACTCAAACACCTCGTTCTCGAGGACGAAACTTGGGGATTCGAGACGTAGGCGGGGTCTAAGTTGGGCCTTCCCGGCCTCCCTTGACGCCGACGACTGTCACATGCCCTGGCTCGGATCTGAGGACTTTTATTTTCACAGCCCGCTACCACTTCGGTGGTGTAAGCATAGCACTTTTAATGGAAACGGAATAACGTGTACGGTGGAGAAGTCTTTGAGTTTCGTTTGAAAATTTGTTTTGGATGAAATTTTTTGCACTTCCCTGATTCCTCTGCTAGAATGTGTTTTCAACAGTCTTATGACGTTTAGCGTTTGCATATGAGTAACGTAATATTAACTTCATCCTCCCGATGAATTAATGAATAAAAAAGATTATTGCACTTTACTAAATAGTAATATTTTTATGATATTAATTGTTGGCAAATTTTTATAGCACTTTTCGCAGAAATATCAACAGTCTATGAAAAATTGGCGTTGAAAAACCTATGCCCATTCGTGCCACTGCTGAACTGAGTAAGTACTCATTGCCCCTATGTTTCATTCAATCTATGATAATCTTCGAATCGAAATTATCAAATTTTAGATGTAATTCAAAGATCAAATGATGACTGATTTTAACATTTTAAAACTTTTCCCATTTTTAAGTGTAATTAGAGCCTCGTGAAATTAAGTATATGTTCTAGGTTGTCTCCCCTTTGTAGTTTTAATTTTTCAAAATTCATTTCCCCTATCACGTTTTTGGGTTTGGGCAAAAATGCAATATTTAGAGGGAGTCGTTTTGATATGTAAGTACGTACGTGTTCTACCACGGAATGAACTTCAGAACACTCCAAGATGACCTTGGCTTTCGCAATTCGAGTAACTAAAACTATGAGTAACTAAAAATTGTTGTATTCATTATAAAATCCATGCCTAATTCATGGTAAGAGTCCACATTGGACCAAATACTTGTTTTGGGGCATGTGGCGTTGTTCGGGGAAAGATTTGTATCTAGCTGTACTGGAATATATCGATCGGTCTGTTCTACCTACACATAACAATTCCCTTCGTATCATTATTGAACTCGTTTGTTCAAAACTTTACTTAAAAGTCTAAGTCTCGCTTGTTTTCTTCGTATATCAAGTGGCTCCCATCCTAAATCCCCTATGAGACCTGTCAAACGTGTGTTCTTATTATAACAATTTTTAACGAAACTGGCGGATTTTCTCTGGACTTTATCTAATTCTTCTTGCCAAATTTTCTCCCAAGGATCCCAAACGCTTGCGGCATATTCCCAATGAGGTCTAACTAGAGCAAAATACTACCTTTCTTTTACTTTCTCAGTACCCGTCCCCATCTATGTTGCTTTTTTGTTCGAAATGCAGGACGATAGAGCATCAAACATGGTAGAGTGGTGGGTGTGGGGGCAGTGGGAGGGCCACTTCTCCGGGCAGGAAGGGAGGGAAGGTGTTGTGGGGGGTGGTAATTCGCAGCACGTGCCCTTGGCCCCTAGGGGGATGACTCAGGGACGCCCCCAAGGGTACGGCCCACCAATCCTCCCTTCCCGGCGTCCGCCCCTCATCTCCCTCGACCCGCAGCCTCCACTGGCGTGTAACGCGCACTCGGAGTGCACCATGGGACGAGATGGCTAACTGCTACGCGCGAGTGAAAGGATCCCACGAGGAACCAACGGGTGCTTTTGACGCCCCGGCATTCGTCCATGAGATTCCACGGCTGTGGCTTCACGGATCGTGACGGAAATAAAACCGAAATTTTTATTCGTAGATAGTGGCGCATGCGACAGAGGTTCTGAAACTCCTTTTCAGAGCGAATGATAAATGACGGATGTGTGCTTTGGGTCCTTTGTTTAGATATGAAGCAGTGACCGCCCGAGGAATTCAGATCATGTCGCGAGTAAAGGTTTTACGCTCTTGTATTACGTGCGTCGTAACGTAGCCTTTGAACATTTTTAGATCTACATTAATCAGTTGAAAATTACGTTTTTCATTAGTGTTTGAGGAGATAAATGGAACAAAAATCTAGAGTGCGGCGTCAATCCAGTTTGCTTTTACATCAAAAGAATAACTTCCATATTGTCGAAAACGGTGTATATACGAGAGTAGGCTGAAAATTAATGCACACATGCTTGTAGAGCATAAAAAAAACAAATAGCAGGATCGGGAAAAAGTATATTAAAGTACAATTTTTAAGTTTCAAAGTTAAATATATTTATTTTTCAACATAGCCACCGTTAAGGCTAACACATTTCTCCCAACGTGTTCCAAGTTTATCATTCCATCATTAAAAACTCTTCCGACTTATCTCAAATTTACCGACCTTACAGTTGCCTTCACCTCAGCGTCCGAGTTTTCATGATTACCCTTGAGGTTGTCTCTTGAGTTAAGGAAAAAATAAAAATCGCAAGGCGCAAAATCGTGGGAATAAGGAGGTTGTGGAATCGGTTCAAATTTCAGGTTTTGCAGAGCCTCTCCAGTTGCGCGCGAGGTGTGTAGACGAGTGTTGTCATGTTGCAAGATTATTGACGCCAGGCTGCATTTAACACGACGAACTCCACCAATATGGGATACGCTTTTGAGAGATTCGCCGGTCATTTTGAATCAAATCTTCGACGAGTTAGCCATGTTTATCGTCTGTGGCGGTGATCGGACGTCCTCTGCGTGCTTCATCGACAATTATGGCTCGCAACCACGAAATTTTACTACCCATCGATTTACAGTAGAGCTATCGACAGTTTCCTCACCTTAAACAGCCTTTAAACGGTGATGAATCACAGTAGGAGTCACTTTTTAAGTCACTCCTTTTAACTCGCGTTGACATGGCACTATAACACGTCTCCATACTTCCGCCTCTCAAAATACACTGGATAAATGTAATGACCTCAAGCCTGCGCATGCGTGTTGAGGGGGAATTTTACTTTCACATGCCACCAGGAGTGCTTCCGAAGATCATTTTGTTTGTGGTCTACAACTATGGTTGCCTTAGTTTTCAGTCTACCCTCATACTAAGCAAAATGAGTGATTTTTTAATTAAAAACCCTATTAAATACGATAGAATTTAACTGAATTTAGATTAGAATTAACAGATTTAAATATTCACGCTTACAATATGACTACTATATTCAGACTTATTTATGAACATAAATAATTTGGAATACAGAATACTTTAGCTTTGCTTCAGTGTCTTATTGGAGAGCACTAAACTTTCTTATGCATTTATTCTCGAAAAATATGATAAAAAGGGAAGTGATATACAATAATTTGAAAATTCTCCACAACATGTTGGGCTTGCGTCACTATGTTGGCATATGTCTTGGTATGCAACTCATCCCGAATGTACATCAGCCATATTTAACCAGTTTCGTTCAAGGCCCGTTATAAATTTCCAAAGGACCCGCAAACGACTGCAAATCCATGGATTCAGTCGAGTGGATGCTACTTCGAGGGACGTCCGCAGCATAGTTCGCCCAAAGAATCTAGGGGTTCCCCGGAAGACGAGACTTTCTTTATCTACGCAGACCCTCTACGTTTTTCATCCTTTCATATGCCCACCCGACTCCAACCGGGCCTTGCCCATTTCTATTTTTCATCGCTCCGTCCCAATTCTTCTTTCCACCTCGGCCCCGGACTCTCCAGGCCTGCCCTCAATCCCAGACTTGAGTGTGTATGTCCATACAAAAGGTCACAGAATCCAATTTACTCGGAGACTAGAGCCAGACGGGTAACTCCCTCCTCCAATCCATCCATCTCAAAAACCCGCCCTCACCCAACCCTCTTAAATCTCTACCCCAGTCCCGATCTCCGTAGAACGACACCCTTTTCACGCACCCAAAAATTCCTCCTGAAGACGTCGCTCCTCCTCCCCTGCTTCCTTTATTTTCCCTTCTCTCCGAGTTTCACCCCCCCACCCCACCCCCTCCCTCTTTGTCCCCTCTGGAGCCCCCCACCCCCATGACGCGCCAGAAGGCCGTACATTCAGACGCCGCAGAATACGACTCCATGTTTCTCTTTCTTTAAATCTCGAAACAGTGTCTCGGGAATATAAATTAGTCTTCCACGTCCCAGGGCGCAACTCACACGAACTTTTCCGCTCCTCTCTCCCCCAGCGGCCCCAACTCACTTCTTCTCCCTCCCTACGCCGACAGACGCGCCCCTCCCCCATGTAGGCATTCCTCCCCCTCCCTCCACGCCTTCCCCTTCCTTTTCTCTGCATTCAAAATCACATAGTCCCATCCTCTCTTTTCAATCCAAAATTCAAAGGTCAGGCAAAAATAATGTAAACTTCAATCAACTCAAGGTAAACAAAATAATTAGCCTTTGCACACGCGTAACATTCCCGTTTCGACTCTCATATTTCCTCGCGTTGACCATTTTCTTCATTGTGTACAGTTAACAGACCGTAAATTACTTCTCCAAAATTTTTGCGTTCCATTCAAATTCGTCCTCGTGGAAGATTTCCCTCTATTTCGCCTTTCTTTTATTATTTGCTTTGGTTTAATTCCTCTTAACGCGTGTGTATATTGGAGCATTACTTAATATATTGCTCAAAGCTTTTTCAGGTATTAAAAATGCTTCTAATGACACCTTTCTGTCATTCTTTGATTAGAAGATACTGACCAAAGAGAATATATTCGCTGATGAAAGGGGAGCTAAGAATTTTCAGTATTTGACTGTGGCGGCCTCGAACTTTTGAAGCTCTTTTCCTTAGAATTTATCTTCTTTTGTAATGTTTAAGATTAAACTTTTCACTTACCTACAGTTCTTTTTAAGTCATCTAAGTATAATAATGTGTACTATTGACATTTGTGTGTATATTATATCACGTTTATAAGACTACATCTAGTAATTATACTACTGTAGACATGATTAACAAAGGACAAACAATTGGCATCGGAAATACAGTTGCTGTTTTTAGCAGGACTACTCCTATATCTGCGGTCTAACTATAACTTCTGCTACCTTAGTACTTCAGGTACTGCAATAAAAAATGGAATTTATGTCCTGGAGCACTATAAAGATCTCATTTAATTGCTCGCCTTTTTTCTATTTAGCCTCTCCAAACCTTCCCCACGGCCCCGCCCTCCTGCCGTGCCATTAGCCCGCCACGAGAAATGAAGTGACCCCTCGAAGGAGAAATCCGTTGACTCATATGCACGGGCAGTCACGAGAAGGGCGCGTGTTTTGAGGGCTCCACGCCCGGCCCTTCGTCTCTCGCGACTCCCCTCCCTTCGGTTTCCCCCAACCCTTGTAGTTCTTTTCTCGCCTCTCCTTCTCCCCCTCCTTTCGGATTCATAAACAATATGCGTCGAAGCGGGAAGAGCAGCGCCCCAAACGGCGGGGCATGCACTACGGAACGGCATGGAGAAATGCACTCTCCGCGTGGTATGGGGTGTGTCAAGGGGCGGGGGTGGGCGAGCCGTGATTGCTCGGTGACTAATTGCAGTCACCCGAGTTCGACTCTAATGTGTATCGCACGACCATTGGTGTTTTGCGTGTCGGCGGGAATCTCCATAGTGAGAATGAAGTTGTGGAATTCCGTTCTCGCCTCTGGCGGTCACACGAGTCGAGTGTCGACGCGTGCGCCTGGGTTCGAGTCTATAACCCTCGCGTTGTGCAGCTATGTGTGAAACAGGCGGCGGATGGGCGTCAAATTGGCCAATGATCGTGATGAGTAAAGCGGCGGCGGCGGCAACTAATCAGGTGACTGATGAAGTTGTTCAAGATGGTAATTAGTTTGTAGTGACAGGAATTTGCCGCAAATTAGCGAGCTTTCCGGTTAATCCGAAGGCTGTTGGTTCGAGTGCCGATTCAGGCGTGAATATCACGTCAGGATATCATCGCTGGTATTAGATTTTGTATGATCCGATGTTAACTAGTTGAAATGAGAAACTCAAAAACCAAGAATACGTCACAAATTACCGCCATTTATTTTCTGGCATGTATGACCTTTACAGAGTTTCAGTGTACTTGCAGATTATTCTCTCGATTCGATGTGTCCAGGACAATTAGGCCGGCTGGGGTTAGTTGGGTGGGCAACGCGCCTTTCTCTTAACTCAACCCTTGGCGGCACGATAAGGTCCTCGCCTGCCAACCGAGAGGCCGCGGGGTCCATTGTGGGTTTTTCCACAACTAGGGATTGGGTGTTTAGTAATTGTGTTCTATAATGCGTTGTTGTGAACAGTCCGATGTGGAGGTCAAAATGTGCTGTTTTAGGATTACTGCTGAATAAATAATAGTTTAATTAATATCGCTGGTTCGAGTCCCGGCTTTGGCATGCGTATCGTGAACTCTGGTATCACACACACACACCTCAGGACCAGCTTAGAATAGTTTATGAATATCTCAAATGGGCATAGGTGCGACGAAGTAATGTCCGATCAATCAAATGAAGCTAATCTAACTCTTGGTCGTGCCTTAGATCCCATATCTCACGACATGAAGTAAACTCTTCTTTGAGTATTGTTAAATGATCATGAATTTTACGCTCAATTCCTATAGAACTCGAGGAAAGCATTCCAATTATTATTTTCCTCGGCTTCGTTAATTTTTCGCAACGAAACTGTTGGTGTCATAAACTGTTCATACCATGATCTTGGCCAAAATGTGCCACTATGCGTTCGATTTAACCTTCATTTAAAAGTGTGCGACGGGATTCAGCGGGGTGGCGTTAATTCCGTCGAATCACCAATTGAATGCCAACGCAGTGAGAACAGATCAGCTTCTCAGAGCTTCTACCTCGCCTCAGCTTGAAGGGGAACTATTGTCCTGTTTTAAATAAGTCTCTAGAATGCTATTCGTTTAACGATCTCATGTAAGAATATGGAGAATGCTCGTCCATGCACCAAACTTCTCTTTCGTTGATCCCATTTCAGCCGCAGTCCCCAGACATACCTGGTATCAGCGCATAATGACCTCACACTTCCATGAAACGAGGTTCTCCGCAGTAAATTTTTAACGTTTCGGTTCTCTCTCATTGCCGAGTATGCTGGCGCAATGAGTTCACGTGTGTAGAAGCGCAAGAGCTGGTAGTCCATGCCAGAATAGAATAGCAATGGCCTTGCGCCTTTGCCTGCCCTCTCCTCCGATTATCCGTACGGTCGGAAAGGAAGGATCGTGAATTGAAATGAGACCTAATAGCGAGAAATTGGGTTCCTGGGGTAGAAGGGTGCTGCAAAACTGCCAGGTTACTCCTCGTGGCTCTTAAAGCCGGCAGGGCTAGCCAAATGGGTTAAGCTTCCGACGGATAATTCCAAGAGTGAAGATGCGCAATGCCTCTGGCACGGGTTATTGTGAACATTTAAATATTCAAAATTCAAATTCGTACGAAACCTAATGCCAAGCATAGGTTTACGCAAAGGAATTATAAAATTCTTTGGCATTAAAGTTTTATAAAGAAATATACATATATTTTTTTCATTTTAAGTATCCATTCATTCGTAAGAAATAAACTTAAAATAATTTAAAAATCCTTCTTAAAACAAAAAAACATATGTCAGCCAACTTTTCGAATTTCTGTGTCCATATAGAGACAATATACGAGTACTCGTATGTTTTTTCTTCTGGTTCGAAATCTCTGTAGATTCATAATGAATCCAAAGCTGTACATTTGTGAAACAGCAATTAGAAATATAGAAATATATAGAAATATATATATATATATATATATATATATATATATATATATATATATATATATATATATATATATAATTTGAAGCGAAACAATGTTTTATGCCGTCACGTTCCTCGTTTCTTTCACACATTCGCGATGGACTGCCACGGATCGCGAAAAGAGAAGGCGTGAGTGGGTGGGCGCATCCGTGAGGCGTCACAGTGTGCGGACGGCGTTTGGGTGAGCAGGGGGGGGGTTGTAGCAGATGTTCGAAAGAGGGGGGCGAGGGGTGTGGTGGAAGTTGTCGCCCGATTATTGCCCCTTGGCGGTTTGCGGGAAGGGGGTGACGGGGGTCGGGGACAGAGGAGGGTAGCGGTGATGGGAAGCAGGGGCTTAAACGGGTCCCCCGGGGGGGGGGGGGGGCGAGGTTAGGGCGGTAGGTGAAGGGAACCCTCAACGCCTGTGTATGCAGGTTGTTCGGAAAATCGACCAACAAGCCCGTGTATGTGGTGGAATGGTCCAAAATAAGTACATCAGTTCACCGGAAGGAATTGTCTTCGTCGTATTGTTACGTATATATGGACCGACGTGAAGGGAAATGCGTGACAGAGCGTGCTGCCGTTACGAAAGTTGCGCAGACCTGACAAGCGTTGATTCATGTTTCGCTTTTATGACATTTAAATCAGCCGGATATTTTTTTGCATCATTATTTGAAGGCAGCATCAGTTCCTTTGCGAAATTCGGATGAATTAGCGTCGATTTATCCTTCTCATTGTGGTGATAAATCGGCCATGGACGGTGGCCTGAAACGGTGCAGTACAACTCGCTTTAAATGTGCTATTCACGTGCTGCTATACTTGGTTGAAAGAAACCTTGATCTTTAACTTAAAAGCGGTTTAAGCGTGCAGGCGATGAGGCATTGCCGGTCCGGATCTGAAGTCAAAAAGTCCTTGCAGGCGTCTTCATCAATAATGTTATATCAGGTCGAAACACCTGTTACGAAGTAAAATACGAGATCGTAAATTAAATGTTAAATTAAAGTTTGTCGCGAGAAATATTTCCGAACGATCTAAATATTGCATTCTGGGGATCGTGGACTGCAACCCCGGGGTGAACGGTGCGGACGCACGCGGATCTAAGGGCGGGGGCGTGTGCTGACATTTTGGGAAACGTCTCACGGGGGGTGCGGCGGACGCGTTTCGTGAATCCCGGATGATGATGGCGGGGTCGTCCTCAAAAGGGAATCCTCTTCTTTTTGTGTTCTCAAAATTTTTATTCGCAGCAGTTCCGAATTTAAAAGCAGAAATGAGTAACTTGATGGAACACAAGAGAGTGATTTGATCTAAATTAGATCTGGAAAGATTTTCCGCCACAAAAAGAGTTTATTCACAGATCTAAATTCTATGGATTTCCATTTTTCTCAATTTTAAAACTGAAAACGGGGAATTTCATTCATCATTTGAGACAAAATATTTGCAACCGATCCGAAGACTAAAATTAATGCTTAAATATTTTCCATCAACATTGTTTACTCATGGTGCTTACACTGGAACAGGGGTGGGGGGAGGGGATAAATGGGAGGTCCAGACGCTGTAAACCCATTACAAACGATGCGGTAGTTGAAAAACGAAAGAGCAAAGCCACTAGCAATAACCGAAATGAGGAGGTAAAGAAAAATCCTGAAAAAATAAAAATTAGATATCACGAAAACTGATTTACCGAACTGTAACTATAGTAAAAACTTTTCGGGTTCAAAGAACAAAAAACAAAGTGTAATACAGATTACTGAATAAATATGTATCACGGAGTTAAGATGCTCAAATGTGACACCACTTATATCTCACCCTAAACATTTCCCTCCCCCCACCGGCAGCACCCCTGTTGTTGCACGGAAGTGGAAAGGGGTTGGAAAAATGTATAAATCCTTGCTTGAGGATGCGTCGTTGCCATCGTGTCGGGAGTGGAGAGGGACATGTATCCTTCGCCTGATCCCCCCTCACCCTCCTTCCCACCCCCACTCCGCATTCACCCCTCCCCCCGCCGTCGAGGGCAGGCCCCAATTGAGCAGATGGCACCACGCTCCCTGCATCACGCCCACCCCTCCAACCACCCCTGCCTTGTCGCACAATCCGAGGGATTTATATAAAATCCTTTCCTTGACATCATACCCACCAACGCTCGCGATTTCTTCGATCTGCGGCATTTATTTCCCCTACTCATGGTCGCAAATTTCATTGTTTTTCATTGTCCCTACATGGCATTGAGCAACGTTGGCCGAGGAGTCTGAAATGATGCCCGTTCTGCAAAACATACTTTGATTGGGGACGAATTCTTAAAAGCAGGTGTGCTTGGGGCTCGTTTTTCTTCCAAAAAAATAATCTAATTAAGGTCTTAAAAAGGCTTCAGTTGAGAGAATGCTGATATACGTGGCACGTGTCAATTTCAGGCGTATTTTATTTTGTGGTTGATGTTTAAGTCGGAGGGATGTCGATGAATAACTTGGAAGCATGTCATCACCGTTACTTTCCCGATGTCTTCTATGTCCCATCAACACCGCTGAATCATAATCATTTATGGGCATTAATTATCTAGAATGCTAACATAATGTCGCAAACCACAACCGCATACTATTTGCTCCCCTCCTCGTCGGTTCCTTACGTCTCGCTCCCTCTCCCACCAACCCGTCACCCCATATTTACCCTTTTCCTCCCGTCAAATCCCGTGCTGCTGTGTACCCTTTTCTTTTAGTACAGTACCCTCATTCCTCCGCTAAAGATAAGTCATCTCCAGGTCTTGAAACGTACGTAAATCCTCATTGTTTTAATGCTATTCAGATCTATTTCCCAACTGATTGCTACCCCTTCGTCAGCGGTGTGCAGAGGGCACTTTTTTCCTCCGCTGAAGAGGGCTCAAAACTCCCGTCAGTTTTTTTCATTTGTTAGGTATTTTGTCCATCTTGGCCATCGTTGTGTGTGTGTGTGTGCATTTATAGCGGGTGTATTCCAAAAATAAGTCGAATGATTTGTTCCCGCCGACACGAACGACTAGAATGTTACGATTTGTGGCGGGGAAGGTGATGGGAGGTCTTGAATAAACAACGCGGCCTGCCTCAGTTTCCTGCGGGCCGTTACAGTATGCGAATCGCTCCTAGGCTTGATCTTTCTTCGAGAGTTGTGTCAAGAATCCACGATGGAACGTTCCATGGAGAAACGGTCCGCGAGAAAATGCTTTGTTGAGTTCGAAAAACTGGGTACGGAGACGTGTGTGGGTCAGGGATGACTGATTGGGTGGGGAGGAAGGCGTTTGAGGACAACTGGACGCCCGTCAACGACAGAGTGCCACCAAAATGCACAAAAAGTGATAGAGAGATGCTCATTTACGATAGACACCTGGATGTGGGAATGTTATCAGAAGAGTGGAATACTCCGGAGACCACAGTGAATGCCATTAGTACGGAATATTTACCCATGGGGAAGGTATGTGTGCCCAAGGTGCTGTGGGAATACCAGCTCGTATGACAATTTCGCGTGTTCTCTTGGACCGTTTTAAAAGTGAACTCCAGCTCCGATGTGGCAACTTCCGGTCTTCCTTTTGGCCCCTAGAATAAAATAGAGCTCGAAAGGCAACCATTTTGGAACGCAGGATAACGTTATACGATAGAGGTCGTGACGAGGTGCCCAATCACCAGGTTCCCGTCGACGCCTTCCATGGAGTGTGCCGCAACTTGCAGAGGCGCTGGCATCGGTGCGTCGATGAACGAGGGTGCTTTACTGAGCAACTTCAGTAATATGCACGTTGATCTTTCACACTTGTAATTGTTTTCCCATGATTAATTCTATGGATTTTTGGGCCGCATGTGTGCACGTACGCATCACATACATATTCTACAACAATCAATTGTTACAAAGTAATAGGGCATAATTTATAATGTGCATAAATGAGTACTTGTATAAGACACATGTGTGTTGTTCATTAATTAATAACCAAAAATAGAATTAATAGAGAGAGCATTAGACCATTGCGGGTTCAAACATGGTGCATGTAGGCTATTTCACGGCAGGACACCGTTCAGTGGGCGCGTGTCAGAATATGTGTCTAAATTAGACAATTGACAAGTGTTCAAATGCAAATATTTCTTTTTATCTAGCCTTTTTATTATTAACAACGAGATGTAATATTATTCTATTAAAGTTCTAACTAAAACTTCTTCCTAGAATGTCGATGCATTGAGACTCGGCCAGCATATGTTTTTCTGTCTACCAACCTGCGGTGAACACGTATAAATCGCCGGCGTAGAAATTCAGGAGAAGAGATGCAGGGAGCTCGATTTTCCCAATCACGTCTTCGAAATTCCAGCGATCCCAGAGACGGAAGCGTGCTCGATTTCAAGCTCTCAAGACAAGACAAATGGTGCGCAGGTGCCGTGCGTAACCGGAATTGAGTTGAAAAGCCGCGCACCACGTGGTTCGCCTCCTCGTCGTTAAGAGCCACTCACTCAGCAATCTCTCCGGGAGATCTCCATGGAGAGAGCCCACTTTGTAATCCCTCCCGAGACTTAGAAGGCGCTATTTTTCCTCCCACGAATGTTTTGGCAACTCACATGGTTTCGCCCCTCTCCTCGGCCCCTCCAGTCGTTCTTTGTCACTCCGCAGAGAGGCTGCATGGACGGCTGCAATCCTTCTCGTGTTGCACCCCCACCTCCAGCACCAAACACGCGCACACACACACGCACGCGAGCTTAACCCCCCCCCCCCCCGCAGTCACGGAAATTCTCCCTCGTCCCCTTGTTCTCTTTCTCTTCCCGCCCGCTGACGTCATCCAGCAGGGATCTCTTCCTTTCCCCTCCCTCCGGCGCCGCATCCCTTCTCTCCCATCTGTCCCTCTCCTCTTAATTCTTACCTTATAAGAATTTCCTTCCTTCCACCCTCCCTCCTTCGCTTCCCCCTCCCCGCTCTCCTCCTTTTATAATCTGTTCGTTTCGCCACGGCCGCCGCGTCGCCGGTGACTAAGATGAATGGAGACAGGGAACTTGCTCGCTCCGCGGGGGAAAATGCCTATTTCTCAGGGCGCCTCTTTAGTGTCCCATTCGAAGAGGAGGAGGAGGGGGAGGATGGGGCATTTTTTCCACGCCGACAACCTCCGAAACAGACTCCGAGCACTTGGATGTGTGAGAATATTTTGATTAACTCGAATCTTCCTCGCTCTTCTCGCGGGGATACTAGGCGTGCGTACGTCTTCGAACATGAATAGATGCCGGATTAAAATTAGGAACGGTGGCCTGGAGCTGCACTTGATCTTTTTTTCGCATAATTTTTTTACGATACCATCACCGACATCCAAAAGTATTTCCATCTTTTCGATGAGAAAACTGTTAAATAAGTGAATCCATGCTGTTTCCGAGAATTACCCTCGCGTAGCTTAGTTGATGGACAACTGTTTCGCCCCCAGTCCTGAAGGCGTCTTCAGGTCGAAGTGATATGCGTTGTTCAGTTCAGTTCAGTTTTAAAGGGTTTTATTTCTGTAAAGTTAGAGTAATACAAGAAATGGACACAAAATAAATCAGAAACATAAACACAACAATACGGAAGCCTCGTTTTAGGATTAGCTCCTCTTCGGAGTGGAAATAATAATTTAGGAAAGCAACGAAAGAGGGTAGCGGTTGCGGAAATTGATCTGCGTTGCAATTTGGCCGCTATATATAGGAGACGCTGGCTGGCTGGGAGCTCTCTTATTGGCTCTTTCTTGGCGGCGAATGGGAATCACCCTTTTCCATGTGGAAGTCAGAGTGTAGCCGTCCTCGCGGTTGAAGTTGTTGGGATTTTTCATTATTTCCATCGCTCCTCTAATGAGTCGCGGAAAATAACGTTTTTCCCTGGCCTTCTCTCTCTCTTAAAACTCTTGTCTGATCGAACAGGATCGGATGTCTGGGTTCCGACCATGCATGTTCGGCAATTGCCGAAAGCCAGAACTGTTTCTTATCTGTGGCCCTTTGATGCTCCTTACTCCTGCATTTGATGGATCTTCCTGTTTGGCCGACACATGAATTCTCACACATGCACTTAATCTCATATACACATTCGTGCATGAGATAAGACATGTTAAATAAGTATCAAAGCGTTTTACATATCACTCTGAACTCTGCTATTGATTTCAGTTAAAGTTAAGTCATTTCGTTAAGGTCTCTTCTTTATTTTCTTCGCATGTATAAACAATATGCTTAAATGCAATTGTCCCAAACCAATGATTAAGGTTAGAGTAGCGTTTTTTCCCTACAAATTTATCTCTATTCAATTAATTTGGTTCTTGGGCCTGTAATTGTTGTATCCTGTTTATTTTATCGCGTACTTTACCATATTATTGCCAAATAAAAGATAATGTCCACATAAATGTACTATAGAACAGCGTAAATGCATTTCCCCATCACATAATATCGATTAAAGTATAAAAAAGAGGTAGATTTTTTTGTATTTTCTCAGTTCAACCATTTTATAGCTACGCTCCATTTATGCATTTTATTTCCCAAGAGCACATGAACATAATACTGACGTTAAACTTTTTAATTGATTTCAATTTTGATTGAAATACACTCAATAGAAACTTTAAAATCTCTTTCACCCATTGTCCTTCAATAGTAACGCAGTTTATTTGTGCTACGAAACGAATTTGAGCCATAATGGAATACAAATGAAATTCTTCCTTTAACGTGAATTAATTACGCAGCAGGTATACTATAGGTATCGCAGTTACACTCATTTCCCCTTAGAATACAAATAAAATTGTATGCGTACTTTAAGTGAAGACCTTTAAATGTAAGTTTGAGCCATTTGTACTTCTCATTTCAGTTCGTATCTTTTGGCAAATTTAGGCCGTCGCACTAATTTTTTTTGCAAAGTCGCAAGAAGCGGCGCTGCGTGGACATGATTTACTTATACCCTTCATTTGGTCCTCCTTGCGCTCATTTTGGTGCCAATTAGTAAGAGATAGGTTTCAGTAATCGAGTGTCGGTAATTTGATTTTAGTGGCAGGTCCTTTGATTCCTGTCTCATCATAAAACGTTGATGTCAATCATAAAATGTTCATGAGGGATCTGATTGACTTATAATACTCTTTTAGGCCACTCTGGAAGTACACATTGAAGGCCTGATGTCAGTTTTCTTCTAAGCTGTATTTCCTGAAAAAATGGGCTGGAGTCTCGTAGTATGTTCTCATGATATTCGTTATATCACACCAGGACACGAAGGCTTCTCATTGGGAATGATTATATAGTTTTATTATCTATGATAATTTATCATGCAAAATTTTGTTTTATTCTTAGCCTTAATTTGAGATGCGTATGTGCTATATATTTAATTAATGTCACTGCAGTATTTCCTCAACGACAGCCGTTGCTAGTTGAAACATGTTTAGTTTAACTACAGCAACGATCGAGGCAACACACGACGAACGATACGCTATATATAGGTTTTTCTTTCACCTAAGAAAAGGTCATCCTATTGCCAAATAATTGTACAGCAGTCTTTCAGAGAATCTGTTCTTTCTTGTAGTACAGTTAGGAGAAGGTTTAAAATGGAGGATCAGTAATTAATGTCAAAGGAAAGTGGACTTGGATGTGTCCATTCGCTGCTCATTTGGATGTAAACGCACCGTCCCTGCTACCTTGTGGAGAGCAGAGATCGTTTGAATAACGTTGAGAGCACTATTATGAGCATTGAACATTTCATTGGATGACACCCACACGTTGGTTGTAGAAATATTGCAACATGAGATGGATTTCTAGGCAGGGAGTTCGGAGACTGCACACCCCTGAGAAACAGGTCGTTCTTCAAAGGTTATATCTGTACATTGATGGAACACTGATTACATAATTTTGATTGTAAGAGCCAGTAGCAAAAATTTATGAGGAAATATCCGCCGTCTTCATCACCAAAAAAAGCAAATTGTATGGATTCTGCTGGGAAAGATTGAAAAACCTTTTTCAATCTGCAGGGAAAGATGTTTCATTCCCTGCAGATAGAAAAGCGTATCCAGATCCGACATGAATGTCGGATCTGGACGCGCCACTGTTATTGAAGCATGCTCCAGGGATTCATTGGAAATTATTCATGGATGTAAGCCTTTTTTTACATTATAAACTGTGGAGCTACTTTATTAATTTAATTTTGGAGGACCCATCAAAATATGGCTTCCAGCTTCAGCTTCGAATACTGGGAAAAATATTGAACAAATGCTTTGCATTCAATGGGAACTACTTTCAAAGTGATCTTCAAAATTTGGAGGAAAAGGTACGGCATGTTGTTAAAAAAATTTCATGATCATTTAAAATTCCTCCGTTTGTGGTTCCTCAGGTAAGGCGATATCACATGAAAAACATTTTCGTTACCAATGAAATTGATATTACAAGTGGTTACTTGGTGGAATTTCCTTTCACAACAAGTGAAAAACATTCCGTACTATTCCATGAATTGAGTCGACCATCTTCATTGATATTTTATCGTCATTACGGTCTTTGAAATCATTTCTTGATTTTCAATATGTCTCTTTTTTTATCTCGTCCATTTTTAATGTATGTGGAAATCGTGCAAAACTGTTTTTTTTAATAGTTTGAAATTTCCAACCATCCGCACATTGAGAAAATTGATTGTCATATGATCTCCTAACAGTAAATATCTCCCACTAACCTCTGGCCAATTTAAACAAGGCGTCAAAAAATCTTTGTCATTCCATTCTCTTGATTATGATGATACTAAAGCGTCCTAATCGGTCAACTTCTCTCATTTATTGGTGTGGAGTGATGAAAATTGTTTTTAATGTATCATTTTCATCATAATACCTCCATCGATAAGTCAGGAAGCTTTGTGTGTTTCGATGAACTCCTTGCGGAGGCTAACTTCTCCCAAATGATTGAGACGTTCTACTTCTGCCGTGAAAGGCACCATCGGAGTATGTTACTCACGACGAGGAAGCCTCTATGGAGAAGGCATACTCTCTTCCTTCTTCGAAAGAACTTTCGTCAATGGTTTCTAATGCATGGCGATGACGAATGAGGGCTGTGTTCCTCAAAGGTTCTCTTCGGGTGTCAGCCGATTCAGCAAACTCTCAAAGTTGAGCTTCCAGTGGTTTATCAAACTTTATCAATATATATCAATCGCGGGCTTTGAAACGGCGTTGACGGATCATCCAGCGTTAAACTGTTTTCATCACTCACTGTCTAGAGCACCTGTTTAGCTCTCTTAAGTTGAGCTCGTTAGGAAGGCTGAACAGGGCTTACACGTGTACACACGCGGAACTCTGTAAGTTATGGTTCAGTTTATGTAGGATCACCGCCGACTCTTCACGTAATTAAATCGTCATATCCACTCGTAAGCATTGAGGGTGGATTTTGAACACGTAAGTTTTAAATGAGCCCTTGTGCTTTTCTTATTGTGGTTAAAGTTTAAGGTGACAATTTTTAAAATTGCATAGTTTGAGCAGAGCAAATATATTCAAGAAGGTATGCATGACACACCAGCTTGGAAGTAGAGAATACAAGAGTATGAATTTTAATGTTCACCATTATTTTGGAAAAATAAAAGAGGCCGCCCCTTCCAAAGGGCTCAAATCTCTTGGAACCATCAAGGAAACTTGGCTGCCTGTTTGTACGCAGGCTTTACCTTTCTATATTTTTTTGCCTGATAAAATAAGCCTCTGTTCCCCTGGGAAAGGAAGAATATTCGATCTTTTTTTTCCTCTCTCTTCCCATTTTCTGATAGCGTAAAGGATTTAAGTTAAACTTACGGAAGGAGCGCACGTTGAGTTCGTGCATGTGTGCGGTTCTCGAGAGAGGTCGCGCATGCACGCTAGACATAACAAAGGCTCAATAGCATGGAGGGAGTGAGAGGGATGGCAATTCTTTCTCTGTTGCGTGGTGCCCCCTGGCCGGGGGGTCCACAGGGAGAGTGAGTGAGCATGTGTTGTGGAGAGAGGGGGGCGGAGTTGAGGTGGGGGTAGTAAGGAGAGGGTGCGGCGAGCGGGTGTGGCGGAGGTGGATGTCGCTTTGTAGAAAGAATCTCGGGAGCGTGCGGATGTGAGGCCAGTGGGGGAGCGGGTGAAAGAGGGAATGGGGAGTGGAGGGCAGAGTTGGCCTTTAGAACGCAAAAGAATCAACAATGGGCATTTTTATTCGGGTCACTTGGCTTCAAAGTGCTTCTATCCGTTTCCCGAATCGATTACTTCACAATTTACTTTGCCCTTCCCTTGCTTATCTTTCCATTGCGTGCAGTGCGCAATGAATCGCGCTTCGAGGTTGCTATTGAAGCCAAGGTACCTTTTGCGGCCTTCAGGGTGGAGTTCATTCCCGAATCCTGCCTGTTTCAGTTTATTTAATATAATATCGTCATAATTGTAGTTGCTATATTCTTTTGCAAATTGACTTCTGTGTGTACTGTTTTCGCTTTAATATAACAATTTTCACGAGTCATTGTCTGTAAAGTAAAACCTATTAACTATCAATTAGTTGATATAGGAATTAGCCAGAAGAAAACGTGTGCCTATTTTTGTAGTCTATCTCTCAACTAGCTCTCGAGCAGTCCGAATTATCCGAAATGTTCCAGGAAAATATTCCCCCGTTGATTTTTGATGAGGATTCCACTCTGTGGTAGAATCTCTCTCTCTCAACTTAGTTTGACGGAAAAGACACCCACATTACTCTGGGAAATTCTGCATTTGTGCTTTCTTGTGCCCTGCATATAACGCACAAACAATATTGAAGTGATGAAGAAGGTTATTCAGAGAAAATTAATTTGATGCATAATGTTTCAATGACAGACTATGTAAAAAAAAACCTTCACAACTGCCTAAAAACGAAATGCCGAGGGGAATTTATGTATTTAGCTTTTAAAGAAATTTTGCTTCTACGGTTCGCTCGTATCAACTAGTTATTATATAACATAGGTCACCAATCGGTGTTTGTATGAATATGCGGATACATATAAATGTGAATAGGTATTTATTGGAATATATAAATAAACACGCTAACACAACATAAACCACATTCATAGAAATAAGTTGGAGTATTCAAACATAGGTAGACATGCTAAAAAGTAAACTCATTCCAATAAGTTATATAAAATGGATTGAATTCATAGGAGTACACTAGGTTTCCTTTTAGTTAGAAACTGGCGTTTTAAAGAGTTAACGGGTGGTGACCCAACCCCCCACACGCTCGGGTGGTGCCCCCCCCCGCCCCCGCACGCTCTTGCAGCGGCTTGCGGGCTGTTGTGCAGATCTAGGTGTAGAACGCTGCGAATATCACTTGATCGGCCTAAAATCGTATAAATGAATAACAAGAGTGTGACAAGGGAGGGGGCTGCAAATTTGTAGATGGTATTTATGCCATAAAATATTTTATGCTCCTCCAAATTGAGTGAATTCGAGCAGAATAATACATATTTCATAACCCTAAGGAGTCACACTCGTACACAAAGAATATAAATTTAGTTTCACAAACTTGTGGGTCATAAACTAAGATATTTTTCATGGCAGACTAATTTGATGTTACATTTTTTCTTATTTCATCTCATAAATTCAAAAGCTTCTCCAAGTAAATAAAAGCCCATTCTGTCCCGCCAAGGTCAAGGATCAAGAAGATTTCATTTCCATTGAGTACTTGGCGTAATGGAGAAATCAAAAATCATTGACGTATTTAAGGATGAAATTGAGGAAAACTTGGGCATAATTCCACGTATTTTACCACACTTTGGAGTTTGAAAATTCGCCATTCTATAATAATTGTCTCATACACTCAATGTTTTCATAATACGTGTTACCCACTGAAAATAATTGGAGCTTTAATGCTCTTAAAAGTACAAAAACTCCCGTCTTTAACATTCTCTGTAATATTTTGAAGACGATCTGATACGCAATCCTTTAGTCAAAATATATTGAAATTAAAAAACAGTTAAAAAATTGTGCTTTATAAATGTCCTCTGCTTTTCATTCTGTGTCATAATCGAATGATGTACTTTTTCTTCGACAGCATATTGGACGATATTCTAATCTAAACTTGGATCGGTACTTTGTAATTTGTAAACTCAGTGTGTCCCAAAGTGGAATTTGAAATTCGCAGGAGTGTTCAAAAATGTCATCTGAACGAAAAAGAGCCTTTTGCGACAGCGAAAATAAAATTGATTCTTCGAACGCACGAGTCCAATCGGAGCGCCAGTGATCTAGGATACTTTTCAGAGGTGAGTTTGCAAGTGATGCGGTACTTTATGGTGTCAGGTATAGTTAGTTATTTTAATACATTCATCAAATCTGCAAAGATATTACAAGGTCAATATACATTACCTTATTGGTTTATGTTGTGTAATGATAGTAGCTGGCCATATCAAAGGGACCATATCAAACTGATTTTCTTTTTGCGCAGAAACCAAAACAAATACGTACTTAAGATTCCTTGATGTTAACTTTTAAGGCTGCGCTAAACGTAAGCGTGAACTCTGACACATGCAACTTCACACTCGATTAGATGTTGTTATGTGTAGTTAGGGGTTTCCATTCGTTTAGAAAAACGTAGGGAATGCCAGATTGGCACCTTTGCAAAGTTTTTTAGCGTTGCTTTCGGTTGGATGATTTCATACATATTAGGATGGAGACTTTCAGACTCGATTACCCCTGAATTCTGTAAATAATGGAAATACTATATTGCTCTTCTGCTTTTGCAGAATTTCCAGCTCGATTCGGTTTTTATACACGAAGTCCTTCCAGTCGTCCGCAACGCATTAAAATTAGAACAAATGGCATGCGAGGTACCTCGTGCACCGATCATTGGAGCGACCACGCGAAGGGTAAAATTTCTAATGCAAAATAATAAAAAGAAACATTTGAGTAGTATTGTCCTGTTCCACCCAATTTTAGCCCGCTGTCCGCCGCTCTGGCTTTTCGCGTTTGCCGTATGTCTGCCATCGATTCCCACCATCGACACAGGTGCGCCTGCAATTCGAGCCAACCCCCTCACCCGCCACCCACCAAGTACGCGATTACATGCACGGTAGGGAAGGTGGTGTGTGGAGTGGGGGAGGAGGGGCTAGGGGCGAAGGGTCGCATGGCGAGTTGCATGGATCTTGGGGGGAGGGGTTACCCAAAGGGGAAGGGGCGGGTAAAAGGGAGAGGGGGAACGCAGGTCCCCTTCTCCTCTCGTAATTGGGCCCTACGACCCTGCGGCCACGAATGCATAATTCACGCCCCTCTCTTTCCCCGTGCGACCCTTTCGCTCCCCCCTCCATTCAACCCTCCCCCCAAACTCCCCCACCCCCGCGCTCGGTCCCTCACGCAATCCCCAGCCCCAACTACCACTGCCAATCCTACCGTCTCCAACTCCTTGTCCCGCTTCCTCTCCCGTCCCACCACAGTTAAAACTACCCACGTCATTTTCCCCGCCGTGTACACTCCCCGGGGGTTCCCGTGGGCTGGCGCCTTGGGAGTTGTTACCCTAAGGGTTTCGAGGGGATCGGGGTCTAGGTGAAGTCAGTGGGCAGTGTCGGGTGTGAACCGAGGTTGACACGGTGTGGATGTGCGTGTGACGTGCGGAGCAGGGGCGGGCTCCACGCGCAGGCTAACTCCGCGAATATCCGCTGCAGACAATGCGAGGAGAAATAAACTCGCATATCATTTGGAAAAATATTCCGGAAAATAGTCAAACAGGAGATTAGAGAAATGGACGAGTATTACTTTTCTCATTTTTTGTTGCTTTCTTTAATTCCGTCAGTATTATTTCCTACAGTCAATGATGAAATAATTAACTGAAAGGCCTTGTGCGAAACCTGGACATGAACCGTTTAGTTGTGACTATGAGAATGGATGAAAATTTGGTAATATTCGATTTGAAAACTGAAAATCTTCATCTTTGATTCACGAATTTCTACCTAAAAAATCACTGTATGCGTGTATTATTGGTTAAACGTATCACAAATGATTTTTTTCTCTTCCAGTGGACTATGCCAATCGTTTTAAAGATTACGTAATGTAGAATATAGTATATCTACGTATATATCTTTCTCCGTATTTTGCTACAAAAATTTTTGACTCAAAAAGAATATATTTAGCACCACGACGAATAATCATTAAGATATTCAAACTGAAAAAGATATGAAAATTTATTTGTGAAAGTAATGTTAACGTGTATTTTCGAAATAAATGTATAATAAAGAATCTGTGATCACTTTAAGGCTCACGCCCGGGCCCGTCCCGGAGAAATTCTCCCCTTGTTTGAGGATCCTCATCCTCGCCATGCTGACGCGGATATCAATCAGAAATCAGACCTAATGGCGTCTGATTACACCACGTCATTTTTTGCGCTCCTTTTCAAATATTGTAGGGATGTAGAAGTTTCCGTACTCCACTTTGGGCATCCCAGAGGAAAGAAATGAGTTTCGGGGGAATCGGCGACTTATGAAAGATATTTTTTCAATTTGAATATTTGCATAAGGGGATATATATGACAGTTTGTAAAAGTGCACACCTCTCTTCATCATTTGTGGTTGCCAAACGTTGCTATTCCTGGATAAACATTTAAAATCTATTGAATGCAGTGGAAATTATGCCCTTGCTGAGTTATTATGGCGATATTCGTCGAGATAGGGTGAGGGGTTGAAGTGGGATTGTGGAGTGGAGTTGTGAACTCGAGTGTCTACTCGAGTGGCTGCAAATCAATGCCCACCAAAGATATTACGCTCTTTTGGCCATCTAAATGAAATGCTTGATAATCGAACTGAATATAAAGCGGAATATTAAATGCTTTGCAAGATGAAATGGTGCACTGATTAATGTGGTAGAGTGAAACATATAGTAAGTCAAAAATAATTGAATATGAAAGAGACGAAAGGTTGTATTGGTAATGATAAAATATTTGGAAAGAAATAACACAGGCCAACAGTGGTTTTGGTGCCGGAGCTTTTAATGCTGATTTAAAGAACAATTGGGGTGCTCAATCCAATTATGACACTAGTTTTTTCCTATCAGCTATAGTTTTCAAGATATAGATATTTTGTTACTTACGTAAAAAAATCTTCTACATGATCATATGGGAATATTATATTAATAATAAAACCCACTAAATATAAAGACTTGATTTATTTCTAGGGCTGTTAAACCACCCACAATCATCATATTGTGATAGTAGTCCCATTTTTTCCAAAAGACCCTTAACGTCTAAACAAAATGTAAGATTGTCTTCTTGAGTAAAGAAGGGTAGCATATCCTTTTCCTTGTGCGATAAAAACTTATTTTTGTACCGGGTTGCAGTAAATTCTTTTCATGCAGTCTTGATGCTAGTAGTTCGGATGCTTCCTTCGATAAGTTCAGTTCTCTAGCAAGATCGCTTAGTTCATCTTGATTAAATAGTTGAGGAATTGTTGATACCCCCTCGTAGTCACTGCCACTATCGTCAATAGAATGAGAAATGTTTTCAAATAACTCAAATTCTTCCTTAGATATATCTGGTAACGTCTGAAATATTGGGATCGGTATTCCTTCTGAATGGGGTACCGGGCGTCTAGCTGAAGGCAAATCTGGATATGTCCACTTTTGGCGATTTTTTCGATTAATTCCCGAAACATTTACTATGCAAAAATAACAGTCGTCAATATGGTTCATAGGTTCTCTCCACACCATTGGCACACCAAATCTTAGACTTTTCCTTTGTCCTGTTGTCCATTACCGCAGATGTTCAGTACATGTTTTACACACAAAATGCGGTCCCCATGTTTTATCTTGGTCATCAAGCCTAACACGAAAATATCCCAAGTATGCACGTTTCACAAAGTCTGTAATATTTTTTCTATTTTCTTTTACCATATATTTCCATGCATACTTATAGATTTATTTAACTTTGAAAATTATTTTCCGGAATATATCAAATATTAAAACAACTAATCGCAAGATGTGCCATATCTAAAAAAGTAGAGCTGTTAAATAAAAACGGATTTCATATTTGGATTCAGCTCTACAAATATAGTTAAAATCAACCCAAAGATTTCCGGCACCAAATAAATTTTTTTTGTAGGCCTGTGTTATTAATGGTGATGATATGAGTATTAAATAATATGTTACGGACATGGTAATGACGAAGTAATATTTTAAAAACTCCTTCAACCGTGTTGTATATCTACAAAAGAAATGGCAGGGAATAACATACATGCGTGGTGATTTATGAGGGCATTAATCCCACATCACTAATCACCCCATACAAGAAACAAACAGAATGCAAAACGTTCATTCTAAATTCACACTTCCTTATGGATAATTATGGGAAAATAATTTCCCTGTCAGGAGCAACCATAAAAATCCCAACCTCCCTCTACGGCCTACAGATTTTTTTTTCGGAATAATAGGTTTTAACACTGCTTACCGAGAACGGGGGTGGCATGTTGTGAGTATTCTTGTTTTTGTGTGTATAATAATACAACATAAAGGCTCTATGAAACAGGCGCAATTGTTAGGACACTGAAGTATTCATATGTGCGTTTCGAAGGTAGTACCGCCTCCGTCGAACCAAGAAGAATTATGTTTTTCCCATAAATCCCACCCCTTGGGTGGAAATAGGGACATGCACGTGTGCCTGTTACACTGGTACGCCTGGCTACGGTGTCGAACTCCATGCACAAATTGCTCGATTTTATTTTGAGTTGCAAAACACATGTTCTGCTCTTTTCCAAGAATATTGATTCTCGTTAAAATACATTTAACAACCTCATTGCTTAAGGCCTCCAACTTTGTTGCCAGTGTCTGGAGTTGACTGAAATTGGCTGAGAAATCGATTTCTGTATTTAATTGTTTAGACAAAAGAAAATCAATAGGGTGATGGAAATAGTTCTCAAATTATCCCAATTTTATTCCCGCACCGAGATGTACTCATTATTCTTTTTTTTTTTAAAAAGGAATATTCCATGAACTGAAAGAACGAACCTATTGGTTAAATTGACTTGTCGTAGACATTTACCTTCTCCTCTAACTATTGAAGTTCAACGCCTTCGTGTTGCACAAATATAACACGAGAAAGTGTGGTACGTAGTCGGCGAGTTTAGAATGAGGATATCACGGATAGGATAACTGAGGTTAAGAATTCGTACACCATGGAAAGCATCTCACTGACGTCTTTGAAGAGGATAGGGATGCGGATGTGGAAGCACTTTTTTAAATCAGTAAAAGATGAAATAGTATTATACCAGTGATGAATGGAGTATTTTAAATCCTCATACTAAAGGTCAAATTTTCATGGTGAAGTGTCTGAATTGTAGCAGGTTTCATGGTAAAGTAGTGAGAGCGAGGACATGGGATTATGACAGTGGAAGAGCAATTTTTGGTTGAATCACGCTTTGAGAATGGATTTCGTGGGAGACCCCAGGAAAGGGAAAATATAAGGGTAGTTCTACTACCAGGAGGGCAACGTTTGCTGAGCGAATGAAGAGGGATGTCAAAAAGCGCTGAAATCTGATGTAAGGGACCCCTCCGCTTATCATTCTACGCATTGAGTGTGACACAATGAAATAATTACCGTGTTACCTACTAGAGACTTGTATTTCGGGGTAAAATTTATTTTTCGACTAGCACAACGTCCACAGTTGAGGTCACATGGTTATTATGAAGCGTTAATGTATGTCGGGTTCTTTTGAGAATTCTTCGCCCCTTGAACTTACCCCAAGTTTGCCAATCGTGCAAGAGCCTCTCGTTCCGGCTAATATCTGAGCGCTTGTCGGCACCTCGGCCGCCTCTCCGAGTGACCTGGTTACCGGCGCCTCTCTCTCTCGCCCCCACCCGCTCTGACTCCTCTCCCTTGGCTCACCCTCGAGACCTTCCCTCCGAGCGAGCGCCACTCCTCGGTGGTCATACTCAAGCGCCGCCGCTCCTCCCTCATCGCTCCCCCACTCTCGAGAAGTTTCTTGTGGTGCGGTCCAAAACGGAGGAAATTCGATCGAGGAAGTGAGAGTGGAGGTCGGCGGCAGAAGTTTTCGTGGAAAAAGGAGTATTAGACATGAAAGAAAAGCGAGCTCTCGTGGTTTTTCAAACTTATCCATTTCCTCCCAGAGAAAATGAAAAATATAAACTCTTGAAAGAATTTACAGAGATTCTGTCAAAGCAACTTTTCGTTCTTCCGCCGTGGGAACTACATTTGCCATAGTTGTCGTAAAAAGTGAAAAAAACGCTTTCCGTACAGCTCTGTGGTACCTCTCAGTTGATAAGGCGGTAGATTGTGTTAAAAGAACGACGACTCACCCTTTCCTTTCAATTTACTCTTGATATCAATCAACCCGTAAAGGTTTTTTTTCTTTTTAATTGCAATACTTTGCCTATGAATGACAGATTCAAAAAATTATTATAAAGTCTTACATATAATAGCGACGAATATGGCGAAAGAGAAATGATATTAGTTTTTATCCACACTGCACTGCAAACTACCGCTAGGGTGCATGGCAGGGTGTGAATCAACATCAGACATGCAAAATCAAAAATTAACATTTTTTCTAAATTTTTAACTAGAGTATGTATGTAAATAATCAAATAATCATAATAACTACTGATGCGTACATGCACTACGATATCTCTTCCTTTCAGAGGAGCTGCCGTCATATTCCTAGAATGTTGGAGGGAACCCCTCATCACTTCAATTCTTTTACATTATATTAAGACATAATACCATCCTGGTGACTTTCGAAATCGCCGAAAGGGGAGTGCTAGGACACCACCCGCAAAATAGAGTGCACTGCAGAAACTACAGCAACATGCTAATACACACCCACGCAAACGTATATATTTATGAATTAGTCTCGTGAATGATATCATAATTCTGTTAATGAAAGTTTTGAGTATAAATATGTTAAATACAACTTTAAAAGATTGAAAAATAAAACAACATTTAACATAACCTAAAGCATCGGTACACTGAATCTTCGATGGTAGTCGACCCAAGGTTGTGAATCCTGTCAAATGCGTGAGAGTTATGCTGCTTTGCAATAATGTACCCAGGAAATTAGACGCATGGTATACGCCTCCGAATTCTGTTGCCTTCTATTACTTTCCCTTTCATTGGCCAAGACCAACTTGCATATGAAAACAGCGACGCTTTAAATACAATTCATATGGAATGTAGCAAATAACTGAAACTTGTATGAAGTTCAAATCTGTATCTTGAAGAACTATAATATATTGACTATTTTCAGAGATATTTAGTCATGGAGAATACCTAATGGAGAAATATATGCTTGTAAAAGTCGCTGTATGAAAAGATGCGATAATTTGGGTTCGGGATAAAAGAAAAATTATTATTGTTGTTAGAATATATAGGAGTAATTTCACAAAAGAAATAATTATGAAGGCAGTCTATATTGAAGTATCCGATAAAAAGTAAATATCGAAGAAGCGCTTTTGAGATGGAAAAAGTCTTTTCGGGATGTTGGCAGTTGAATATTATTGCAAACTCACGGTCAAGCAAACTGTTTAGCATTCAGGAGGAAAATCATCCAAATTTAAAATCTACTGAAAACACTGTAAAAAAATGCCGTCAAAACTTTCAAATGATTAAATGCTGATCTTCAAAATTCACTCATTCACTAAAGAAGGAGTCGATGGCATGGCATTAAATGGCATTAACTTTTTCTTACCCTTAAATACATGACCTATCCTAAGGCATAAACATTACACTCTGTGCTCTCTTCTAAGCACATTTACATCCTTCATTCGTTCCTGCTCTATATTGTAATCCTTCGTAGGGAGAGCAATTATTAGGAAATAGTATTGTTATAATCCCATTTATTTTCATGAATTTACTACGTTCACATTTGTCAGTAACTTCATATAGATTCAAGAACAAAACAGTTGATATATGGCGTCAAAGTTAAAATTATCACTTAGCAATACCTAAATGTATATTCCCAAAAAAATAGAGTGAAAAAATGAATTCTATATTCAATAGAAATACCTGGGAGCATAAATATATCCTTTCGATCCAATCGCTGAAATCTCTTTCCTATTTCCTTATCCTTTTTAGTTGTTGTATGCTCACCAACTGCCATTCAGCGTTAGTGAAATTCAAACATATGCACGCAATTATAGGAAAAATCCTGCCATTACTTATCTTCTAAATATTAGAGAAACATTTATTTTCATTAAAAGGTGTTGCTAAGTTAAGTAAATATGGTTTCAAATAATTTTGAAATTCTTTTCCTATTGATTAACACAGTAATATCTTCTAGCTGTTTGTTTATTTACTGAAGTATACCCGTTATTCTTTTGCATTTCTATAATTTTTTGTTTTTACTTTGCTTGATCAGGTTTTCTCGATGATGTGCCGAGGAGAAAGTTATCCATTCACAATAGTAGTACCTGATTATAGGGTAGAGTCAGGAAAACAGATGCAGACATTAAAAAAGATTATTAGTAGTTGAGTGGATTTAAATACACCGCATTTATTGAGCCTGGGTTTTTATAATGAACAATATGACAAGAATTACTCGTTCTGTGACGTTACTACGGTTTATAAAAAGGCTGAATTTGGGCTTGTGTTATTTTATTCAAGTATTTTTTAATAGATAGGTAGTATTAGGAGTTATAATTTTTTTTAATATTCCTGCAAATAAATTGAACATTTATGGCGCGTCATGTTAAAATAACAATGGAGAGCTTCTTCTTTATTGAATCGTTGGTGAAACAGATGTGGTCTGGAGGAAAGGAGGGGGCAAAAAGGACAAAACTCTCAGGTCCATTAGGAGATATGCTTTCGTTGGCGGCAGAATGCAATGGCGAAGTTGTTTATTGGGAAGGGAATGGATCGTACCCATCTAAAGCGAAGATGGATAAAGAGTCAAGTTACGATTGCGCCTTTCTACAAAGCGCTGACAACGTTGAACAGTGCCTCCGTGTAGAGTAAGTGAACGGATGCATTGAAAACTCCATTCCTTAGATGGAGAGCTACTTACGTTATGAAGGCGCTAATTAAAGGCCTATTAATGAAAATATCAAATGAAATTTAATCGGAATGTTAGTTTCAACTTTATGTATTAATACTCCTAATATATTGCTAATGCTACATAATATCATATAATATGAATGCTACTTATTACGACGCTATTTAGTCATTTACTTCTTTCTTAAGGAAAGTTGTCGAGAAATATATTACTAACTTCGTGTCCTGATTGACAGCTTTTCATCAGTTTATTTCTCTTTATTTCGTGTAATTACTTTTTATTTGGACATTTGGACAATTAAGTGTACCTTGAGGTGCATATACTTAGAAATCCTAGCTCCTTTATAACAGTAGACTCCGATGTATAGATAAAAAATAGCAATCTAAGCACATTATCCGTAAATTAACATAGAATGAGGAAAGCATGTTTAGAATTATAATATTTGCAGTAGCCTACCATTGTGGGCAAGGGGTTGGATGGAATCTCTCACTACACACTGCCGTGATGTCTAACATGACAGAAATAGCCCTGAATCCCAAACTAATTATTAAAATATTTCATTCTTTCGCTCTGCATTCCACTTATCCCTCTAAATTCCTATCAAAATGTATACTCTTTCCTTATATCTACTTTGCTTCTCCGGCATTCTCCACTTCATTACCCCCTTCAGAATCCCATTGCCTCTCTTGTGCCTCCTGCATCCACCCCCGTGGTTTCTTTTAATTTCTCCAAACAGCTTACTCTCTTCCCCTACCATGCCTAGAACTTTTACACGTGCTTTCCTTTCTTTATATCCTCCATTCTTCTCCAAGCACAAGTCATTAAAATCGTCCAATCTACACGAGTATCTTTCCTCAAGGACCTAGTTTCCCAGCCAAACAAACCCACGCTCCGCATTAAAGTATCTTCTTTATCTTTCATCATATCTTTACTTAAGTTGCCTATTAACTCCCGTCTTTTTATATGAGCATTTTTTATCTAACGCTAAATACTTCCTAAATAGGCGAACCTCTACATCTTGAAAGTATTCCGCGTTGTCGCCGAGGTACGAGGTTACGAGTATTTGGCGAGGGTTGTAGGGTAGCAACTATGCATGCATATCAATTTATATCTACTCATGTAAAATAACACTTGACTACACATAAAAACAGATATATTTAACTTCATGTATCATGCAATACTTGGAGTGGTTCATGAAATGATTGAATTTATTTTTGAATCTGTTTGGGTGCTTGGATTCGTTTTACCCGAATTAAATCTCCAAGTCAATTGAAATTTGTGTTGAATTATTTTGGTATTTACGATAGATTACATTTTAATTTGCAACTGGACAAGTATTTGTCTTTTCTGTCAACATATTTTCCATTTTAAACTTAACTTAATGAAGCAAATTAAAAAGCAGAAAAAGGGAATTGAATAATAAAATAGACTGACTTTATCTGAAAGCTCAATACTGAAACTGCGACTCATAATGAAACGCAGGATGTAGTTATGACTTGATTTTAAGTGACCTGTGCTATTGTGTCCTTTATCGTTGTTATAGGACGCTTCATTAGTTCCATAGGGTATAAACGTATATTTCGTATCCCTTAATCAGCTCTTTTGTTTAAATTAAAAGTAAATAATAATTTAAAGACCCCACTTTTTATATTTTATGTATACCTCAATTCACCCGCGTTATTCGCACTTCAAAACCGAAAGGTGCTGCATTATTGTATTGTGAAATTACAGTTTTATAGGTGATAGAAATTTGCAGGTATTGACTGTATATGATGTTTTGCTATTGACCACAAAAAACGGATTCAAATAGAATCTCAAACCAACTTATGGGAAAATAAATATTAGCATACAAATCAGATGCAAGCCAAAGCACCAGTAAGAAACGCCAGACCACCTTATTCTTAATTCATTGATAAAATTTCTGTTGTATGTCGATTGGGATGTAAGAACAATGTAAAGACGTTTTTCATGCACGTTGATATCATATTATTTTACATTAATCCTCTCTTTTAAACCGAATAGTGAAATAAAACTGAACTGCCTTCGCATGTATCCGAAATTCTTGACTCCAACAATTAAAAATACCATAATGATCGCATAATATATTTTTTTCGCCACCCTATCTTTAGAATAATATTCTTAGATGTATTTTCACATTGAGCACTCCTGTGCGACGCAATTGTGGCTGCACGTTTGTGCATTTTTTCGACACAGAGAATCTCACTCAAGTTATTTCTCTTTGCAATTACGTACTTTTTTCCCTGAAGGGCAAACGAGAGCGCGGTTTTACGTAATTCCAGAGCGCTGCGGGAAACAAGCGTGGTATCATTTGTGACAATGGAATCGTAACCTTGAGAACAGCACCCTGCCTCTCCTCGCGCGTGGACGGCGACGGATTTCAATCTATTATATTTTAAACCCCTGCCCTACTTCGTCATCTCCAAATCCCTTTCCATTCGCCACCGGCATTAAGATCCCCGTCCCTCCTCCCCTTCGACGCCAAAGCCCTCCCCTCCCACAGCCTCGTCCCCACCACCTCTTCATCCTCGCCCCACGAACCGGCGGACATGCTCTCAAACAATGTACTGGCACTGCTCAAGGCGCCGTCGACTCGGTAAGATGCTTGGAGAGAGTGAGGGGCCGAGGGGAGTGCTTCTGGCTTGAGCGGAGGGGAGAGTATTTGGATTGGCAAGGGGTGGCTTTGGGGGGACGCTGTCGCGGAGGCGAGCTCGGGGCGGAAGAGGCAGAGGAAACGTGCGGGCGGCGGAGGGGCGAACGAATGGGCCGAGGAAGCAAGCTGTCTCGGGGGAGGGGGGTAATTCACACTCGGGGCAGAGGGAGAGGAAAGAATGAGCAGGAATGGTATTCTTGGATTGAATTACTCTGGAGGGAGGGAGGGGGTCGGGGTCGCGAGAATGCGGTGTGTCTCGCTGAACTGACTCTTGGATGCATTCAGACGTTTATTTTTTATCTCCCATGCCCTGCACCATATTTAAAAAAACAACCGTAAGCAGAGGAAAAGAGCAGGAAGGAAGAGTAATTGTCAGGGATGTCATTATCGAGAGTGTTTAAAGAGGGAGAGTGCTCGGTATTTGTACGAACATGAAGGAAAAATGTGAAGGGCTAGAATATTCAGTCACGTTTTTAAATGTGATAGAAATGACGAGGAATTTGGCGGAGATATCTGTCACGCTGGTATTCCATTTTGTTTTTATTACCGAAAGTCTTAGATTGAACTAAATTCAGACGGAGGGATACGTAAAATCGAGTGAAGAGAAAACTAGTTATTAATCACAAATATGAAGGGGTGCTGATTTATCAATTTGATGTTAATTAAAATTCAAATGGCCAGCACCATATGTCTCCAGTTATTGCGTAACCTCAAATAAAACTTGCTCAGTAACGGAATGCGGTGGCGAAAATTTTGTTGACTGAATCACTGTGTTTCGCGATAAATATTGGCACATTGGCCCTAAAGTCAACACGATCTTGGTTAAGCAAGCAGCGAAATAAGAGAAGCAAGCGATTTCATTCTCAAATTTAGTTTTACGAACTCCCGGGAATAATTCAGGACTTTGAAGCAACCTCCATCATAAATAAACGCTTTTAATTATACTGCGTTCGATCATTGGTCCCAAGTACATTCCACTTTGACCTAAGTCCTTCACTTAAATTATTTTAACAAAATCATTTTAAAATGCATTGCAATGACACTTATTTTATCACGATAACCAACACCTGGTCAATGCCGTTCGTAACTGTAGTTACCCATTTGTTATTTTATCGTGGAGTTGACTTAAGATTAATACCCTGCAATAAAAATGGATCGCTGGATTCGAATCCCGATGAAGACGAATGATTTTTACATTTTGAAATTCCTGCATTTTAATGCAATGGCGAATGGCTGCCATCAAGTAACTTTTACGGCATCTCCCGCAGTTGTTTGAATTTTATATTGCTATCTCATTTTGTTACTACTAATGGTAAAGGTAAGCGTGAAATTTTCAATAAAAAGTAACGTCGTGAGTAGAAAAATATATCCTGTAAGGATTAATTTCATCTATTCTGGAGCGGAAGCGCATCAGTGTAGACCGGTGAATCCCCTTTTTAACACACCCTCCTAATTATCCTGTGGGTGCGGAAATCGATCTGGTAAAGCGTAGCGTGCTAGCGTAGCGACGTTATCAAGGTCATCTATGATGAGTTAAATCTTAGGCGAGATCAAGATCCGGAAAATAGGGGAGGCCTAAGGTGCGCACGACTCTTATTTCGGACGGCCCATTGTTGTATCATTCCCTTGGAAGAAGTAGGACGTGGAGGTGGGAGGGAGCGAGAGGGAGGTGGGAAACAAAAAAGCGGAAAAGAATGGGGGGAGGTGAAGGGTCTTTCGTTGGTTTGTTGTTCTCTGGAGTGTCGGTCATAAGGAGAGAGAGGGAGAGAGGGGCTGCGCGTCGTCGAGAGGCTCGCGGAAGTACACGGAGAGGGTGGGGGGAAGAGAAGGAAGGGTTTTGGGAGGGCGACCGTCTAGAGCTGAGTCAGGAGGATGAAGACGTGGGAAGGAGGCGTCTCGCCTCCGCGTCTGTTGAGTTGGAGGGTTCATTACCGGAGGAGGGCTTCTGGGGTCATGTTTAGAGAGAGAGACGGAGGGGGAGGACTTGTTCTTCTTCTTGGCGAAGCCTTGGAGAGCGGTGGAAGTTTGCGGTGGGGAGATCGTGCCGAGGACGGCGGGCGGGGAGTGAGGTGGTTGGGACCAGCCATCTTAGTTCTCGGGGAGGGTCGGGGCAGGACGGGGATTAAAAGGGGCGTGTTGAGAGGAGCGCAGGATGTGGAGCCGTGAGAGGAGAGAGAGAGGTCGCGGCTCTGTTGTCTCTGCAGGCCCCTCCTTCGTCCCGGAGCGTGCTGCACTCCGTCCCATCGGAGAACACGACGAGGACAATGGCAGACTCGCCCTCTCTCCTCGCCTCTCATTTTTGTTGCCCTATACATACTTCCGGCCCTCTATTTACTCCACCTCTCTCCCCTCTCCCATATCGCGGTATAATATAGCAGAGAGAGCCCCGAGGCTCACGTGAGAGCCCTTCTCAGCTTCCCCCAGCAACTCCCTCTCCCCCCCCCTCCGTGGTTATACTACATACGCCACCCACAATCCATCTCTCTTGCCCCCCACAGACCCACACACACACACTCGCTTTCTCTCCTTTCGAAAACACCGATTAACTGAGAAATGGTCTGGGCGTTGGGTGCCTTCGTCTGCCCTTTACGTCATCCACGACTCAGTTTTATTGGGCTGTAAAATATTCGGGTCATTGAGGATCCGAGAGGCTTTGATGGAGAGTTCGAAGGAGTGAGGAGAGGCCTTGTTTGGGTGGGTGGATTGAATTGAGGGTGGGGGAGGTGAAAGGGCGGCGGGTCGAGGGCGAAGTACTGAAGGTGTTAAATAGGATATGGGTTGAGAGAGAGTGGGGTAGGGGGCTGGGGGAAGCGGCCGTATTGTGGCTCATGCATTCTGAACGAGTTCTGGTTGAAAAGGCGAGGCAGAGTGTGATTCATTTATCATGGGGAGGTTTTGGGGTGAGTGGAAGAGGGAGGGGGCGTGATCATAAAAGGGTAAAGAGACGGGTTGAGGCGGCTCCAAACTAAAATTGTCGCCTGTGTACATGGGGGTGCTCCACGGCGGAATTGAAACCCATTTCAATAATAAACAAAGAACCTTTATGTGTAAACATATATTTGGAGGCATAATAAACGACAAAGGGTTACTCTCACTCTCAATGATAAAGAGTGCTTATCTATACATATGGTGGCAATTCAGTTGAGACAGCTTCAGAAAGTAAATTTGATGCTTCTATGCATCCGATTTAATTTCTTAATTAGACCCTGTTAGTGCATACACGGAATGAAATGCGTCTTTAACGCAATCCTAACATCTTCATCAGTCTGACCATACGGAAACATCTTCAAAGGGAAGAATTTCTGAATCGCAACCTAATTTAGACCTCTAAGAGAATTAAGAAAGGACTCACCTCTCCTCGGCCGAACCCTTTGCGACGTGATTTGCATCCTAATGAGTACGGCTCAAAAATTGGGCAACAAATCCTGACAATTTTTAGATATAATGATTTCGACTCTGCTGGTGTTTGCTTTACTCTATTTTATTTATTGCATTGGGCAAAGTCATTTAAGCGAAATGAGCATTTCCCATAAAACCAGGAACGATTTTGAAAAATGAAAAAAAAACACCAGTGCCTTTCGTTATTTTTTTTAGTTTCCTGCCATGTAATACATACTTATGATGTACTAATTAATATTCGTCGTCTTGTGTTTAAAACATCAGGTGATTACTCTGGGAGCTGTATCCTTCTTCGCCTTTCTTCAATGCCTCTCTATCATATCTTGTGTTTATTCTAATTTTCGGCCGATAAGTTCATCTTCTGAGGGCTCAGAAAAAAAGGACGAGGGTCTCACTCCCGCACATAATCTGGACAAGGAAATTTTCCATCTGGATACCATGAAAAAAACAATCACTAGCTCTAGATTATGAATACACACCCGATGCTACGGTACGATATGCGATCAATCGCCTTCAGGGACCATTCCCTCACCCAAGGCTACATGACGCCCTCTTTATGCCCAAATATGTGAATCTGGTTTTGTAGGAACCTGTATAACGCGGAATCGCAACGATTACTTTTGCATTTGAATTGCATTGCAAATGCATTTGCAATGCATTCCTTTGCATCATGAAATTTAAAAGTACTTAAAAATCCATTTGTGGGTGGGGATGCCTGATCCTCATAAATTTACTTTGGCTCAAGTACAAATTCTAAGATGAGGGAGGGCGGGGAGGAGCTAAAGGGAAGGAAATGCCATTGATGGACGTACAGGAACATAGTGAAGAAAATTGCCCTTGCTACTGAAGAGATTAAAAATTTGTCTTATAAAATATAAAACCAATCTAACACCCGGGAAGAACGCATTTACACAGTTTGAAAATTTAGCATTTAGTTTAATGCGATTACTCTATGATGAACATGATGCAAATGAAAACTACTGAATTAGTAAATAAAGTTTTATAGATGCAGTAAGATTGGAATACTATATGTGTATCTGAGAACATTACAAATTATCATTAATTACTTTAAAAACTAATGCGTGTAATGCAGAAAATAGGAATGGATTGGAGGGACAGGAGACCACCTGTACATGTCTCAGACTGCTCAGGTGCGAGTGGGGAAAGGAGAGTCAGGATGGACAGTGTTAGGAAGAGGTGTAAGGCAGGGTTGCCCATTATCACCGGTGCTGTTCAACGTATATGTGGAGGAAATGATTAAAGAGGCATGGGAAGAACTGAAGGTAGGAATGAAAGTCGGAAGGGAATTCATAAAATCGGTTAGTTCCGCTGATGACTAAGCATTAGTTGCTCAGTCAGCCAAGAGGTAATTAGATTAGAATTAATGTTAATAAAACAAAGGTTATGCGATATTCCAAAAAGAGAAAGGCTAAGCTAAACATTAACATAGGATGGGAAAAATAGAGCAGATGGAATAGTTTACGTATCTCGGAAGTGTTTTGGACCAACACGGTCAAAGGAGTAGGGACGTAAGAAGAAGAATTGCGCTAAGCAAGGAGGCTTTCTCAAGGAGGAGGGAGTTGATGACGGGGACGTTGAGTAGGGAGGTAAAGAAAAGACTCGTAAATACTTTGATATGGAGCGTAGCTATGTACGGTGCGGAAACGTGGTCATTGAAGCAGGTGGATAGACGTAGATTGAGGCTTTTGAAATGTGGATGTGGAGATGAATGGAGAAGGTGAAATGGACCGAAAGGAAAACAAATGAGGAGGGACTAGGGATGTTGGGCGAGTAGAGGGTTTTGTTGGGAGAAATCCTATGGAGGCAGGAAAAATGGATGAATGACGTATTGAGCGGCAGTGGGATGTTGAAGAAGGTAATAGAGGAGAGAATTGCTAGGCAAACGAGGAAAGGGCAGGAACAGGATAGGTATGTTGGACGGAATGAAGGGAGGAACGAAGTACACAGAGATGGACCTAATGTAGAGTAGGTGCCGGATTGTGTTTTGTTAGGAGTCACACAATATTTATTTGGTAGTTGTGTCCGTGTACAGGTATAAACCTACCTTAACCGGTAGGTTACCTTATAGTAATAATAGTTAACTACTTTGTTAGTTAATAACTTTAACTTCTTAAGTTATTTGTTCTAAATTCCTATTTTAACATTCTTATATTATAACTCTGGTACTGTTAATAATGTGTTAATGATAGTTAAAAATGTGAATCCCTTTTTTAACATACATTTCTGTTTTCCGGTAAATCTAAACTCTGGATGTTGGAATTGTTACTGCAACTTCGAATTCCAAGATAACCGTGTCATTTCGCTATGTGTACGTTTAATTTCTCATAGGCCATGTCCCTCCCCTCGATGTCTCGATATAGTGAGGTGACAATTTGAGAGGTATTGTCCCAGTTGAGGGTGGTGAGGTGAAACCACCTAAGTATTGTTCACAGGAAAACATGATGGACGTAAGTGCTGGAATCGTGATTATGAGTTACATAACATACAGTTAGCATAACATGAGTGGTGTTACGCATCGTGGAAACTACGGGACTCGGCCCACTAGCCGGTTTCGTGGCCGGCAGTGGGAGAGGCAGGGCTTCCGCGGTCACCATTACACGAAATCCTTGCAAAGTGCATTGGACAAGCATAGTCGAAGAAGACACAGAAGAAGACTGAAATTTAGGATGATATTGAAAGATGTACATGATACAGTATAAAGCTTGAGGTGGAGAAAGGAAAAAAATATTTTTTATCTTTTTGAGATGAGATGAAAGCATAGCGAGGATTACTGCAGCATTAGTTAATGAGTTTTTCAAAGCGGAAAATATGAAAACCATTAAATAGTGGCAAGAGCATTAAAAAAAGTTGGGAATAAGCGTTGTGAAAATAATAGAGACGTAGGAAAAAAATTCCGTTACGAAATATTTCACTAGTGTTAGGAAATTTTTGACAGGGAAATAGAGTAAGGAAGTTAAGAGATGAACACTGAAAACTTTAATATAAGCGCATTATTGCACAGCATGGAAACATGATCGTTGAAACAGAACGAGTTGATAACTGTAGGAAATAGTTTGTGAATTCGTCTACATATTAAATCATCTTTTTGGTGTTAAAACACTATGAAAAAATCACACATGTTACGGAATATTAAAAATGAAATTCATGAAACATTTTTGGCTGATATTAATGAAAAATATTTTTCACAAGAATATGCAAAAGGCCGTCAGAGCTATTCCCTCTGAAGCCATTTTCTATGAAACATGGACGGGGTTAGGGAAAGGCAAACTTCTATTCTGATGCCTTCAACATTTCTTCGAAAAGATATTTAATCGGATATCTGTGCTCCAAATTGGTTTCGCATTACCCCTTTCCATAGTTTACGTGACAAAAAGTATTCTTGCACCACTAATTACGGTAGATATATTTTGTCAACAGTAAAACAGAAAATTTCCCTTGACATCGCGGTAAAACAACACTTTAATTAGCAATTATCCAACGTTTCATTGATTATATCGCTTAAGCGGATAAAATAATACTTTGTAATTCCACAGATTTATTTCACAAACACACCACCCGGGTTTCGACGTACAATGTCATCTTCAGATGACGTTGTACGTCGAAACCCGGGTCGTGTGTTTGTGAAATAAATCTGTGGAATTACAAAGTATTATTTTATCCGCTTAAGAATGAACCGATTCCATAAAATAACGCCTGAAACCATCGATTAGATTACATCGCTGTTACGATCCCATAACAGTCACAATCATATAAGATTATTTCCTAAGTCATGTACCTCGTAGTTATCAGTCTCATTAACTCTTTGATTTTAAAATTATTTTTTTATCAAATTTACCTTATTTTTACGTTTATCATTATATCATCGTAATTTAGTTCACAATGAAAATATTTATTTCTTTGCGTAGTGATTTGATAGACTATTTGACTGGTTTCATCAAGTATTTAGAGATCTTATTCACTGTAAAAAGCGTAGAAAAAACGTATCAGGTCATTTGCAATATAATATTTGCCCCCCTAAATAGATATGCATATTTACCTCTATTCACTTCTCTTACTTAAAATGGAATGTTGCATTACTAGAAGTCTAAATGATTTGAGGAGAGGTTTTCTATTTGTAAAACAGAGTGAAGAAGAATACTCAGGAGGTGATATTGGTACTCATAGTGGAGGAGAGAGATATTCTTGATATACTTCTAAGATGAATCTTAATCCATTTAATCCAAGGAAAGGAGTTTAGGAATGATAGGATTTCGCCGTAGATGAATGTCCTAAGACTCAAGGTAAAAAAAAAAACATTAAACGATAGAAAAATAGTCGCCACAATTAAAATAAGCTGTAACGATAAAAAAAGGTAGCCATTTTGGTGGAGACGTCTGCCGCATTTTAATACTGGACAGTCTCTCTAATGGTGGAGACGTCTAACGCATGGAATACCTGATGTCCGTGGAGTTTTGCTTATTCCTAGATAGACATTCCTTATCATGATGGTCCCAGGAAGGACACACGTAAATAAAAATTATGAAATAATACAGCATCACTACTGGAAAACATAAGCTACAGTATGTATAGCATAAAAATTTCCTTTGTAATTGAGAGAGTTGGGATTAAAAGGATGATCATTAGTGGAAGCAATGAAAAGGAAAAACGGAAAATGGTTAACAATATTCCTGAAAACGACTAATAAGCATTTGGTGAGCAATGTTAGAGTTTTTCCCCAGCCATAATGTACCGAATGGGTTTTTGCACTTAGATGACCTCTCGAGCTACAGATGCATTAGTATTTGTTCTTGGTAGGACCGTTTATGGCGGATAGGTCCAAGGGTTAGGACAATGGCAGTCCGCGCGGCGTCAGTTGAGAGTTAGGCGATTTGTAAAGGCGTCTTTCTCATAAATCCAATGGACACCATTGCTCAAATGGGTACTCAAATTTGAGTAATGGTGTAATGTTTAAAAGCACTGCTGAGGAAGTAAACACGATATTGCCACCAATAATTTTCCCATTAAAATGTAATAATTATGAGAATGAGTTCAGGTAATTGAACTGGGACTGAACTGATCCTTGGCTGCCAACGGGAGAGCATGACTTGGGAAGGGATGCGGATGGAGAGTCGCAATGGGCAGTATCAGAAATACGTGTAGGGATAAGTTATCGATTGTCACGCGTTACATTTCGCGGGTACGCGAAGGAACTGACAAAAGATAAATGTGAAGAACTGGAGATAAAAAAATAAGTCGGTGGGGAAGAAAATCAAGTTTGCAGCTAATCAAGATTTAGTTATCCAGTCAGCATTGGAGTTACAAGCAATGCTGAGCGCATCAAAAAGCAAGTGTTGGGTGGGATATGAGAATCAATGTAAACAAAACAAAGTTTATGAGGTTTTCGAGGAATAGGAATGTTAAGCCTTAAAATGGGAGGGCAAAAACTAGAGCAGGCGACGAACTTCACGTATGTTGGCTGAAATTTGGTCCAAAATGGTCAAAGTAGTGGGGGACAATAACAGGAGAACTCCGTTAGGCAAAAAATCTTTCACATTAAAAGGTGAATAGATTAGAGGGACGGTGAGTGAGAAGGGAAGGCTTGTCAAAACTTTATTAAAGAGCGTGGTTTTGGAAATGGAGGGTGGAACGGAAAATGATCGTCGAAGCAATATGATAGGAGGCATATATTGGAGGCTTTTGAATGGGGGTATGGAGGTGAAAGGAAAAATTGAAATGCGTAAAAAGGAAGACAAAGAGGAATTAAAAGGTGCATTTGGTGAGTGGAGGAGTTTGTTGGTAGAAATTCAAAGAAAAAAGGAATTGTGAATTCATACAGGGTTCGTCTGGAAAATAAGTGTGCTAATTTTTTCCCGCCGCTCCAGGCACGCCCAGCACCGCCCTGACGGACTGCGATTGGAGGGGGGTATGTTGGCAAGCGACGCTGAAAAAGGCAGTCGGCTCTGAGCTGTGGTGTAGTGAGGAGCTCTGTTAACGCGAACCTCCACGCTCGACCCACGTCACGGAACGCGATGCCGAAGTTTTTGGAGCAGCGTTATTCCATCAAATTTGCGGTAAAGCTTGGGAAATCGTCTACCGAAACTGTCGGTATGATTAACCAGGCTTACGAGGAGTCCAGAAACATGATCTTTCGGTGGCACAAGATGTTCGTGGAGGGCAGAGAAGAGGTCGACGACGAACCACGGCCTGGACGCCCATCAACGACACTCACCGACGAAAATGTGTGAAAAGTTCACGATGTACTGAACTCTGATCGTCGTCTTAGTGTTCGGATGATAGCAGAGCAGTGTAATGTGCCAAAAACAATAGTGCACGAGATTATTAGGGATCAATTACAGATGCGAAAAATTTGTGCAAAGTTGGTGCCGAAAGTGCTCAATGATGATCAAAGACTCAATCGTTTGGAAATCGCGACACAACTTGCGGATCACTGAAAAAATGATCCACATTTTTTAGAGAACGTTTCTGTTCCCGAAGATAAAGAGGAGTTTGAAAGGAACGCAATACGGGACTTTGGACGCCGTCAAGGAGGCCATGACGACGTGTCTTCGAGAGGTTCCCGATGATGCCTTCGCGGGAGCGTTCCAGGAATGGGAACGCCGCTGGAACAAGTGTATCGACTCACAAGGGTCCTATTTTGAGGAATATTAGCTTAAGATATGTAAAAGTGTAATAAATATTTTTTCCTGAGCTCAGTACACTTATTTTCCGGACGAACCCTGTATATGGGATTTTCATTTGCCGTAAGATTTTGAAGGCTCGAGAGAGGGGAAGAGTTTAGGCAAGAGAGAAAAGATCCAACGCTAGGCATGTTGGATAGGATGAAGGGAGAAGGGTAGTTGGCAAGATTTATGAAGTGTTTTTTGCATTTTATATTAAATTGAATTGTGGAATAATTAAATAAAAATATCTTTCGTTCAGTGTGTGTCCACCCATATACGATCATAAATGTTTGAATACCATTTGAGAAAAATGAGATATTAGTAGTAGAAATGGAGATTGCTGAATACCCCGCGGAAATGAGTGACCAAGTGATGGTCATTTTCCAATGTTCTTGAATTTCTTGAAATACTGCAAGAAAAATAAATTAATAAAAGTGCACGAGAAAGAATGTGGTAAGGGGAAAATTAAGATAATACAAACAAAACAAATAAGAAAAGATGCTGCAAATTTTATTAATCGGTTATAAAACACAATCCTTAGATATGTGGGAATTTATTTCGTCGGTTTTGCTCAGTTTGAAGTGTGATGATTGCTAAAAGGTAATTTTTATACCAATGTCTAGACAGCTTATTATGTCTTCTATAACACATCATACTGGTCTCATACTGAATAAAACATTCTACCATTGCAATCCGACCGTCATTGTATCTTTAGGCACATGTTCTCTTAAAGCCCTAACTTATATTCATCATCAGTATTTCAATCCTAGGATTGGTTTATTGCAGCCCTCCATTCGCCTCTATTCAATGTCAGTTCCCTCAATCCCTGATACCTTTTCTGTTTTACGTCTTTCTCAATTTGTCCCATGTACATGCCTCAACTTATATTATATTCTTCATTTTATTTTAAAGTGATTTTTTACGATCGTTATTACATCAGTGCAGTATAGAATACAATGAAGCACAAAGTTGAAAACTAGCCTATGCATCGAGTTAGGCCATTGAGATAGCTGAATAAGAATGCCTTAAATTCAGTAGATGTTTATAATAAATTAATTCCGAATTATATATTGGTTGGAATAATATCACGAAAGGTAAAACGTTTCACTTATTTAGTATCGTCATGTTGGAAATGAAAGGATGATAACTTTGTAATTTCACAAATATTTATTACGGTCTCGTAATAAATTTCAGTGAAATTCAGTATCTAATAAATTTCTGTGAAATTACAAAGTTATCATCCTTTCATTTCCAATATGAATCGATTTCACAAAGTTATGCCGAATATCATCAATATTACCTTCACGTTCGTATCCTTGAGGTAAAAACAGTTTTAAGTTAATCAGTTAAGGAAATCTTTAGTAGGAATAGGTATCTATCCACTCTTTGTACTGAATTCTGTAATTTTACTGTCTGGATTCTGAAGATTTAACCCTCCGGTGCCTTTCAGAATCTTTTTCCGCATTACGAATTTTTGCTATAATATTTCAGGTCACAAAAGGATGTTTAATTTACTGGCAAAAGTATGATTCCGTGCGTTGGTGATAAAATTAAGATGATAGCCAGAGATGTGATGTTTTATAATCTTCAGTAAGCAATCCTAAACTTCATATTACGTTTTTTTCGGCAATTTTAAAGAATTATAATTTAGGTTCCTCGAAATAACTATGCACCACAGTGCCGCAAGCTGCTAAAAAGTTTTCAGTTAAGGGAACAACAGATTGCTTCCTGCGTTCACCAATGGTAGCTCCTGCGCTGTAGGCGCATTGCGATGCAAATTAGGAAGAACTCCTCGAAAACCTATTCGTATTCCGGTCTCGAAAAGGCGCATAAAAGGCTTCTCGGGCTTTAAGAGCAGAGATGGGAATTATAAAACGAGACTGACAGCCATTGGAGCGAGTGGTAGACATTGGCTCCAGGGCGGCCCGACTGAAGTTTCCAGTTATTTTTGTGAGAGCGGGGTCCGCGAGAAGTGATTAAGTTCAAAGGCGAAGTTTCTGGGCACTGCGGCAGTCACTGGCGTGTGTGTGATGAGGGCGAGAAGGGAAGCGGGTGGGGGGGAGGGCGAAACGGAAGTTTTTCTTTCTTTTTTTCCTGGATGGCCATCGTCATAGAAATAGTCAACATTCGCCCGTGGAAATGAGGGGACGGTGATGGCTGGAATACGAATGCGGGTGATTCCAACATTTTAGGTTTGCGCAAACGATTCTTCCATTCAAATTTAAACTGTGAATAGTTCGATGGCAACTTTTAATTACCTAATATGAAAATTAACTTTAGCCGCATTAATGGATGCGGAGTACACAGACCACCGTTCCAGTATTGTGTGATTTATGTCTTGAAAGCTAGTTCATATCTGGTATTGTTTGGAAACTAACTAGGAAAATTGGTTAAATTAACTAGGAAATGGTTATCGCTGCCGTGTATCAAAATAGTTCTCATGAAGAAACTAAGATTTGGTAGGCTAAAGTATAATTTCGGTGTCAAATTGATAATTAGATGATATAATTCAGTACGTTCAAGTAGGGTTTTTTTATGTTTTTGAACTGATTATCTGTGAGTAATGGGATATTGCAATGATTGACTGACAGTTCGAAAGTTAATGATATTCCGTATTTGTTTTAAAGTTGAATTGATGGTTGTAAATTTTGGAGTGTTCTGAGCATGAAATTGCTACATTTTACCCAATGAGAAAGTAATTTTTAAAACTTATCGGCTCCCATAAATTTAATGTTAATTCATGAAAAAAATGGTATGCATGGACATCGCTCTAAAAATATGATGGATTGGAGAAAGCATGGCCCTAATACTGGATGACGCAGTTCACCCCTCATAGAAATAGATCATGTTGATGGATGCTGTTACCGTATATTACTCTTATGCCTTTAATAGTAATTTATAGCTGTTGACAGCTACTATTCGCGCGATTTCTTTACCCGTTACTAGTGCTGAGTAAAGATACAGAAAAACATATCGCTACAGTAAATATTTAAATGCAGCAAATTATAGTATGTGCTAAAAATTCCTAATTCAGACAAAATTACGTCTTTATGCCTAAACAGAGTGAACCTTATCTAGTGTTGCAACAGTTTGAAGTGAAATATTTTTTTCTTTTGTGTAAAAATATGTATGAATGTACTAACTTTAGTAAAAACGCACTTCAAGGGTACTTATATTTTTGTTTTTGTGCGCAGGCACGTTACTGCCCCTTCTTAATTATTTTCGTTCCTCTCCAGTGAGCACTCACAGAATAACTTCAAAAAGCGGATATTATTTTCGCAATTAAAGGGTCTTCCATGCTTTAATTTACAATATTAACATTGCTCACGCATGCTTAACATATGATTTTAATTTTAAAACTTAAATGAAAGGATAAATTCATTTCTCACATGTAGAACGTTTTCCGTCGCAACCCACCTCGACAAGTTACATTGCATGGCGTTTTTCAGGTGATATTTGAACGTGTGTTTCAACGTGGAATGCGGTGGTCTAGACTCATCTGATAAGAATAGAGAGATGATTTCTCCAGTGACAACGGCTTTGGCAATTTCGTCGCTCACGGGAGAGGAGCGGAGGGCGTATAATCACGTCGCACCCCTCGGTTTCAGGCATCTTGGTAAGAAAAATGGACCCGGTGGTTGAAGATCACTCATCCGTGCCCTTCTGGCTATGAGTATGCTATATACATGCAGGCCCGTAACGAGGACCACGTATATATATATATATATATATATATATATATATATATATATGCCCCATTCTCCCCTCTCGCTTATACCATTGGGTAAGCAGCAGGAACCCCACACACAATCTTTCTCGTGGAGGAACGGCAAGCCACATGAGCACAGGTAGTATTAGGTCCAGTTATATCCCCTGCCCACAACCCCGCCGCCGATGGGGCGACGGTCCGTTTGATTAATGGCACGCAACTCGGGCTCCGCGATGAAATGTCCACTGCGGATGATTTGTGAGCTGAATAAAAAGACGGTGAGGGAACCTGAGTGGCCGCCGGAAGTGTCGCTTGGTGCACGCGGTAATGGTGCGGTTACTTCGGCCTCCTCGGAAGTAGTCAGTGACCGAGGTCATTAATTCGCTGACGACGGCTCTTTTTTCTCTCCTCCCAAGAAGTTAAGCTCGAAGTTTTCTTTATCGCCTCATATTCCAGTGTGTTGCACGCTGTGGGACCCTGCCGAAGTCCAGCCATCTCTCCGACGCCCAGGAAAACAAAATAAATACGTCCGACACAGGATAATTATCCCACCTCAAGCTTTACTCGTCCGCTGCGGTTATTTTTCTAGATTAGAAGCTATCGTTCATCCTCCCACTGATTCGTCAAAACGAGAAATTATTGAGTGGAAAGATGAACTATTTCTGTTTCCCTTAAACTTTCACTCTCACCAATTGCTTTTTTTATCATCATGCCTGAAGAAATTTTTTTTGTGGAAAACGATACATTTCCATTCGATCTGAATAGAAATAATTCTATGGGATGGAATTACAATGAATTAAATTCTCGATTGTGGAAGTGTGGAAGAAGTGGGTCGCGGTAGTCCATGGGGTAGAGCGTTGGACTTCTGACCGGATGGCCCGAGTTCTATCCCCGGGCAAGCCTCCCTGGACACCTGAGATAAGCTATGTGATTTTTCAGTTACCAGATCTTCCTGAAAAACCTCTACCGGGACAGGGTAAGGAACTGGCCTACGTCATGTATAGTAAAGGGGCCAATACTGGGGCTTAGTATTGGGGGAACTCTTATCACCTTAAATATATACTATATCACCTTATATCCAATACCGACCATCGGGTTGATTACTGTGTGTATAGTTTTATCGTACAATGCTCAATGGTAGTGAAGTGCAAACATCATTACGGTGGCCGAAGAGGCCAGTCTCCCTCCCTCCGCTACCTGCAGTTTCTCAATAGGACCAGATTCTCAGAAAACCATACTTAGCTAGTGTGAAGCTATGGATGACAAGACATGTTCCTTGGATTTGAGCTTGGGCCCTCTAGTTAAGAGCTGAAGCTGGGCTACTACACTCTTTCCCCAAATAAATACCTTTATCTAAATATTATATGTGTATCATCACCTACCAAACAGACCTTAGGGTTGATTGCTGTGTTTTGTTTTTTTATGCGTGTAGATGTATGTATTTTTTATACATGTATTTGAATATATGTGTATGTGTATAGGTATATATATAATATACATTAACATCCATTAAACATTTATATAAATGTTTAATGTATGTGTATATATATATATACATATATATAATTATATATATATATATATATATATATATATATATATATATATATGATTTATTCGAAGTAACACGGAAGTGTTGAATAAAAAACTTAGTAACACACAGCACGAGAACACATAAAAAGAACCCTCACAATATTATCAAATATATTATTGTGAGTGTTCTTTTTATGTGTTCTCGTGCTGTGTGTTACTGTCTAAGTTATATATATATATATATATACGGGTCGCGGTGGTCTAGTGGGTAGAGCGTTGGACTACTGACCGGAGGGTACCGGGTTCAATTCCCGGGCAAGGCACTTTGAGCACCTGCAGCTCCACCCAAGTTAGTTGATTTTTCGGGTACCAGGTCTTCCTGGGAAACCATAACCGGCACAGGGAAAGGAACTGAACCCCCTACCCTGATGGGCTTGGTACATGGGTGAGCTCTACCCTAACCTACTAAACCGACCTTCGGGTTGATTACTGTTATTATATATATATATATATATATATATATATATATATATATATATTCATTCACATAGAAATAGAGATAAGGAAATGGGAAAGAAACACACATTAAGGACGAACACATGTGTGTGTGTTCCTTTCCCATTTCCTTATCTCTATTTCTATGTGAATGAATTTTTATTCGCCGTATGGCGGGATTTCGTGTTTGAATGTGTATTTGGCCAATGTGGCTCGTCTCTTCTTCTGGCTATGCGTGCCATGAAACGCACCGTTCCTATCCTTTATGATGTTGTATGCTTGCTAACCTACTGTCCATTCTCCTCTTGTGTTTGTGTATTTCTCCTTTGGTGGGTGTAACAGCTCCCTAACACCATCTGCTGAGCAATGATTCGGAGCACAAGAAGAGACGAGCCACATTGGCCAAATACACATTCAAACACGAAATACCGCCATATGGTGAGAGCATCCGCCCGGCAAGTGGAGAGATCCGGTGTTCAAGTCCCGGTCGAGGAAAATATTTTTACATTCGTGATCTGCTCACATCCGCCATCCCCACCTCTGTTGTGTTTGTCCTTTATATGTGTTCCTTTACCATTTTCCTTATCTCTATTTCAATTTGAATGAATATTTATTCGCCATATGGCGGTATTTCGTGTTTGAATGTGTATTTGGCCAATGTGGCTCGTCTCTTCTTCTGGCTATGCGTGCCATGAAACGCACCGTTCCTATCCTTTATGATGTTGTATGCTTGCTAACCTACTGTCCATTCTCCTCTTGTGTTTGTCAATTTCTCCTTTGGTGGGTGTAACAGCTCCCTAACGCCATCTTCTGGGCAATGATTCGGAGCACTTTGGCGCTTTATAAGATCGCAGATTTCAATGTAAAAGTACTCTTCCTCGATAGCTCAGGTGGTTTAGAGCATCCGCCCGGCAAGTGGAGAGATCCGGTGTTCAAGTCCCGGTCGAGGAAAATATTTTTACATTCGTGATCTGCTCACATCCGCCATCCCCACCTCTGTTGTGTTTGTCCTTTATATGTGTTCCTTTACCATTTTCCTTATCTCTATTTCAATTTGAATGAATATATATATATATATATATATATATATATATATATATATATATATATATATTATTAGGTAATCTATCGGTTAAGGTAGGTTTTTGGATGGACACAACTATCAAATAAACATTTTGTGACTCCCCACCTATCAAACTAATCTATATCAGGTCCCTCTTCATCTCGGTGTACTTCTTTCCTCCCTTCATCCCGTCCAACATCCCTATCCTGTTCCTACCCTTACCTCGCTTGCCCAACATTCTCCCCTCTATTACCCTCTTCAACATTCCACTACCGCTCAATACGCCTTTCATCAATTTTTCCTGCCTCCATAGGATTTCTCTCAACAAACCCCTCTCCTCCCCCACCATTTCTAGTACTTCCTCATTTGTTTTCCTTTCGGTCCATTTCACCTTCTCCATTCTTCTCCACACCCACATTTCAAACACCTCCAATCTACGTCTATCCTCCTGCTTCAGGGACGTTTCCGCGCCGTACATAGCTACGCTCCATATCAGAGTTTTTACGAGTCTTGTCTTAACATCTCTACTCAACGTCCCCGTCATCAACTCCCTCCTCCTTGAGAAAGCCTCCTTGCCTAGCGCAATTCTTCTCTTTACGTCCCTATCACTTTGACCGTATTGGTCCCAAACACTTCCGAGATATGTAAACTGTTCTACCTGCTCTATTTTTTCCCCGCCTATTTTAATATATAGCTTAGCCTTTCTCTTCTTGGAAAATCGCATAACCTTTGTTTTATTAATATTGATTCTCATCCCATATTTATCGCACTGAACCTCCAATTCACTCAGCAATGCTTGCAACCCTTTGGCTGACTGAGCAACTAATGCTTGGTCATCAGCAAACCTAACCGATTTTACGAATTCCCCTCCGACTTTCATTCCTACCTCCAGTTCTTCCCATGCCTCTTTAATCATTTCCTCTAAATATACGTTGAAAAGTACCGATGACAATGGGCAACCCTGCCTTACACCTCTCCTTACACTGCCCATCCGGACTCTCCGTTCCCCACTCGCACCTGAGCAGTCTGAGATATTTACAGGTTGCGGATCAGTCTCTTGTCCCTCCAATTCATTCCTATTTTCTGCAATACACGCATTAATTTTTCCCAATTCACTCTATCAATCGCTTTTTCGAAATCTACAAAATAGGCAAAAAGTCCTGATTGTATTCTATATTCCTCTTGATTAGTGATCTCATTACTGCAATGGCATCACGCGTACCTCTTCCTTTCCTAAACCCAAACTGATCATCCCCTAAGTAATCATTTGCCTTACTCTCTATCCTTTTGTTGATGATCCTGAGAACAACTTTAGCTCCGTGGGATATAAAACTTATTGTTCTGTAATCCTCACATGACGAAGCCTTTGCCTTTTTTGGAATAGGAACTAACACTGATTTTATAAAATCTTCCGGCCAGATTCCTTCCTCATAGATACTACGAATCAGTCCATATATGGCCTTCTTCCCACCTTTCCCTAACCATATCAACATTCCTACAGGAATATTGTCCACCCCCACAGCCTTATTTGCTTTCATCTCCTTTAATGCCCTTTCTATTTCATCGTCGGGTATGCCTGGACCTAAGCTATCTTCTTCTACGTCATGTTCCCTTTCTATGTCTAACCTTGTCGGCCTAAGTTCTTTACCATACAGTGTTTCTATATATTCCTTCCATCTCTCTTGGATTTTTTCTGGTTCAACTATTATCTTACCCCCTTTATCTTTAACTTTAAGCACAGATCCTGTCTTCTTACTTCCCGACAATAACTTAACCTTGCTGTATAGAGCACCAATTTCACTCTTCTTCTGTAAACTTTCCATATCCTTACATTGCGGTTTCCACCATTATTCTTCTCGATTTATTGTTTAACTCTTTGTACTTCCTTTTGCCTAACTCTGTGTTTACATTTTTCCATATTCTTCTCTCATCCATTTTTGCAATCATCTCATCCGTTACCCATGGTTTCCTTATCCTTTTCCCGTTAACGGTTCTTATAGTGTCTTTAGCTGCTTCCAATATCCATTGTTTGATACTATATATATATATATATATATATATATATATGTATATATTTGATTCTGATGACGACGGCCGTGCCGTCGAAACGGCCGTCGTCCGACATTCTCCCCTCTATTACCCTCTTCAACATTCCACTACCGCTCAATACGCCTTTCATCCATTTTTCCTGCCTCCATAGGATTTCTCTCAACAAACCCCTCTCCTCCCCCACCATTTCTAGTACTTCCTCATTTGTTTTCCTTTCGGTCCATTTCACCTTCTCCATTCTTCTCCACACCCACATTTCAAAAACCTCCAATCTACGTCTATCCTCCTGCTCCGGCGACAACGTTTCCGCCCCGTACATAGCTACGCTCCATATCAGAGTTTTTACGAGTCTTTTCTTGTCTTAACATCCCTACTCAACGTTCCCGTCATCAACTCATTTCATTCATTCATTTGATTCTTTTGATTTAGAGAAACTAGTAGTGTCAACATAGGCTCAACTCACCTGAACATTACGAAAAACGTTATTACGAAATAAATGTACTTATTCTCTCAGAAGAGAAGTAACAAATTCCATCGAAGCAAACGTGTACATCACAGTTAATTAAAACTCTTACACGAGAAGAGGCATCGACTGAGTGGAAAATGTGGAGTAGGTAGATAAATTCCAGCTGAGAAACTGGTTTCTCCTCTTTTTTCCGTTCATTTTTGTATATTTCTAATCCTGAATTCCGAATGAAATCACACTCCATCGTTCTCCTTCCTGGGCATCTTCCTCCTCTCGCCCCATCGACTCCTCGCCCATTGTTTCTTCATTTCCATCCCCCCGTAAACCTCCTAAATTCCAGCCTACTCATGCCGCCGCCGCAGCTCTTCCTCCACGCCCACCTTTCTTTTCCCCTTCCCCATCGCCGCTGTCATATTACCTATTCTTTCGGAACGTGCCCAAGACACGCCATTCGCGATTTTAATTACGCGGACGTTGCCTTCGAATTCTTCATTTCCGTCGGAATGCCTCTTCCGTCTTTGGCTCTTGGCCAGCTGAGAACTAATCTCGATGCCTCCCTTCCCTCCCCTCTCCCTCCTTCGCCCCCTCTTTCGTCCTCCCATCCCCACACCCACCTCGCTGCTCTGAAATTTGCATTTACCGCTCGCCCGGATCTAACTTTTTTCCGGAAGAAGACCATTTTACTTGCATATTTCTCTGGCGGAACAACCCTTACTCCGGCGGAACAACCCCCCATTCTCCTTTCTTCCATTCAGTTTCCCTTTGCTTTCCCTAATAAGGTAAACACGAAAGCCGCTAAATGCGTCTACGCTAATACCACTAAAGAGTATAACGCATTAAATATAAATTTTTAATTAATGCTATCAGATTGCTTAGTAAAATTGTAGTCTCAAAGTTGAGCACTGTTTTATTTCGATATTCAAAGAATAATTTTAGAAAAGAATCGTCGGGGTATTCCAGTCGGAGATGGACGCGGTCCGTTAAAACTGAAGGCGCGAGAACTGTATGCATAAGTTTAACCAACGTGCTGTGTCATCTTGTGCTTCTGGTTTCAGTTTTGCTAGCCTCGGGAAATGTATAGCCACAGGGACTAAAATGTATCAAATATTCGCGAGTTGCGGATTCCTGAGCTAAGCCGTGGAAATTAAACGTCCGTGAAACGGGTGAAACGGCGTTCTCTTCGTCATTTCCGTTTCAATTAAGCGGGACGTCTCCTTGAAAGCGCCACGTAATCGCAATTAAAAGAAGCGTTTCGCGATGGAAACGGCTTGCGAGGCGAAATAGCATCTCCACTCCATTGTAAAAGCGTAATCAAAGGCTGTAATCGTCCCGCGGCACGCAGGCCACCCGTCCCCGTGCGTGATTCCACCCCCTACCCCGCCCTGCTCAAGAAAATGAAGGGAGCGAGTGAGCTAACTTGCAGGCAGGTATTCTGAGATTCGAATGGAGGGATTGAGAGAGAGAGAGAGAGAGGAAGAGGGGGGAAAGGGCGGTTGGAGGGCACGTAATGGGGGAGTAGTTTAGGACCGATATGGTGTTAGGTGGGTGTGGGGAGTGGAGGGTTCGGGGTGGGCCTCGCCCCCGAATTGCCACCCCCCCCTCGCGCCACACATCCTCTCACGCAGCCGCAGAGGGCGGCCACATTAGTGTAGTAGCACACGCTCGCGTCCACACACTCACACGAGGGGAGGTGGCGGTCGACCCATTCTCCTTATCTGACTCGGCGGGAGGCGGCGCCGGGAGGGAATTCAATTACGGGGGAGGAGGGGGCGCCCTCAAAGAGCAGGGCGAGGCGGCGAGAGGTTGCGGGGCGAGGCTGTCGGCTTCAATTGGAGGTGAGAGGGACAAGGTGGGTCACGCGGTGGGCTGAGAAGCAGGGGAGGGGTCGGGAAATTGCCATTCGCGGATCCCGGGAACGTATTCGTTGGAGGAATGGGAAATGGAAGCTGGAATTGTTAAATAAATGGGTGGGAGGCATTCAAAAGCCGTAAAAATGAATGAGCTCTGTTTTCGGATCCGACGGTGCCCAGGGAGAAAGGTCAGCACCGTAAGGCTTGATCTAAAACCTTGATACAAATAGAAATTTCAAAACTGGATCGGTTTCTCCATTCTAAAGTTTCACGATGAGATACAATGCAGAAATGGAAGTGTTGGTGGAGCTTGAAACGCTCATAACATTGGTCTAGGTACACATACATTTCTCATTGATTCTTTCACGAGCGGCGATATCGTCCCAATGTTTAATTTTTGGCTCGGCATTGGAACAAATCCATATAAGTGGTACGTGAAAGCAATTGGAAATAAGGTTTATGAAAACCCTCTTGGGGGAATTTGTAGTCCATGCCTTGGCGAAAAATATATTGGAATCAAAAAGTATGCCATGCTATATATTTTATTAAATGTCGAATTTAGTTTTTTTTTGCCTTTAGAGCATTCTCTCACTTGTGTAAATACAAACTTTGAGGTGAATCATGCGGATGTGTTTCTAGATTTGAGGGGTAGTGTATTCTTTATTTATGTGTGCATAAGTCTTATCTCCATTTCACATTACATGCATTACTTAATCGGTGACAAGTAAAGTAGTATCGGTGACAAAACAAGTAGCTGTAAGATATGCACTTAAGTATTAAAATATTTTTAACTCAATCTTTCATCATTAATTTCGAGGGAGTCATCACCGTTATGGGAATGATAAAAAAGAGAGGATGATTTAAGATTACTCATTGATTTAACAATTAATATAAAAATCATTGAATTCGCTCGGATTTAGTGTCAAAAAATTCAATAATTACTGTGAAAAACTTATATAAGTTTTATTCTTATTTTGTACAAAAGATGATGATTTATCATAATGCATTGATTGATTATTGATCACATACCACGTAGAGTATCTTTACAGTAGTTTAAAAAATGATATTTTCTCTCAATATAAGATTCAAACTAAATCTCAACATACTGCTTTCAAAAAAGTTCAAAATATTCCGCAACGTCGATAAAATATAGCCACAAAACTATAATACCAATTATTTCTGAAATCATGTGTTACATTTCAAATATTTTCACCTCTACTGAATGCGTAATACAGGAAACACATTGAGCCTCAGTTAATCTTCTTAGGAGCTTGGCATTTTCTTGTATCTCTCCCATAAAGATCATTATCTCTTGATCACAATGGGTTAGGAATTTGGTCGGGTCAAGAAGGGCCCCACACGCCGTAGCGATTTCAACGAGTGCGGTCGAGTGGGGAGGGGAGAGAGCGGAGGGGCGGATGGGGGAGTAGAGTAAAATGGAAATGATGACGACGGGACAAAGGTGAAAGGATGGGAGGGAGATGCAAGATTGAGCAGGGACTGCGGGGCGAGAGGGTGGACCGGGCGGTGCGGGCGAATGTCCGCCGTGAAAGTGGAGGGGCGTGTGAACGAGATGATGGCGACATTTGTCGAGGGCATTAGGGCGTGCGATGGGAATCGAGCAACGCGGGAGACGGACTCAAAGGAAGGGATGATAATTGGTGACGGAGGAGGCCGGGGGGTCGGGACGGGTTCCCTGGACCACGGTGACCGCTGGTGTGTTGTGCGAGGATCCCGTCAGCCAATTAAAGGTGTTGCGGACGTGTCATGCCGGAATCATATTTCCACTGACTCATTTGCCGTTCCCGCCTAATCTCAGTGTGGGTATTTACTTACTACTCTCATTTTACAATGATGGGCAATTGAGTATTGGATGTTAATTTCAAGTTCATTCGCGTGTGTGATTAAGCCTTTTGAATATGATATTGCTCACCACCGAATGAGTGATATATCGTGAGAAATTTGTTACACGGGATGATGGTATTACGTGTAACATAGTTTTCTCTGAACCGTCAAAAGTCAGAATTAGTGTTTTTTCGTGAATCTAATTTTGATTAACGTAGCTTACAATTTCCATATATGCTTTAATTTATTAATGCAGAGGTAAGGGATATATATTTTTTAGGATAGCTCGGTGCAATTTTTGACAGAGTTAAAAAGTATGGCGGGTGCATTTGTTGTTTTTAACCGCAATATCTTCATCCACCTTATCCCTGGTGATGCATGGAAATGTTATCTATTAAGCAGCACTTTTTCTCTTTTCTTCGGACACGTTGTGATATGCAAGAAAACCTTGTATAAAACGTGGCACCGATCGAAGCCAAAAATTAAAATAAGTGGAGTGAACTTGTTGGAATCTCATTCGTAACATTAGAATATCCTCAGGTATGCCACCTGTGTGAGCAAGCACATGGACATATGTCAGTCAGTGCGCGCTAATTATGCCGTGTGCAGCCCATCATCCACTCGTCGAGAAAGCGGCCATTCGAAGCGTGCCCGTCGGCCAACAAGACTGTCGTGTGCTCACCCCATTCCAGGGGCGTGGCTATTGGGCTTAAACGTCACTGGGACTCCAGACTGTTTCCATGGCTTCCAACACCATTGGCTCTCGCCTTATTCGGAAAAAAACTGGGTTTGCACGGTACAAATTGCGGTCATTTCACGTAGTTACGAGATACGTCCGCTGGATAGTAATAAATACTACTTTCTCTGCCGTCTTCAATGAAGATGGGCGAAAACTATCACCAGAATTCATTTTTTCCTGCGTTATTCATAATTTTCTTATGAATAGATCTTATTATAACGTACAGTGTTGTTGAGCATGATTCGCATTTTATATGTCAGTGGTATGGTAAAACGTGCAATTGCAGTGAATGTAAAAGTTTCTGCGTCAAAATTGAAGGTTTAAGGCTTCTCACTACAGGTGTAGCGCATTGCTAACCTCTGTAACGCATTTATAACTTCAGTTTTACTATAATCAATGCATGCCTGAAGGATGACAGAATGTTATGGACCTCTTAAGGAGGATAGAGACATGTCGCAGGAATTATCCTACTTTTAACAGGGACTTGAAATAATATAATAGATATTGACGGACCATACATAAAAGGCTAGTAGCAACAAATTATTTTTATAATACTAGTACCTCAGTAATGAAACCGAAGGTTGGCCCGTAAGATGAGGGTAGAGCCCACCTAATATCAACCCCAACGGCGAATGAACTTCATTCATCACAGTAGGAGGGGGGTCTCTTACCGGCTGAGGTTACTCTGGAAAACCTGTTATCCTAAAAATCACACAGCTTGATTGTAAGTGATAATGTCCCTAGGTGTCGCTGGGAATCGAACCCCGGTCCTTCCTACAATATTCATAAAACTAATCAACAACGCCCATTCATGTAACACAGGGAATTAAAAATATCGTCAGGCAAATTCATTATAATATGGATTAACAGCAGACTCAGGAAAATGCAGCAGTAGATACAAGGACTTAATACGACAGTTCAGGTTCTGCTTTGTACATGTGACACAACGAATTCGCCGAAGGCCCTGAAAAGCTCCTCCGAGCAAGTTCATTCCGAGTCTCAAGAAAATCGTCAGGCCGCAGGAAGGACCTCCAAGTCGAAAGAAAATTCTATTGTCAGGGTCGATAGTATTTTTATACGTTCCACCATTGTGGGTAAACTCACAAAGAAAAGATACAGACGATTCACTACCCACTTGGGAACATAAGAAGCCAATTCGTCTGAGCCTCAAGACTCGGAGGTTTATCGCATTCCATACGAGTGCGGTGAAGAAAACATCCGAGAGACTGGTCGTACCATAGAAACTCTAATTAAGGAGTTACGCGAGACTAAGCGATCCCGAGAATTCATCCATTAAAGAGCACAGCCTCCATCGGGCCCATTGTATCTTCTCGAAGCTCAACTGATTAGCAGAGAAAATGGATGTTCCATGTGTCTGACAAAGGGGATGGAAATCCGACTTGAAGAAGTAAACTTGAACAGAGTTCAAGGATGTGTTTGTTAATTGTGGCCAACCGTTAAGACTTGTACCTACTTCTTAAATTAAACATGGCGAGAAGAAGGGGTGGGGAGCCACATCCAATAAGACACGATCTGAGTCTAAAAGAATATATATAAAGATGGTAAAACATGGTGATCCGGTATCAACCCCCCCGAGGGTAATGGCGGCGTCAGCCATTGCAATGTTGGCTACTAAATCTTTGACCCGGTGGAAGACCCAAGAAGACTTCACCAGAATCGTGCCCCGGGAAAACACCAAATCTTACAGATTAATTTTTTAATACATTCGACGATATGCTTAATAGTCTTTTCTTTTTGGTGATCACAAATCATCCGGGCATTGAAAGGGTATTTGAATCTGACCGTGCGTCTTTATATTTGATCATAAATTTACTAGCTCGCCATATAAGTCTTTCATAAATCGAAGCAATCTTTTATTAACTTTCTTTGGTTGCTCAATGAATACATTCTCCGTTTGACCCGAATCACTTTCTTCATTCTAAATTACTTCATTCACACTAAATTACGTCTACCAAATTTTAAACACGTATTTGTTGGCTCCAATAACTGCGAGTAATGTCCTCGTCTGACTAGAGGTTGCGGGTTTGATCCACGCCTAGGTGGATTTCTTCCACGCAGTGCTTGGATTATTGTTATCGTCTTTTATTTTGTATGTTTGTTGAATAATCTGATGTAAAATACAAAAGATAATGCTGTTTTTGGATTAGTTTTAAACATTAAATTTCACTTCGTTTAATTTATTTTATCTTACAATAATCCAATAAAGTACGGAGGCGAATGCGTGAAGAAGCATGGTAACTTATTTTGTGATTCAGTAGTTTCAGCGAAGTCAGCTGCTTGTACGAACACACAAGATTTTTTGGAGACCTAGAATGCATTGCGTTATGAACACTCGTGGGTAGCTTCATTTAATACTTGGCCGGATATCGAGTGATCCAGTTCAGCGTCATAATTTATTTGCGTGCTGTAGGCTTCGGCAGATCCTTCGGAGAGCGGTCAACCACAAATTTGAAAATGTTTAAGGGAGATGGGAAGGGGCAGGCGTGATGTGATGCCATCGGGTGAGGTCAGACACGAGAAAATAATCGCCCGACGTAATGTGCACGTGATCGGCCCCCTAGTTGCCCGCCGGCTGCAAGCCACGAATAGCTTCCCGTGCATCCCCCTGCCCCATTCCCACGGAATACTTGAGTTCGACAAAGGGTCACGGGAGGCGGGGGGGGGGGCGTGATTCCGCCAGCGTGACCTCTCTCTCCCCCCTTCCGCGCCTCAAACGAGTGTCCCTCCTCGGCCCACGGACCCGCCGGAGACCACGGGGGGACCCGGCAACGTCCCCTCCTCTAATCCTCCTCCCAGCCACCCCACTCCTCCGAGCGGCCCACGCGCCACCCTCTCCAGTTCTGTGACTCACGCCCCCATCCTCCTCCCACGTACGGCGCGAGGCCTTGCCACCGAGGGCCCGGAGCACCGGCCGAGGGTGGAACCGACGCGGCGAGGCGACTTTCATCATGTCCGCTTGGAAAAGGGCCTCTGAGAGAGAGAGAGACCTGGAGCGCCATCTTAAAGACGCTATTACTCCTTGTCGTTATATTTATCTACAAGACTCGTATTTTTGTCCCTTTCTAATCCCCATCTATCCATTAACACTTCTTGACTTATTTGAGATCGAGAGGCACTCTGTTTGCCTCTCAGTTTCCCTGCTGGCCCTGATGTCAGTGTCTTCTCCCTGGCGGACGAGCCATAGGCATTTGAAGTCCTGTTTCACGTTCAAATTGTGTTGCCTTAGATTGAATCCATTGGTTAGGAATCCATTTCTCACCTCAGGTCTGCCTGATCTCTTCGGTTTTTCCTTTATGCGGTGTTCCTTGTACCTCGTCCTGTGCCTCATTTAACTAATATCTGTGAACATGAGCTTAAGAATCCAAGAGCCTAGGCAGAAAATCAATGGTGGCTCAATTTCTATCCTTTGTTTTATAATTGGTTAATTCCTCGGACCTCTGGAGCTCAATGCGAAGGCTTATTCGTAACCGTCTCAATATTTAGAAGTCTAATCATTTAGGTTTTATCATAGTCCCCTCTATGTCCCTGCATGTCACATGCGCGAATCTCTTAAAAGGTCATCCAGTTTTCACCTAAATTTCCAGGCAGAGATTGCCATATCGGGTTTCTATGCTCGTTCTTCAGATTTCCGGAAGGTTTCCCGTGTCTACTTTCCATATATGAATTGTGCAATTATTCATGCTATTATTTGTTGGAAACGGCAGCCTATAACACCGATGCATTTTGACTCGACTCTCATCTCCCTTAATAAACTATTGCCCCACTATCAAGTGCTGAATGTTTTTCTATCACCTCATGGAGTCTTATTCTCTGGTATTCAACTGTAACTGACGGGATCTCATAATTCCAGTTTTTGCGTTAATTGCTACGAATTCCATGCTGAGAATTAATTACCTATCCCAGAAGCTCCTTGCATTTTTTCCACACCTTTTAAATACATTGCTAGCTATTCTCAAAGACTAAGTTTTCTGAAGGAAATGTTTACGAAAAAATCGGTTAGTTATTTGCATAGTTCTCAAAATCATAGTTCTTGAGAAGAAACGCCCGGAAAACTTCAAAAACGCAGAGGGCATAATCACATAAACCTCGAGAAGCAAGGTTTTAGCGTAGAATGTTACTGTGGATACCTCAATTTTTTTCTTGTTAAATACTGGAATTGGAAAAATTGTGAATTTCACTGAAATTATTGATATAAAGTTAACAAAATAAAAGAAGGAAATAATTTTAACAGGGTTAAATTAATATATTGTTAAGTTAAAAGTGGAAACAAGAGCCAATGTATCCACATAACACAATAACTGTCTCTCTATTCTTTTGAAAATTTCTTTATTGACTAGAAATATATTTGCTTAAACATCACTGTAGACCGATGTATTGAAGCTGAATGATTATTAACAATTTCATTTAACAGATTATGTTGAGTATGCCACGGTATGAATGAGACCTCTTCGATTGAATTACGTACGTGAAGATAAATATATCCGGACCGATCCATAGGTGAGTGTGGTGGAATACTACGAGAGGGCGCGTGGGTGTCCCACAAGGCGGAGAGAAAGGTGGAAGTGATCATCTCATGGACTGCGTTTGAGAACACAGTCATGGAAGAGCCAGCCACTATCACGGGTGCGTTCCGGGATCATCTCAATGGAAAATCTAGCCTCTGACCTTGGACATTCTCCTTCTCCCTCATAGGATATCCAATAACGCGATATTGGAAAATAAAGTCTTCTCCCGGAACATTCAAGCCGAGCAGTTCACGGATATTGCCGGAAAGAGCAAAGTAAATGGCTTCCTCGTCGACATTTTCTCCCGAGTCACCTGTACTCCACATTGCCTTTGTAAATGTCCCCCATGAACTCATGTAACATCGTTCAATACTACATTTTACCCAGAAGTGTGCACCCCAAGACAGTGCGACATACCTCTCTCTGGAAAGTTTTTGATTACGCCATAATAGTGTATTATGAAGTGGGATGTAATAAAAGCAAGTTTCCATAAGGTTTTTTATTTCGATTGCTGGGTACCTTAACCACTGAAATATACCGATCTCAAATCCCAAAGGGAAGGCAGAGTAAAGTCTATCAAAGCCGGAGTGCATTATTCTCACTCTAATTGGCTTATAGATGTGGTATTTTCATAAATCCTTTTGCCGAAAATAAAATAAGTACCTTGTGTCTATGGATACGCATGATTTCTCCAGGCCTGGAACCAACGTGGCAATCTAAATAGATCGCATCTCATGACGAATTTTCACAAGCGTTATGGATCACAATTATGTATTTAGGACATTAGACAATCTCATTTCTTTTTGAAAGTGTTTTTTTTGGTGTTCCCATAATAATATAAGCCTCTTCGAACGATGGCCATGCCAACTATACAAGGTATGTTGGGTAATCATTCCGCATTAAACAAACAATATAATTGTTATTAACTAAATTCCGTTGAAATAAAATTAATTTCATTAAGGTCGGCCATCTGCATTCACGTTTATTCTTTAAGTGTTACACTGAGGGAATGAGGTGCGGATGTCTGAATACCAACCCATCAAATTCGAAATTTTAGACAAACAATTTTTATCAAACGAAAGACGCACGGCAGCGAGCTCTGGTTTTATTACAAAAACGTTTTTTCTTTGTCCAGCCATTATCCCTTTGACAAAAGTAACAGGATCAAGGTAAAAGTATCACTTCCAAGGGGTGCTCGCGGTCATTTTTTGTCTCCCTTTCTCGGTGATGGCGATCGACCATACCAGTCAGTGAACGAAAGAAACGGGCGAAACTGCGCGCCGTGCCCCACTGATTTGAATGCGCATGTTCAAGTGGAAGGGGAGCGGTTCGTTGGTCCCCAGCTGTCTCCGCACTACGTGCTTGGATTCGGATCTTTGCGAGAGCCAAAACTGCATCAGTGCTTTGCAATAAAGGGATTTGAATGTCCGCAATGTGCCCACCGCTTTGGTTGGCATATACGTATGACTCCTCTCCGCCCCTTGAACCCAACTGTGGAGATCTCATGGAGATGAGGTAGCTGCTGAAAGGGAGGAGGGCTCCGTTGTCCAATCTTCCTACCGAGCATTCGCTTCCTTTTTAATCAATGACAATTGACGGGAGGAATTTCGGCCAATATTTGAGGTCTTTTTGCGACGTCAATCACCATATTGACTCTGTACGACAAAAAAAAATGTTGTTCCACTTTTCAAGATGGGACACCGTAATTGGTTTAGCAAATAATGATTGTCGCCAAAAATGTAATCAATTTGGCTAAATTGAGAGTTTATTTCGCGATAATTCGACGAACGTGGAGTGAAGCGGTGGTTTTGCGGGCGTGCCGTCGTTTTCGAGTCTGTTCACACTGGGTTCAAGGGGAGGATAAAATGGCATAAAATATGATCCAGAGCGGGATAGGTCGATTGGGTTAACTCGAGGCTTCACTTGCCAGACCGGTCATCTCTTCAAATGAGAAAGCAAAACTACCCCATGGAGGACGACACTTGCTTTTTAATGACCCCTTTAATGCAATGACTTGAGTGCTTTCACTCGGCACATAGCGCAAAGTGATCGTGCGCAGGGCCAAACACGCACGCCCCTCATACGATTGGCACTGACTGCTCAGAGGAATTCGAAGAGAAAGGTCATCTCGAACCGTAAATGAGCAGAAGAAAGCGAGCGGAAATCACCGTGACGATGCGTCTTCGTTCGACCCCTTCGTCTTTTCCCGATAACTTCCGCGGGAAGAAGAGAGGGCGTCCTTTTATTTAATACATTCGCTTGAACGAACCATAATACATTTCGCCCCGGAGGGAGGAGGGGGAGTCGCGGGACCGCCACCCTTTCTCCGCCCCCCTCACCCCGCTCCCTCTTCCATCGCCCAAAGGAGGTGCAATTTTCACCGGCAGCTCTTTTAATACCGCCCCTTTGTCCCTTCGAAAAAATCCACTCCAGCGCCTCCCTTCCACTCGCCCCGCACGCGGAGAGGGCGCGCCGCTGATAAAAGTGAACCTGGGCTCTCGGCTGAATATATTGTCGGCCCGCTGAACGAACAATGGATTCGATTTTTTCCTTTCAAAATCCCCTCCTCTCATTCTTCTCCTTATCTCGCTGGCGTCCCCTTCATCTCGTCCTTCGCCCGCCCTCCCTCCGGCTCCCGCCATCTCTCCCGGAATACCTGCTTCTCCTGACCAGCTCCGCTTCCCCCGCAGTCTTCATCTGTTATCTCTCCCCTCCCTCCTCATCTGTCCCTTCCGCCGATGCCCTTGTCTTCCCGAATCATCGCCATCAACATGCACATATCGCGTTCCTTCCTCCCCTCGATCCCCCACATTTTAACTCCTCCCTCAACGCGCCTCCCGTCAGCAAAGACGGCAGCTTCGCATGCGACACAACTGCGATTCCCTCCCCTCTGTGTTCCGTCCCTCTCCATTCCCCAACTACTCATCCCGTGTTCTTTTGGTTCCCGAGATTTCTCTCCGTTGCCCGCTTGTGCATGCCTCCGTTCCTCTCTCCCACTCTCCTCTCCTCCCTCCATTTCTCCTCTCGCCGCCTCCCTCCTCCTTGGTCTGCATCTCTCGATTCTCAATTCAAATAGCAGTACGTAGTTATTCAGGATAGGTGACCGACAATCGAGGACATTTTCGCAGCTTGGGACATGTGTGCAAATTGGCAGCGGTAGGACTTTCAGGGAACAGGAGGAGGAAGGGTGGAGAGGGACCCCGGGTCGGGATTAAACTACTCTGTTCATGAAAGGAGCCAAAGGGTCCACAATTTAAAGTCCCATTCGAAGGACAGCGTACTTCACTCCTCGCAAGACCCCCACTAAGGATCGTAATACTACTTACAAGTAACTCTCGTCAAGATTCAAACCCAGTCTCTGTGAGTGGGATGGCAGTGCACTGACCACCGCACCAACCTGATCCCCTCTAAATTCGTTCCGATTTACGCCCAAAATGTTAGGCATGGCATTCGCCTGTGATCGCTGGAGTAACTTTCCTCGAAGAGTAAACAACATTTTTTTAAACTTTTAAAAATATTTTGGTATTTCATTTTCCTGGTGTAGCTTACGATTAAAGACAATAAGTATTTTCCGATACACTTCTTCATAACATTGCATTGACTGAAGACATAAAAAATGTTACTACCAACGAGATAAAAAGGTCATCATTTTAATGAACCGTGTAATAAGAAGCTTGCAATGAAGTCAAATCACTTAGAAAAATTGCGATTCCCTTCTAAATACACTAATAATGTGTATATTAGTCCGAAATAGAAAGAAAAAAATGGAGTTTTGACTTTGGAGCGGTTTCAAAATATTTTCAAAAAAGTATAATGTCACCTTATACAAAATCTTAAAGAATTAGTGACTCAGCTCTGAATTATTGGTTATAATTTATAAAAGTTAATCGCGAAATTACAACAATTATACCGTCCAGCAAAATAATTAAATTGCGTGGTAATCGGAAACCCTCTAGCCATGTACTATGCACGATTTTGATTCTTAACCTATGCTCTCCTTTTATGACAAGCTTGTACTCCCGACATCCTTGCCTAAAACTAAAATGTGATGAGAGTATATCGCGGCGAAAGCACCTTGGAATATGCTTTATTTATTGTGTATAAAAATATATCATGAAAAAATTATGGCTAATTTAAAGAATGTAATTTAATTTAAAATATTTGTTTGCGGATGGAAAAGCCAATAATTTATGGAGACAATATTTTGACATTATCCATAACCAAGGCAAGTGCTCATCAAAAGATAGATGATAATTTATGAAGGTGTTTAAAGGAAGACATTTAAGAATGTTCTCTATTTTACTACGTTTTTACATAATCCTTCCGAACCATAATTCATTGCAGTAATCGTCGATAGCATAAAAGGCAATCACTTAGTGTTATTTTATAGTTTGAATTAGTTTCATTTGCAGTTTCAGATAAGTCATAATAAGAATTTAAGCATGAGAAGAATGTGCCAATCAGCCTTAAAGTTACGTAAGATGGATTTTTGGAAAAAATAAGAGAGTTAGTTGTATCATTTTAGTTTGACCAGATTTGGCGTGCACGGCAAGTTATTTAGATCTATAGGGGAAAATATTAGTTAAGAAGTTCTAAAACGTTCTGCGAAAATCCAATATATTAAAATAAAAAGATACGCAGAAAGAGTCAGCGTGAGGGATAAACCTGTGGAATTAGAATGGGATCCTCTTTGAGTGTATAGGTTAACAGGCATGACCAGTCAGACTGTCAGAAATGTGCATAAAACCGAGTTAACCGACACAAGAAAATTACTACGTCACATTGGCTGATTGGACCACTAGGGTATAATAGGCATGTCTGTGCCTTACTAATGTCACGGATTCTTATTTAAAATTGCAAATAGTTATTATCACTATTGCATCTAATAGAATATTTATGCATGAGTGCCTTGTACCCTAACATCCACCACCACACACCTTTTTGGTTGCTTGTGGGGTTGTTTTGAATATATACGACAGAATAGCGAAGATATATGCCATAGAAGTACGTTCTTTCAACACTAAAGGTTATTGATAATACGCGAAACAGAAACGCGATGGCAAAATTGTGAAAGCTCTTGCTGCTTGAAATGAGAAAAATATTTTTGATACACCATGTAAATCAGCGAACCCATATTAGATGTTATTATGTTTGTTTGTTAAGTTCAACCTCCCTCTAATCCTTTTTGAGTGCTCAAAAATTTGAGCACATGAAAGTAGACGAAGTTGCCGGGGAAGTTCCTCTTGAGATCTTTCCGGCTTCGGTCATTATTTCTTGTAGCCCAGAAAAGTTCTCCCGAGTCTGCTCTTTCTTTTTCTCTTTCCCTCCTAGATCCTCAAAACACGTGAGTGAGTCAATCAAAAGGCACTTGCCTCTCTTCTTCCCACCCCCGTCCCCACTTCCGGTCTTCCCTCCTCCCCCACCCGTTCACCCTCACCCCATGACCTCTGGAGCCCGGGAACTCTCGCCACGCCCCCTCCTCCATATCTCGCCCTTACAATCTTTTGTGCGAGCCAGCACTCCCCCGCATTCAGCGCCTCCTGGCCACATAAGGACACACCACGGCTTCCCCCTCTCCCTTCTATTCACTCGGAGCCAGCCACACCCACGGCAATTCCCGCCCTCTCCCGGAGGCTCACGCCAAAGGTTTCCGCGGTATCTGTTCATTCGCCTGAGCGAAAGTATTTTCATCCATATGCCTCCATTCGCCACGATGGCGGTAAACTAAACTATTTAACTTCCACAACGGCGCTCGCTCTTTTACGCTAGCGTTCTGTCGAGAGCTCCTTTGAACATTTCCACGGTTCGTCCGGTACATCTCACCATTATTTTTATAATGAGGAACGTCACATAGCTTGCCCAAGCGATAGCAATTTCTCCGTACAGCCTGAGTTATTCATTCTTCTTCCATGACCACGTTATGGAGGCCCACTTTCTCCACGTTTCCCATCGTGTCAGCTTACTCTTAAGAAGCTGAAATAATGAAAAACTTTCTGAATCCACGCGCACGCCTTGGGAACTCAAACCAAAATTTCATGGAGCAGTGTTTAAAAAGCAATGGAAAGCAATGGAAAATGACACTTTTAAGGAATGAGATTATAACGGAATGTATAATATTTAAGCTATTTTGCAAAAAGGTTCAACTTGTGGAGAAAGGGTGTGTTTTTGTACTCTATCACTCTGTAGGTAACCAGCGTAAAGCATTAAAAGGGTTATAACATTTTCTCATTAATCATAACTAATAATTTCCCCCGGAGCTAATTAAATAAGGAAATAGCTATTTTTTATTTAAGATGAAAGAGTTTCCAAAATATATGTACGTTTGAAATTATTGTTCGAAAAATTAAATTAAACTAAAGCAAGAATTTTATATTTATGCTCTAACAGCCTTAAGAGATGTCGTGTTAACATTTCACAATGAGAGGGAACTGGATAAAATGTAACCCATGGGCCTACCACTGGCTCTCGTCACAGTCCGATTGGTTTGGGAAATTACAATCTATTCCGGGGAATCAGGAGTAAATGAAAGATATTGTGCATCGTTTCTTTCCGTATGACGGCTTTAATAATATGAAAGTAATTTCATCTATTACCTGTTAAAATGAAGGTTTGGCTACGTATACTATATGCGGGTTCGAACGCAACTTGAGAGGACTTATTTTAAAGGCTTCAATACTTAAAGTGTCGTGTGCTGCTTGAAACATTGCTTCGCTTCGTTATTTACGCCCTAATCATAACGCATTTGCATAGTTTCAATCTTTAACATTAGAATATCGTCACCTTTGTTGAGGTCTTTGAACAATTTCTCCTGTTTGTCCCAAAGAAAACAGTGGGCACTAGAGATTAGAGCTGTACATCATGAATTGACAAGTAGAAGGTCATTTTTCAACCGCTCCCCAAATTAAGACAGTTAATCGTGTTGCTTTTCCATAATCGTTGGTTTTTTTATCATTTAAGAAGGTCATTGGTACTTAAACTTTTTGCTTGTAACAGAAAATTAAAATATCAGTAATTTCGATAATTGCAGTGAATAACCTGTATCTTTTAGCCGGTATTACAGCAATAAGAAAATGTTTTATCCTCGTACCTCGTGAATGTGATTGGCTTAAATCTAAAAGTCGGTAGTTAGAAAAAAATTTTAAATGCCGATAATTACCTTGTCTATAAGTGGCTAGTGTGTGCATTTGCACGTGTATTAGCAAAATGGACTTTGCATAAATATATATGTCTCTGTGGGTTTGAATTAGCATGGCGGTGCCTTAACAACCCCCCCCCCCCCGCCATCCGCTCTTGCGAGGGGTCGCGGGATATTGTGTGGATGCTGATGTAACAAGCACACGCCTGGAAGAACAGAAAATCGACAAAAACCTGTCATTGTTAAAACTTCAAAGATATTTGAAGTTCAAGCTGGCCAGGGTGAAAATATCATATGCAAGTTAGCGGAACGTACAGTATTGCATTATGCCTACGTATGTGTAAATAGTCGCCAGAATGGCACTCACCTTGGTCTTGAATGTGGTGAACTCCGATGAGTCAGCCCCTGGGACACCTGATGGCAAGCTAGGAGAGGATTTTCAGGACAGTTATCAGTATTATCATGTCCTCCTATGTTGATAAAACAATATAAATGTTTATTAAAAATATTATTTACCCTTTTCGTTGAAAATAAGTATTGGTTCTTATGAACTCCACATTTTAATTTAACTTTCTTAAAATGATTTTTTATTTATTTTAACGAATATGGAAAACAATACTCATTTTCTTCCCTTCATGGCATATTAACAAAATATCATCTTTGGTTAATTACTTTTATTTATTTTTACTTTCCTTAGTAAAAATAAACAAAAGTAATTATTAATAGACTTAAAAGTAACTTTTTATTTTTAATTTCTTTAGTAAAAATAAAAATTAATTTACCATTAAATTTAGAATAAAAACTATGACTAAAGATTAATTTCTTTCGTTTTGTCAATCCAAATTATTCGGTTCAGCCAGGATTTAGGCTTCTGATAAATGGAAAAACATTGAAATAAACGACAAATGAATACGTAAATACAGTTACATTTACGTATACTATATATCAGTATGGGAAAACGTAAAATTATATGTGATAACTTAAATTTTATCTGAGACTATGAATTTTATATAATGATAAGAGTAAAGTATCAGTCATGTGAATGAAACAGAAGAGCGAATGAAAAAATAAGTTGAAGTTAAGAGGCATTAAATGATATGGTGCGAGAACGATTAGTTTGAACAGAAATAAGCTACGAGGGTAGACTGACAACTAATACACATATGCTTATAGGCCACAAACAAAATGACCTTCAGGAACCTTCCTTCTGGCATGTGGATGAAGCATTCCCCCTGGACACGCATGTGCAGGTTTGAGGTCGTTCCATTCATCCAGTGTATTTTGAGAAGCGGAAGTATGAAGACGTGTTCTAGGGCTATGTCAACGCGAGTTAAACAACGTGACTTAAAAAGTGATTCCAACTGAGATCAATCGCCGTTTAAAGGCTGTTTAAGGTGACGAAACTGCTGATAGGTCTACTGTAAATCAATTGGTAGTAAAATTTCGTGGTTGCGAGCCTGGAAAAGCCATCATTGTTGATGAAGCACGCAGAGGACGTCGGATCACTGTCAAAGACGATAAACATCGCTAACTCGTTGAAGATTTGATTCAAAATGACCGGCGAATCTCTCAAAAGCGTATCCCATATTGGTGGAGTTTGTCGCGTTAAATGCAGCCTGGCGCCAATAATATTGCAACATGACAACGTTCGTCCAAACACCTCGCGCGCAACTGGAGAGGCTCTGCGAAACCTGAAATTTGAACCGATTCCACGACCTCTTTATTCCCACGATTAGATTTTTATTTTTTCCTCGGCTCAAGAGACACCTCAAGGGTAATCATTACACCTTTGACGAAGAGGTGAAGGTAGCTGTCAAGTCCTGGATTCGAGAAAAGTTGGAAGAGTTTTCAGTGACGGAATGAAAATCTTATTAAAATTCGGGTGGTTTGGCAGACAGAGTATTCCGCGTGTATAATGCTCATTCGCTTTACGCACCAATGGTTTTATAATATTTATATCTGTTCTGATCGCCCCCTGTTTTGCAAATGACTATGGTATGCTTTATCGCTGTCCTTATCACCGCTATCTCTTATGTAGGTGTGTGTTACAGCTTATCTTTACGATAATTCCCGTTTTGCTTTCCCCTTACATGAATTTGAATTAGCATATAAATTTACAGGTATGCGTGTTAGAATTGCAATTTATCTTCGAATAAATTCGGAAAAAATATTTTATTTAATTATATCTATTTAATAAGTAAATAATGTTTTGTATTCAGAAATGAATCCCATTTCCGTGGCAGGAAAAATCATATTTGAAATTCAGATATCTAATTTTTTAACGCCAAATAAAATAAAACCACACTCATTATTTCATTGACCGTTGACCTGAAAGTGTGGAAACTGGTAATTTTGCATGAGCACAGTGCATTCCTTTTGCTTTTGATTAATGGCCCCCTTTGAAGGTAGTGTTCAATCGACAAGTTCATTAGAATGCACATTTTTACTTGGCCAAATTCATTGTTCAGAATCCAATTTGCAAGTCCCTTGCAATTACAGCAATAATTATAGAACTACATGATATTTTAAAACATTTTTATTAGATAATCTACCGGTTAAGGTAGGCTTTTGGATGGATAAAATATTTTATGGCATAATTCATAGCTTAGGAGTCTTTTATGATTTTAATGATCGATTTCGGGATTAGTTCCTCTTTCAGGGAGTCATTATCCAATCAAATATCTTGTCGCATTTGGATAGGTTTTTAATATATCCTGAGAAATTCAGAAGAAAAAAGTTTCGTCTAATTTTACATTCAATTATTTCCCCGTTTCCACAGGGGGCGCGTGCCCCCAACGCCTCCGCAAGTTTATCCACACTGTTCGATGCTAATGTGTACTCTTGAAGTGGGCCTTACGCAGCCATTAGTCCCACTGCCCGTCGGGTGCATTCTTCTCCCCCCATTTATTATCCCCTGTGACTTAATCGCAGGCTTGCACCTCGTTCCTCCCGGTCGCGACCCTCCTCGCCCCCTCCCCATCGCCTAGGTCTATTTCCACACCCCTCCGCCTCCCCCGTCCTTGATATTCACCCCCTCGCCTTGAAAAACCCAAAGGGTACCTTATAAGGAGTCGGATCGGGTGGGATCCATCTCTCCGTCGTCGGCGGGAAAGGAGGTGGGCGAGGGAGGAGGCGGAATCGGGGGTATTCGGGACGTGAGGGTGAAGGGGTGACCGGAGGTGATAGGGAGAGTGTGGTGGGGATATTTGGCGACGGGTGAAGGCCGGGAGGGAGCGGAGAGGTCGCTCGTCGAGTCGGTGAGGGAGGAGGAACGCTGTCGCGGGAGTGTGTGTGTCTTGGCTTATGTTCTTGGGAGATTTCAGAGACGAATGCCCGATCGGATAGATGTAACTGCATTTGAGGAACACTCTTTTTTTACAAATTTCTTCCTAGGTCCCTCGTATCCTTGTCCAATTAATTGTTTGAGAAACAATGTGATGCACTCGTATCTCCCTGGTTCACGGAATAAGTGGAGTTAGTAGCAAATCCGCATTTTTCAAAGCATTACACTATCTCTACTTACAACGAGTTCTAATTTTACCCTTGTTGCTTGCTATTAAGAAAAGTATTAACTGGGGAGAAAATATTTTCGGAGCACCTCCATGAAAATAACACCTTTGATGCTCATGGACTTTACTCACTAACTTTACTCTCGGCCTTGGATATTCTGTTGTTAGACGAAGGATTTACAGCTGCTTTATTATTTTTGTTTCCTGTAACTTTGGTAGCAGTCAAATTTTGTTATACACCTCATTGCACTAGTGCCTCCCAAACTATTTTTTTATTGTATTTTCCATATTTTTCTAAAGTTTTCTTTGAATTTTATCGTTAATTTTCTAGGTTCTCCATTAATATTCTTTCAGATAAGTTGCACAATTTTTTTCATTAAATAGTTGAGCTGTATATGCATCTTTTGTATTTTACTATCCTCTCTGTTTCCCTTTTCCTATGCGTAGTTATTTATACGAGACGTATTCGAAATGTGACGTCCCTTTTCATGTATTTAAACATGGTGGAAAGGAACGAAGATATACGCATGTAACGCCATCTATTGATTGTTTCTGAGGTCACTGAAATCATTTTTCTGATTCAGTAGTCGTTTGCCTGTCGGTGAATGCAGATAGCAATGTCGGCGAAAATTGTTTCTCTCGCTAGCAGCGAAGTGCGTGCTGTGATTCGATTTTTGTGTGCAATAGGATCATCAGCTGCTCAAATTCATCGGCAGTGGTGTCTATTTTATGAACCTACAGTAATTAGTGAAGGAAAGGTTAGGTAATGGTTTAGAGACTTCAGAAATGTCCGCACAAATGTGCATTGGTGAAGAGCGGAGTGGCGGGCCAACCAGTGTCCAAACCGATGGCATCTTTCCATCAAATGGACCAAGATCTGTCATCTGATCGACGATTGACGATTAGTGCTTTCTGGCTGATATATTTCCTCTTGTTTAAAGCATCACTCTTTACATGATTCATTTACATTTGCACAATACCCCGCAAGGACGTGTGGCAGGGAGTGGTTGGTCACCAGTCATTCTACATGTAACCCTTCTACTTCCTCATGCACCCGGCACCCCGAGATCCACTTAAAACCGCGTGGAAAGGGGGAGACCGAAAACCAATAACGCCACATGCCAACGTATTTACATGGTTAGCAGCTATTCCTATGCCTATTCATAGAGGACAAGAAAAAACAGAGGGCAGGCATAATTCCCAGATAGATACGGAAAAGCTCAGATATCGCAAATTGTCAAGAAAAATGGATGAAAGACGTATTGAGGGGTAGTGGAACGCTGAAAAGGTATTAGAGGGAAGAATGTTTGGCAAGCGAGGAAAGGGCAGAAACAGGATAGGGATGTTGGACGGGATGAAGGGAGGAAAGAAGTACACAGAGATGAAGAGGGATAGGTTGCTGGATTGGGTTTTGTTTGGAGTTACAAAATGTTTATTTGATAGTTGTGTCTAACTACCTTAACCGGTAGATTACCTAATAATAATTAGGTAATCTACCGGTTAAGGTAGGTTTTTGGATGGACACAGCTATCAAATAAACATTTTGTACCCTACGCTCCATATCAGAGTTTTTACGAGTCTTGTCTTAACATCCCTATTAGCTCTATTTTTTCCCCGCCTATTTTAATATTTAGCTTAGCCTTTTTCTTCCTGGAAAATCGCGTAGCCTTTGTTTTATTAATATTGATTCTCATCCCATATTTAACGCACTGAACCTCCAATTCACTCAGCAATGCTTGCAACCCTTTGGCTGATTGAGCAACTAATGCTTGGTCATCAGCAAACCTAACCGATTTTACGCATTCCCCTCCGACTTTCATTCCTCCCTCCAGTTCTTTCCATGCCTCTTTAATCATTTCCTCCACATATACGTTGAACAGTACCGGTGAAAATGGGCAACCCTGCCTTACACCTCTTCCTAACACGGCCCATCCGGACTCTCCGTTCCCCACTCGCACCTGAGCAGTCTGAGATATTTACAGGTTGCGGATCAGTCTCTTGTCCCTCCAATTCATTCCTATTTTCTGCAATACACGCATTAATTTTTCCCAATTCACTCTATCAAACGCTTTTTCGAAATCTACAAAATAGGCAAAAAGTCCTGATTGTATTCTATATTCCTCTTGATTAGTGATCTCATTACTGCAATGGCATCACGCGTACCTCTGCCTTTCCTAAACCCAAACTGATCATCCCCTAAGTAATCATTTGCCTTAATCTCTATCCTTTTGTTGAAGATCCTGAGAATAACTTTAGCTGCGTGGGATATCAAACTTATTGTTCTGTAATCCTCACATGATTTAGCCTTTACCTTTTTTGGGATAGGAACTAACAATGATTTCACAAAATCTTCCGGCCAGATTCCTTCCTCATAGATACTGTAAGTAAGATGAATGATACCGAAATATTACCTCACATTAGGCTTAAACATGAAACTAAACTTTTACGGATTTTACGAGAATTGTTTTAATAAAGCTTTGAATTTCAACCAAACTGTCACACTATACACTTTGCTATGAGTATATAGTGTGTATAGGTATATATGACTATATACCTATGCTATGAGACTAAAGAGACAATAGGAAACCTGTATTAAACCTAAGAAAATAGGCTAGGATCTTTGCATACCGTTACTATAAATATAAATATGTTTGGCAAATTGGCTCACATGGTTTTTATTTAGCATACTAGATGATCTTAATGTACACTAACTAATCCGCAGACTAGTATAAGGTATTATAGAGTAATTGTCAAATTAAATTTTACTGGATTGACAACATATTGTATGTCAATTTTTGTATTTCCAGTCTGTGAGTTATCAACGAAAAATAAATCTAAAATTCCACATGAGGCTTTTCATGGAGGTGGTCATTTGTCATTAAATGAAAGTTCGTCGATTATACAAATGTAATTATGAGATATGTGATGCTACTCGTGATTGTGTGGGCTTATCGCTTTCAGCGTGAATAAACCGTCTCACGAATGAAAAATCTTCTGAGCACATAACACTGACAAAATGGCTACTCGTATTTCAAAGGAATGGTCACGTTTTACAGTTGCGAGCAACGAGTATTTACCAACACTCATACGTACGTACCTTGCAGCAGCAAATTGCGCGTTGCTCTCTAAGGAATTCAGATGCACGCGTCTGTTGACAAAGGTTCGCTGCTCAGGGATGCTTGAAAATTAATTCTGCGTATGCATGGCACATCGGTAAATAAAATGGCTATCGCCCAACTCGGCGACATTTATTTTGCGTAATTACTTGCTAATGAAGGCTCAATTTGATTTACCATTATCTGATTGAACACACCGTTTCTTTCAACTCGAGTTTCCGCTGAAATTGTGAAAGTACGACGTAATTTTGTTTTGAAAGCTGAATAAACAATATCAATGTAGACAATAACTCATTCAAGTTGCAGAATGTTTATTAATGCATCTGGAGTTAATTAGAAGCTGTGTTTGATTTACTTTTTGCTGCTAAGAGATAGAAGATACGGTGAAGGCTGTTGGTTCTCACCTCCCTCCATGCCATCAAGTAAGAGGCAATCAATCAGACGGTTGTGGAATTTCCTTACGCCAAAAGCTTCTCTAAGCGTCTTTGCTACTGACAGCTTCTTTCTCATGGCAACGTTCGCTCTTCATTTTAGCTCCACGTAATTCGTGCCTTAATAAATCGGGGATTTATGCCATTTTCCTAAACTAAACCTCTCTTTCATCTGCTTTTGTGTCTTTCCTCGTCTCATAACTGGTTATAAATAATGATGCATTCCATTTAATTTTTTGTGTATATATTTATATTTTTTCAAGCACATAAATGTATTTTTTGTACTTAATACTGTTTGTTGAAAGCTCACAAACCATTCTCCCTGTTGATCAATTATCTTATTGTCGGAAGGATTTCCCAGGGATTAACTTATTTTCTGTGTAGCTTTTTGGAATGTTTCATCATCCTCATCAGTATTTCAATCCTAGGATTGGTTTATTGCAGCCCTCCATTCGCCTCTATTTAATGTCCATTCCCTCAATCCCTGATATCTTTTCTGTTTTACGTCTTTCTTAATTTGTCCTATGTACATGTCTCTTGGTCTTCCTCGTGGAATCTTCCCTTCTGTTATATTCCTAATCAATCCATTTGCCTCAATGTGTGTCCAATCCATCTATTTCTTCTTAGCCGTAGAGTTCTCCATATGGTTCTATCCTCTTCTGCTCTTCTATATATTTCCTCGTTCCTTACTTTGTCTGTCCATTTAATCTTCAGCATTCTCCTCCAGCACCATGTTTCAAAGGCGTCTATTCTTCGCTGGTCCACTTTTCCAATGTTCCAAGTATCGGAACCATAGAGCTCCACACGAAAGTCTTGACGAATTGCTTCCTTGTTTCCAGCCTTTGGTTCTTTGAACATATTGCCTCTTCTTCATGAATGCATTCTTAGCTTGGGCTATTCTTCGCTTGATATCGGTCAAACTTCTTCCATCCCATACTATGGTGCTGCCCAGGTAGGTGAAGGATTCCACTCGTTCTAATTCCACCCCTAGAATTGTGATATCTGCATTCAGCTTCTCTCTTCCGTACACAATGATTTTAGTTTTCTTCTTGTTGATGTTCTTATTATATTCTCCCAGTACTTGATCCAGAGCACTTAGAGTTGCTTCCAGGTTCTCTCGCGTTTCCGCCACTACTGCAATGTCATCTGCAAACCGGAGCATGTTGATTTCTTCTCCATTTACCTTGACTCCTTTGATACCCAATTCTTGTGTTTCTTTTATTGCCTCTTCCAGGTATACGTTGAATATTGCTGGCGAGAGGTTGCATCCTTGTCTTACTCCTTTGTTTATTTTGGCTTCTATTTTTCTCCCATTTTTCGTTTGGATTCTTGTAACCTGATTCTTGTATAGGTTATGGATAATTCTTCCATCGTTGTAATCCAGTCCAAGCGCTTCTAGTATCTTGAACATCTTGTTCCATTCGACGTTGTCGAAGGCCTTCTCCAAGTCCACGAATGCCGCATATAACGGCTTATTTACTTGTCTCATTTTTTCCGCCAGAACTCCCAAGCTGAGAATGACATCTCTTGCACCTCGTTTATTCCTGAATCCGAATTTGTATTCTGAGAGGTTTCCTTCTATTCTTCGGCTAATTATCCGAGTAGGGATTTTTGATGCTTGAGTCACCAGGCTCAATGTTCTGTATACTTCGCATTTATCTGTTTTCGGTTTCTTTGGTATTGCAATTATTATACTTTTCTCAAAGTCTTCTGGTATCTTTCCAAAATCGTAGTCATCTTCGATTATTCCAAAGAAGGCATCCTTTGTTTTACCCCGAGTGCCTTGATTATTTCTCCATTTATTTGTCAACTCCTGGTGCCTTGTCTTACACTGCGTATCGTCTTGAAAAATGATCAGTACCCAACAGGATTTCCCGAAAAATTATGTAGAGAAAAGATCAATGGTACGATTTTGTACTCCGTAAAAATATTCAAAGGAATATTCTATAAATGCCATTCCATGTCAAAAACGGATGTTTCTACCGCGGAAAGCGTCATACAAGGTCTGTCCCGAAAGTATTATGACGTATTTTTTTCCGGGATAGATGAATTTACGGGCGGCGGTTGCCCTGGCTGGGTTTGAAGGAAGGGAGTCTCAGGAAAGAAAGGCCTGAGGCCGGTGGCAGTTTGATCTCCCAGCCTTTGTGGAGTGGCGATCCTTCATTTGTGAAACCTCTACAACTTGACCTCTTTACACTTCGTGATGAATCAGTTATTGGAACAGCGCGAGGCTATCCAACTTTGCGTGAAACTGGGCAAAACCGGGAGACTCATGCATTCTCAAGGCAAATTATGGTGATAACGCCATGAGTAGGTCGGGTGTTTTTGAGTGGCGCAAGTTGATTTTCGGCAGGATGGAGAATATTTTGAAGACGCCGAACGTTCAAGGCACCCTTCGACCTCAAAAAGTGAAGAATATCTTACGAGAGTGATTGCTTTGTATGACAGGGATCGCAGATTAAGTATTTGCATGCTTTCTGATGATTTAAGCATCCCTAAAAGTGATGTACATCGATTTGCGACCGAAAACATCGACATGAGAAAGATGTCTGCGAAGTTGGTGCCGCGAGTGCTCTCGGACGAACAAAAGGAAACTCGCACGCGGATCTTCCAAGAGCTTCTTGACCATGCCTCTGCCACCCGACAGCCCTGGCGTTGCCCCATCAGACTTCTTCCTCTTACCCTGTCTCATATCTGTGCAGAAACGACGTCACCACGGCTCGTTGGAAGCGTTACAGCAAACCGTGACGAGGGAGCTTAGCAGCATTCCGGGCGCCGACTTCCAGGAAGCATACGAGGTGTGGAAAACCCCCTGGCGGCGGTGTGTGTGTGAGAGAAAGAGAGTTAAATATGGGTAGGAAATGATTCAAGGAATTTCCAGAGTAAAATTAATGCACGAGGGTTCTACTTTGAAGACTTTTTAGTGAATGAATCAATTCTGACAATGCATTTTATAATGGACTCAGTCGTACAACTTTGGAACAGACATTTCCTTATAATTGATGGTTTTCGGCGTAACTTTGTGAAACCGATTCATATTGGAAATGAAAGAATGATAAATTTGTGATTTCACAATTGATGAATATTATAGAAAATTAAACTTTGAACGTGAAATATTCATTAAAAAAAGTAATGTGAGTTCGCATATATTTCATGTCAAGAAGACCAAAAACACCATACTTATTCAACCCGAACGTGGGTTTGGTAGGTGATGGTAGAGTTCACCCAGTACTAATCCCGACGGCGTGTGAATATTCACACATCAGGGTAGGGGGGGGCAGTGCCTTTCCTTGTGCCGGTTATGGTTTCCCAGGCAGACCCGAAAAATCACATAGCTTGGGTAGATCTGCAGGTGCCCTGAGTGGCTTTCCCGGGAATTGAACCCGGGCCCTCAAGTCAGTAGTCAAACGCTCAATCCCAGGACTATCGCGACCCGCTATATTTCATATTTATTTGAAATATTTTTTCATTCACGGCCTTCTGCTCATTTAAATGTGCGTTTTGGACAACTACATTTTTGAATGTACAAATTGAACATTGATTAAAATGTGTCAAATGCATTTTAAAATCAAAGGTGATGCATAATTTCTCTTTCATTCTTTTACCATCCAAAATATCTGCTCGTTAGCTATTCCTGTAACCAGGAATTACACACATGAACGTTCATTTGTGACCTTGCATAAACAACTTTAATCGAGGCACAGTGGGGAATTTTCTTTTTCTCGCCCAAATTCCCGTAAAAGGTTATTTTCAAGTCCTATGAAATTTAAATGTCCCACATTTACAGTCCCGCGGGATCTTTCCACGGCCGTCCGTTTCCGTCGCCGCTACGTACTTTTATGGAAGGCATACGCTTCCCAGAGTGGTCCCGACCCGCCGCCCCCGAAGCGGAGGCATTATCCCCAGGGATATCTGCCGCGCCGTCCGAGAGGGGTCCGCTGCTGCCCATCCGAAGCCCCTTCTCCCCATATGCCACGCCACCTTGCCCGGGAATGATGGCGATAATAAAAAGAGCAAAAAAGTCTGCTTTATCTTATGCCACCCGTGCTCGTCGAGGCTGGCCCTCCCGACCCGCACCGCCGTTATACCGCTCCACCTACCTGTCTCAGGGCGCTCGAATTTCCATGGCTAAGCGCCCGGCGGTCACCTGCACACTCTGAAACGGCCTCCACCCCCCCGGCCTCTCCCCGCGCGTGCCCCCACTCCTCCCCTCCTCCACTCTAGCCCCACGAGCTATTACGCTCTCCTATATCCCGCCCTCCGGTCCAGCGATATCGCTCGCATTTTGGATTTAAGCGGCGGCCATCATCCCCGGGGCGGCTTTCCTCTTCTCCCCCTCCCCCCGCCACCTCCTTGCACCGCGCCCCTCGCACCACCCCCCTCGCCTCATCCCTACGCTTGCGTCTCTCTCTCTCGACCCACTCGCCGGCAAAATTTAAAAAATTTCACGGCATTGATTTCATTTAAGAAGAACTTTTATGTGTTTATCAAACTCAAGTATTGTTGGAACGGTAAAAAGCGTAAATTAGGTAAAATTAGGAAATGTCACTTAAGTAAGCAGTGCTTATTTTCTAAACGTAATTATTCCCTAATTAGAGATATGGCACGTGAATAAAATAAAACCGTTAGATATGAATCTAAATATACTAGTGAAATAAGCTCTATTTCTTTTCGGGTTTATTCTCAAGGTTTGAGCGAAACGAATGAATGCAGTATGTAAATGGACTTTGGAGGTCTTCGAAAATGAACAAAGTACCTGTATCATTCTTACATTTGCTCCGGAGCATTCCCCGAGGGGTTGAACGTTCTCCCCTCCCGACTTTCATCAGCATCTTAGGGCAATGTCGCCGCCCCCCGGCACCACTTCACCTTTCACGCTGTGCCCTTCTTCCTTCGCCTCACGTGTTCCTTTCTACCCCCCCCCCCAGGGTTTTCCGAGGGTCTGCAATCGCTTCCATCGACGGGACGCGATTGCCAAGAGAGGAAAAGAACGGGAGTGGGGAAGTGGTCCTTGGGAGAGTGTTTGGGCTCGGAGGGGGGGGGGGTTGACGGAAGAGTGACGCGTACGCATGGCGTAGGGCGCAATAGAGGAGGTAATCAATGTCCTGGGAAGGGGTGGAACACTATTCGCGGTCCGAGTGACGGGGAAACGTGAGGGGTGGGGAATTTGGGAAAGAAAGAATTTCGGTCGTAAGGGGAATTGATTTTTATTTTCAACCACCTCAGGAGGGATTTTTTCTCATTGGCTGTTAGTTAATTGCACCGAATTCCATTAACACCAAAAATATACCTCAGGCTGCAGCAATGTGATTGAGTGTTAAAAATTTGATATAAATCAGCCTGAACGTGTAAAACTCTAGCGGGAAATTTGCACTTAATCGTGTGAAAATGTTGTCTTATGAAGCGAAGATTCCACGAGGAAGACCAAGAGAGATGTGCATGGGGCAAATTAAGAAGGAAGTAAAACAGAGAAGGCATCAAGGATTGAGGGAATTGACATTAAATAGAGTAGAATGGAAGGCTACAGTAAACCAATCCCAGGATTGAAATACTGATGAAGATGAGAAAATTCATTCTTAAATTTACTTACTTATATTAAACGGAATTGAATGATTCCAGAATGTCCGTCTCCACGACGGCTCACAATGTTTAACAAATTCGACATTTTTTCAATCATTATGAATCTCCGGTGCTCCTGTCAGGGTTGTGTAAAAATGTTTATGGTTTTAAGTTTCGGAAGAAGTTAATCGTTCTTGGCGTAACTTTGTGAAATTGTTCTATAATGAATAATGCCAAAATAAAACTTTGAAAATCCACATGAAAAATAAGCTTTAGTGCTACCCATGTTTCACTGAGGTCCAGCATCATCAGACCTTATGATGCTGCTCCGCAGTGAAACCTGGGTCGCATTAAAGTTTATTTTTCACGTGGATTTACAAAGTTTTATTTTGTCGTTGTTCATCTTCGAAATAAGTATTATATACATAAAATATTGCAGGTATGAGGGAATTATTTACGAGATTCTAACATTCTCTTTATATTGTATTGGGTAGAGGTAGGTGAAGAGACGGCGAGAGAAAGGCGTGTGAGGGAGCAGGGGCGTGATGGAGAGGAGGAGATAGGTTGCACTCGTTCGAGAAAAGTCAAACAATGTTCATGAATGTTTTATTATAAATACCGCTGGAAGTAGACGTAAATAATTAAAAAAGTCAAATTAATTTTTAAACAATTTGGTATGGAAAATGAACTCAACCGGTCAACGGTAAATTCTATGCACACTTAGGAAAATCGTCAAGTATTTTAAGCAATAGCTTGATATAACAATTCTTAAAGACGAATAATCTTTCACCGATATGCAATATGGGAAGCATATGCCGGATAATTTAAAAAATGAAATGAAATATGCCTCTATCTAATAAATAAAATCAATTGTGTTTTTCTGAGTTAACCTTAACTAATCATAGTTTTCACCGGGAAGAAAAGAAATATATGGAATCCACCTTTGAGGCAATGATTTTTTTCCTTCGGCCAATCGATCTCTCCACGAATTCATCGCCCGAAATTCCAAAAGTGCCCCATGGACCACAGTACCGGAGCTGGTGGTATGCTGTGACCCTGATATTTACACTGGTATGATTTGCTCACTTTTAACGAATATACCTAGCAGAGTACAAAAGAGGTAAGTCTTACAAGTTACCAGTTGTCTTTCCCCCCGGGGGGGGAGGGGATGAAAAATTTGCGAATCGGACATATTTTTTTTCGCCTTAAACCTAGCCAAACAACCAATTGGGATGCCAGGACCCCGTTTTGACAATTTTAAGACGATTTTGGTGCGCCGATTCTGGAAACCGGGCCCGCAAAGTTGCAAAAAAATTTGCAAACGGACATATGTTTTCACTGTTAAAACTTAGCCAAACGATCAATTGGGATGCCAAGACCCCGTTTTGGCCATTTTAAGATGATAATGGTTTGCCGATTCCGAAAACCAGGCCAGCAAAGTTGCAAAACAATTTGCGAATCGGACATATTTTTTTCGTCTTTAACTCGGCTGAATAGTCAATGGGGATGCCAAAACCTCGCTTTGACCATTTTAAGACGGTAATGGTGGGGCGGGTCCGGAAAACGGGCCCGCAAGTTCACAAAATAACTCCATGGGACACTATGCCCGCTCTGAACCCAAACATTCATGGAGAAATTAATTCAAAAGCTAATTATATCTGTTTTTGAAGAAGAAGAACATAAGAGTAGATGACTAATATTCTTTGTCTAAGGGTTAATGAATACCTAGTAGACAACACGAAGACATGATAATTGACACTGAGTATATTTAAAACATCCTAGACACCATCCAGGTAGAAATCTAATTTTGAAACAATCAATTTGCTCCAGGTAAGTTGGGATTATCAAAGATTATATTTTTTCCCAGCACCTGGAAGTCCACTCTATTATTTTATTTTTATGTGCCCTTATCGGCAAATACTCCCATGCATTCTTTGATCTCAATATGATGACAAATTTGAGATAAATCAAAGTGTGTGGTAGACACCGCGGCACGTACATTTTTCTGTCCTTTTCAAAACTATGTAAAACAATCCTGATATGAGGATATTTCATTTTGGACTCTATTTTTCTCGGAAAGGACAGACAAATTTACGTGCCCAACCACTGTCTACCACGGACTAAAATCTTTCTGAAAGTAATTATCAGATTTCCGTCTGGAATCACCGAATATATAATACATTCAATAAAAATAGAAGACCCTTGAGTCTGAAAGAACGTGTATGCAGTTGCCTCCCGGGAAATGCCAAGTCTAATTCTCTCAATTTTTTGGAAAGTTTTGCCCGAAAATGTTCAATTGGTTCTATACGGCCAGGCTAAGCAAAGATATTGTAAATTTTTCTTCCATTGATTCTCTGTTAACCCGAACTGAAGTCACGATTATTCTCTGATATCAATAAGATGTGCCATCCCGAAATTTTTAGTGGAAAAATCGGGCAACCCCTGGACCCCCAAAAATTCCCTCTACTAAATATGATATGATTATATTGAATAAATAAATTAAATCCTAAAGCCCTTAGGTAAAGGAAAAGGCCTGTCCATCCGAGAATTAACATTGAAGCGTAATTCCATACAGGAGTACATTCACAGATCCCCCAAAATGTCAGACAAGTGTTGGAAATTCATATCGCCAACAGTTTGAAATTCACCCTCGATGAATGATATTTGTAACCTGCAAACCCTGTCCAGCATATATCGTATATTTTGTTTCTTTCCTTGACTCCGTAAGGATTCTGATCCCTCTGCTGGGTACTGATTTTTGCAGGCCCCTTACAATAGAATTATTCAAATTTATGAACATTGGGGAAGAAGTTGGATCCTACTGTGATGAGAAATCAAAACCATGCGAAATCTTATAATTCACACTGGGTCAAAAATCGCTGCCAAACCCCCTCTCGCCTCTCTGACCTCTTCAATGTCTCTGAAAATGAACTATTCTAACCCATTAACGCACCACCGGACGTAAACGGACACACGACAATAAAATTGGCTTATTCAGCTCAGAGGAGGATGGAAATGCAGTACTAGGGGTCAAATTTTCTGCTCTTTCCGAATTGGACATTAGTTTTGGGTGTGAACCCTTCCTAAGAGGTGAAAAACGGATCCAAAGCGGGACAAATGACGGAAAACCCGATCCAATAATCGAGGTAATTGTCACGAATATAGGTGTATTCCATATTTTCAGTGCAATCAGTTGGGTCCACGACCCCCCAGGAATGTAAAAAGGGCAGAAAAATGTTTGTAACTCGTAAGTGATGGGATTTTCGGAAAAATTGTGTAAAGCAAACAGCCCATAGAAATTGCCAAGGTATCAATCAATGTGAATGTTCCAAATTTTTTGGTCACAATTTGGGATTTTTTGGGTTTGGCCATTTTTTTAGAGCGGAAAATTTTGTCCAAAAATCTGATTCCTTGAACCTTTCTAAGGACTTTTAGTTGTATACAATGTTACCAAAATATCTTTCACTTCAGAGTGACGGACGAATTTCCTACCCCCAATGCTCCCAGTTCTACCCTCATTTACACCCCTGAGGGGCTGCGTACGCCACTGATCCAACTGAAAATATAAAATAGTTATATTATGATCATTTATGCAAAACACTCCGGGTATTGGATCGGTTTTTGCCTCATGTGTCCGTGCTTTTTTTATGTTCACAGTTTTTCAGTTATTTGTGACATTTTCCGGCATACCGGGCCCTTTGTCTATGACGCCCCCTCTTGAACATGCATTCATCATCTTCACCGGCAAAGATGGGCATGGACGCCATGATCTCAGAATGGTTTTTGTATCTCGCTTAATTACAGGACCAAGTTTAAAACCACTTCAAATGGGTCGGTTGTGCTACTTTTTTTACATTTTGAGCCGGTCTTAACGGGTCTAGGTCATTCTGAATCGTCTTGAACTGATCAAAAGATGTTATTGGAATCCGCATTGACTTTTCGGCCAAGTTTAAGACGAAAAAAAGTTTGTCCGATTCGCAATTTTTTTGCAACTTTGCGGGCCAGTTTTCCGGACCAGGCTCACCATTTCCGTCTTCAAGTGGTCAAAACGAGGTCTTGGGATTCTCATTGACTATTCAGCCGAGTTCAAGACGAAAAGAAAATGTCCGATTCGCAAATTTTCCATTCCCCCCACGGGGGGAAAAAACAACGAAATACCCTATCAGGATCACATTTCCCGGTTATTGGAAAGGTACTCATTAAATGTGTACAGTTTTTGTGAGTGTAAATATGGTGGTCACAACATACCACCAGCTCCCCTACTAACAGTGATACCAAATAATTACTCTCGGAGAGATTCGACCGACAAACTTGAGGGTTTGCCTTCGACTCTGACTGACCACACAAAAATGCTTTGGATTTCGATGTACGGATGTGAAAAAAAAGCCATGGGGTGGATGGTGGTAAGGGGGCGGAGGACAGCGGGAGGATTTCGGGTAAGGGGAAGAAAACAGCTGGAGGGGTCTTGAGATTCCAGGCCTTGTGATCCTGGGAGAGGAGTCAAAGGGAACGGAAGTTGAGCTTCACTGAAATGGGTTTATCGGGAACGGAACGCCGAGAGAGAGAAAAAAATAAATGCGGTGTGTGGAAACTCCGAGTGGAATAAGCGTGATCTGATGGGCGGGACAGAAAGTTGAAGATTGCGGAAGAGGAGGGCGAGGCAGGAATTTCTGGTGGGAATGGGCTGCTCCGGGGTGATTGGTGGAGTGGGGCGTGGATAAATATTTGTATGGGCGGAAGGGAGTGGGGGGAGGGGGTGGGGATGAGCGTCAAGAGGATCGGAGAGGAGAGGGTGTGAGAGTCGAAATAGAGCCTCTGGTCTCCGTCTCACAAGTCCAGAGAAGGCGCGTGGCAAGAGGGGGGAGGCAGGTACTCTGGGGCTCCATCGAGAGGAAATCCACGCCCTCCTGCCTTTCCCTTCATTCCAAATGCTCTCATTTCCCCATAGTCCCCCTTCCCCCGCCCTCCCATCACCCCTTCGCACAGATTACTGCTCGGCCGGCATGGTCCGGGCTTTTCTATCATTTCTATTTCTATCGCCCTCCCTCTGATTCCTTCGTTCTACCACTTCCAACTCTGCCCCGATTCTCCAAGACCACTCCCACCATTTCGCTCGGTCCCTCACCCCCTCGATCCAATCTCTACGCCCTTCGTCCCCCTTAGTGCACCCTCCCGTCCCCCTTGGACCTCTTAAAGTAACCTTCTTCTCTATTTTACGGTTTCTTCCATTTTTTCCCTCTCTCTCTCTCGAGAAAAATACTCCATTGTTGCCGTCGCTATTGCTCCATTCGCTATATTTGGGTTCCGAAAAACGGTCGAGTTCCGCGAGGGTGCGATAAAAAAGCCCATTTGAATAATCTCGTCTTTTTTCCGCCAAATAAAAGTAGGCGTAGCAATCACAGTAAGCTCATGTTAAGGTATCCCCATCAAACTGGCGCATATACCACTCACTCTTTGGGACTGTAACCGCGTGAATGAAATAAAATTAGGAGTTTTATTTTGCCCGTAAACGCTGTATCCAAAAGTTGTATCCATATATTCGTTCTGGTAATTTGGTTTTTAAGTTTCTTATATTGTTAAGGTGTTTCGCACGGTAAACTCAACCACGGATAGTGAAATTCGTTACAACCAGCAACAATTCCTCCTCGATGCTAAAAAGTCTGCAGTAGATGCCGCGACAGTAACTTTTACGTAATCATCCCCTAACATTCGTTACAATTCATCACATTCGAAGTGTTGAAATCATTCGCTTTGACCGGGATCCCGGTCGAGGCCAATCATAGATTTTTTACACTCTGAAATGGTTACATTTTACTCGTTCGAAATTCCAGATTATCCAAATGAGGTGAATGTCGTGCGTCTTATGTGTTATATTTTACGTGCAATCTCAGCCATTGCTCACTCAAACGTCGTTGCAAAAATATTTTTTATACCAGAAAAATGTTTTTTCGATTTGGAATCAATGTTTACGAATCTCGAGAACTTTTAGGGAATTTTCTTGAAGTTTCCCCTGTTCCATTTTCTCTTAGGCAAATCTTAAAGGATCACCTCATATATAATCAAATTATATTCTATTGTTTCAGTCTTCACTTCGTGGAAGTATTTAACATCCATACTATAAAGAAATCTGCGGAATCTGTAAAGTAATCTGTGGAAAAGCACAAGTATAGTATTCCTTTTTAGTATGGATAATCAAATACTTTGTAATATCCATGGAATACATTGTAGAATCAGTGTATTACAAGAAATGCCAGTTCTGACAAAAGCATCTAGCTACCACCTTTGTGTAAACATGTCTACATATCGGTACTATATGCTACGACCCCAGTGTTTAATTGTTGTCGTGTAGCGACATTAGAGAATTGAAGAAATATGAAATTTTCACGTATTATGGAATTATGGACATTTAACACAGTAATATCAAAATTCATGTTAAAAGAAGTCATGATTTGGTAACGTTAGCATGTGCTCTAATCTTTGATTTAATGCTGACTGACTGAAGATAATGTCTAATTCTATCTTAAAGTTGAAAGATTTCAGAAATACTAGAGGAATGATAGAAGAAAACGCACTTGGATAAAATTTCAATATGTCATTCCAAACCTTGGGTTCTCCAATATTTGAAAGAACGGAAGGTTGGAAATGGTCCGAAAGCAATTTTTGCAGATTAGAGAAATCGACATAAGGTTGTAATTTGCAGCCCCAGAGTGATTCGTATTAGAGTGAATGAATGAAAATAAAGATCCAAATTGCGTCAGTTGTTATACTTATATGCTCAACTTCTGAATTCTGTTTTCTTACAAATATCTTCATTGCACATAGCACAAAAAATGCCTCGCATATCATTGTGTATATTGCGCGTTCTTCTTAGTGTCTTGAGATAAACGATTGAAATGGTATCCAGTTACTTCCTCAATAGTTTTTTAACGTGATACCGTCACTCAAATGTGTGCCCCACTGGGGTCAGACGCCTTTTCAGTCGCCTCACTGAGGAACAGACGCTGCGTGGACTTACCTTTCGTCTGGTTCCTAACCTTCGACCTATCTGCCCTGGGTGACTCCACCAGGAGTAATTATCATTGCTCCCGCCAGCACAGCTTTAGGGGTCATCGGAACGCACAAACCCTTCCACCACGACAAGGCTGCAGTCTCGGGGAGGGGTACGCGAGGAAAGGGAAAGGTACGCGCGATTCCTTAGCAGTAATGAGGTCACTAGTACAAAGGAGCTTGATTAAGGAGAGAAACAAAAGTAGGATTTGTTTGTTTTGTAAGTTTCTAGAAGAAGATTGAGAGTGAAATGAGTAGAATTAAATACTCGTAATGTATTGCAGAGGATAGTCGTAGATTTGGGGGAAAGATGACGTACTCGCAACCTGTAACTGTCTGAGACCACCTTGGTGCTGGTAGTGAATGAAGAATCAGGATGAGCAGGGTTAGGGAGAGGAGTAAGGCAGGGTTATGTGTTATCGCCATTACTATTCAACGTGTACGTGTGGAGGAAATGGTAAAAGAGACCTTGAAAGAACTACAAATTGGAATGAAAGTCGGTGAAAAATTAATAAAATCAGGTTTGAGGATGGTCAAGTTTTAGTTAGCAGGCAGAGCAATTTACCTACGTCTGAACTGTTTTGGACCATATGATAAAAGTATTAGGGACCCAAGGAGAAGAATAGAGTTGGGCAAAGTTGGTTATGAGGAAGTTGAGTGATACTATTTAGAAAAATCACTCGAATATTTAAATATGGAGCGTGGTTTTGTGCGGCGTGGAAATATGGTCAAAGGAGTAAAATGACGGTTGTAGATTGAAAGCCTTTGAGATGTGGTGTTAAGAAGTATAAGAGGAAAGGTATCATGAGTGGAAATGAAAATAAACGAAAGAGTACCAAGAATGTTGGGGAAGGAGAGAGGATTGTTGGGAGAAAGTAAAAGGAAAGGTGGATGTAGAGTATTTTTATTGAGGATGGAATGCTGAAGACGGATAGAGGAATGAATGTTAGTCTGGGGAGATGTGGGAAGGAAAAGTGTGGGTACATGCACGGGATTAAAGAACAATTAAATTTAGTTTGGGGCATAAGGTTATATCTTTTTTTGAGTCTTCGTCTCATTTCAGCTTTTATGATCTCTTATTATGCAAGGGAAAGAATTCTTTATGCAAGCATCTCCCGAAATCCTTTCAACTTTTTATTTTGAAGATGTCAACCAATGTATTGAGGGGCTGGGAATTTTCAGTATCGACATGCATCGCAGTCGTATAATTTTCTGTTATTCAGTGAGCTAATTCCCATAGTCTTCGTGTTTCTAATAGCTCCCTTTCAAAGTTTTTCAATAACGGAGAACCCTCTCGTCACGAACGATTTTTAATGGACGGACAGAACTTCTCTGTACCCAAAATGAGGTCTTGCCAACGCCTCCCCTTAACTTTCTCATCCAAGTATTAGCTCACAATTCATTTTATGATGATAAATTTCTTAGTTGGGACATTTTATATATTTCGAGCGTTTGACTTCACATAGGGCACAAAGTTTTTGTCCTTGCCTTCTAGGTCCACTCTCCTTATATCTACCGGCAATTCAGAGCCTGGAGGACTAAGGCGGAATGGAATTCATTTCCCGGATATTTCTTCAAATAATTTCAATGCATACCTTAAAAATGATGCAATGCACTCCCAGTTCTGAGATCCTTGAGAGTGTCACGCCCCCTTTTATATGCCCACTATGTCTCGCATACTACTCCATAAATACTGGATATCACGAGTGTCCATTCATTTTGAATGAGTAATTCGTCGTTCTACGCTGTGGATCTACTGTTGCCGTCACAATAATAATCAATAATTAATTTTATTTTTATTATTATTGTTACCACCACAGCTGTTTACAAGTTTATTGAGCCTTCTTTTGAGTTTTGTCGTGTTCCAATGAATTAATCCTATTGCACACATTTATTCTTGGCATAATTTATGAATATTAATTTAATTTGAGATTCATCAAGATTACCTAATATCTTGGAATTACTTGGTAAATACTGGATTTCAATGTGGCTATTTTTACGCTCTGCTTAGGAAAATGGTTTTCCATTGTGAAGGTACGGTTGAAAAGGAGAACGATGATTTCGATTGATCGGAGGATACGAAGGGTGGTACACACCTTGAAGTTGTGTCTCGTATTATTTTAATGGAATACTATACTATACTTCATGGCCAATCCTTCGTTGGTATGATTTTTCTAGAGTTTTTCAATCTAATTTCAAAGAATTTTCAAGCCATTCCAATTTCAAAGAATGATTACTTAATCCTTTTTCTGCTTAAATATTATTGGATATTACCTCAATTACTCGCATAATTCAGTGAATATCTCGCCCCCTGTTGAATCTAAATAATGCGAGGTGGCATTCTGCTTCGGATTGAAATGTTGCCTGCCCTGTTTACAGAAAATTTCTCTTGCGGCGCGATGTTGGATCCATTGTCGGTGTGACTACCCATTGTAATTTTCTTAACGATTTATCGAAAATTAACCTCATAACGGCCGCCATGTTCGGGCTCCTTACATTGGTCTTCAAATGCTAAGGACAATCGAAAAGTCTCAAGCCATAAGCAAACATAACTAACTTAGATGGGAGTGGAACTAGGCACCCTCTAACTTAGCACGGGAGGACCGCAGCATAGCAACCGCCGTTTGAATTACGGATATTTCACAACTTCAGACGTTTTCCCTTCCTGTGAACCGACCAACATTATTTCCATACAATTCTGGTAGAGGCACACTAAATCACATCACACTGAAACCCCTTCACTTTAAATGAAATCTACTCGGGATTTGGTGTCAACAGTCGAATGGAGCTACTATATTGCGGAAATTGGAAAACTCCTTGACGCGGCGTGGTGAACCCAATTCTATGCGATCACTCTCCTCAAGGGGTGGCGAAGAACAATCCGCCATGATGAAAAATAAGCAAATATACGACCAAGTGTAAAATTTGAGCGGAGCAATTGGAATTTAATGATGGTGCATCTTCGCTTTTCATCAAAATGTAAGCAAATTGGAGGAACCCTTCCCTTTCACCACTACACTTAATTACCGCCCAATTTGTAGTTTCGTTCCGTTTGACGCCTCCCTCCCCCTTGCTTGCTTCCTCCGCACCCCAGTCGAACGAGCGTTGAAATTCTTTCTCCTCGTTATACGCATGGCACCTCAATCTTCGCCCTGTTATTCACAGAGACGCCGCCGCTTCCCTACGAAGAATAAAATTAACTCCTTTGGCGAAGGGGAGCAACTCCCGCCCTCGCCAGAGCCTCGGCCGAATCCTCTCTCTCCCCGTCGAATCAATTCGCCTCTCCCTCGTCTATCATTATTCTTCCATCTTCGCAGTCCCTCAATTTTTCATCCACCTCCTCCCTCCTAACAGCGTCCTCCCCCCGACTCTCCCTGCTCCCCTCCACTTTCCCTTTGACCCCCGACTCCATCCCTGCCTGCCACCACCTTCCTCTCTCCTGGTGACACAAGCAATTTTCCGCCATGCGATCCTTCCAACTCGTAAAACATTCATTCGTCATCTTCTGTTTTGTTTTACTAATTAAAGGTTTTTCGATGGTCCCTCTGTTAATTGCGATTGCTTCCTGCTTTTCAGTTCTCTAAAAGCCTGGCGGTACACTCCCCTTGTTGCCCGGTCGCTAAAGATAGTAGTTTCCGAACGTGTTTGCTTTTTAGTTGGGCGCTCGTTTCCTCCGTCAACTCTACCACCTTTGCATTGCTATTCGCTTTGAATGCATAGCAAATCAAGCGAGAAAACATCAACCTCCGTCATATTTTGTTAGAAAACCAAGCATTCATTCGCAGCAATCCTTACTAACAAAAAGCAGGACTTTGGTTGGACTCGCGCGCATCAGGTATACAAATATTCAGCAAGCCAATAAGGCACGAAGAAAATATCGTGTTAGCGGCATCATAAGAGAAAGAGAATGGGTGACAGAAATGATGATCAAAATAGGGAAAAAATGGTGAATATAAACTTAACTAGTGAGTGTGGCTTTTTATCCATCTGAAATATGGTATTTGAAGCAAGTTGGTAAGCGTCTGGTTTTTTAGATGTGGATGTGATTGCAAATGGAAAAAATATGTCGGTTGAAGAGGAAGACAAACGCTGAAGTTTGAAGTATAGGTAAAGTGAGTTATTAGCTTGTGGAAATGTAAAAATGACTTGGAAAGTGGGTGGAGTGTGTGTTGAAAGGCGGTGCGTCGTTGAAGGCCGAGTTGGAAGGGATAATGTGGTGGAGGAAGGAAGGTTCATTAGACAGCATGAAGGAAGGGCAAGACTAGGAGTAAATGAAGAAAGATGTGATGTAGTAAAAGAAAATTGAAAATCTCGTAATTCATAGAAGTAAATGCGATAAAGAGTCTAAATTAAACGACTACGTCAGAAATCTACATTTATGAAGGAAAATTATAAAAAATTGTAGACCAATTTCCTTCTAATTTCGGTCACGATGTATTCGTGTTGCGAAGAAAATCGAGAAAAACTAAACGAAACTTAAACCACTTTGAAAAACCTAAGTTTTTTAAAATAATTAAAAAATTTTTGATTTCATAACTTCTAATTCAACATAGTTTTTCATATAGCCATCATATATCCCTAATATTCCTAAGTGATCTGTTAAATGTTTCTTGGGAATTAAGTCCTCGCAGAGAGGAACGAGCTGTAACCTTAATTTTGCCTTACTTTTACAGCATTCTGCATCGATTGGTTAATACCGTAACCCTTGCCAAAAACTCTATAAATGACTGATTTAATTCGTTTTTTAAACGTTGGTCGATAATTTCATTCAGGCATCATATAAGTAGGCCACAGATTCATTCGTTCAAGGTGTTATACGGAATGACGTTAGAGTTTGTATGGCCCATTGCGTATATTAATATCTCCTTATCACGAGCACCGCTTCTTGTTTAACCTAGCTTATTACCTTAAGAATATATTCTTATATTATTTCAGATTCTTTTTCAACCTATTCTCTTCCTTTTTCTATGGGGATTAGCTAGCGTTCTCCCGTCCATCACGGATGGCTTTCAACATCCCTATTCCTATCAACAATTCCTCCTCCAACTTTCTTTGCCTTCTTCTGATGTTCTTTCAACAATTCCTCCTCCAGCTTTCTTTTTCTGATGTTCCTCAGGAACTTCCTCTATTTATTCACCCTATTAAAGACTTCAAGCGTTTGTCTTTCTCTCTTTCCAACTTATTTTCTCCTTTCTTCCCCTCACTCACATCTCGAAAGTCTTCAATCGCCCTTGCCTCAAAGACATGGCATCCATCCAAGGTACGCTCCCTGTCTAAGTTTTTATTAACCTTTTCTTCACACCCCTACTTGTATGTATGTCTATCATTAATTCTCTCTTTCTTGTATATGCTATATTTGTAAGCTAACGCAATGGTTGTTGTAATGTCCCCACAACTATGCTCATTAAACTCCAAAATAATGCCCAACCGCATTCATTCAACTGCTGCACATGCTCTAGGTTATTTATGCCTACTTTAATGTTTAAACAAATCTTTCCTACTTCTCCATAATATCATTACTTTCGTCACTTGATCATCTGTAAATATTACTAACCTAGTTATCTCGCAGCTCCCTTTTATTTCCTGCGCATGCCTTTACCATGTCTCCTTCAAATGGTGCTCAGCGTAAAGTTTGAAAAGCATCGACGGAAACCTACCCTGTCTCATCCCCTTGCCTATTACTTTATATTCCGACTCTTCCAATTCTACCCTTATCTATGCCTTGTAATTCATGTACATGTTTTGGAGGAAATTCCACTATATCCAATCTGCTCCTATGTATCGCAATATTCCTTATCTTTTATTTACACTGTACTCGTTCGAACGTCTTCTCGAAATACATGTACGAGCATACAGAAACATACTGACTGTATCCATGTTCTTTTGCACTATGCTCTCAATGCAATGGCAAGTTCCTCTCCCCTTGGCAGATTTAACATAATCCTTCCTAATGATTTTTCCCCTTTAAAATTCGTCCATTGGTGACGCATAGAATTACGTGTGAAATTTAGGCTGTCGTCCTATAGCCGAAATGACTCTTTTTCGGAATAGAGATTAAAATCGACCTAATGAAATCAATTCCTTCTTGATAAATGCTGCGTGCGTGTAAGTTCGAAGAATCCCTTATGGCCCTAATTTCCAAGCCAACTTGAGGGAGCTATTATCTATTCCTACTTCCTTGCTCAAATTTATCTCTCTAAGCTCCTGCTCTGTCTTGCTATCATGGACCCATGTTATACTCGTCTACGGGGCATTCCCTTTCTATTTCAGAATTGGCTGTCGTAGTATCTTTATTGGTTATTCCTTCCCGGAATTTCGTCTGACGCTATGAATAAATTTCATCTTATGATTGTTATAGTTTTCCTTCCGCCTGCCACATCCTGACAATTAATTCTCCAACCATCTTTTAGATAGCTTCTACTTTTCCTGACATGGAAAATTCTCAACGTCACCCCACTAATCTTTCCACCAAATTTTCAGTTTATCATTCAGTTTTTGTGTATTATCCACCTCATTTTGGTGTTAGCTTTCTTCTGTTTTCTTCTTTCATCCACCCTCTCGTTCATCTCCCCCATAATCCACCATTTCCTAATCTTCTTAGTCTTTACTATTTTTACCACTCTCTCTATCCCGTTCCTTAATTACACCCACATTTCCCCAACCTTATTCTCTCCCGTATCCTCATTTAGGTATTTATTAATTTTTTCTTTATTTTCCTTTGTTTTTACTCCCGTTAATTGTAAATGATTCCATTTTGGCAATTTCAAGTCAAACCCACTCTTTTTTAAATTTTAAATTGCATTTCATCACATCGAAGTTGTGATCCGAATCTCCGGGGCAGGAAGCTATGTGAGCTGATAACGCTGTTCTTAAATCCATGTTTAACCATGATATAATCTGTGTAGCGGGTGTCCCGGCCTCATCTATGCCTGTCTACCCCTGTGGTGATGTTTAAACTATCTATTAATTATTTTCTAACCCCTTCTTCGGCTGAACTGGACAGCCTTCTCTTGGCGATTTTTTCTTATTCCTAAACCCTAATCTTCCATCCCTTCCTTCTCCTAAAACAGCGTTCTAATCCACATTCACAGCTATTTCTTTTTAATGATCGTACAAGCTATCTCTTTTTTCCTCCCTGTAACTTGTCAGCAGGTAAACCTGGATTACCACTAGATTGGTCGAGGTCGCTTTTATCTCTACCGTTAGGATTCTACCGCTCACCGACTTTGTATTCACCACCCTTCTACCCAGTTTCCTGCTTAGTACTATGACCCCTCCGCGTTAACTCGTCTCCCTTCGATACAAATTACTCTCAAACTATCAGTCCAGTAATCCCCGCTATCTCACCACAAACAAACTAAACAAATCTCTGCCTCCTTTCCCCATTTCTCTCTTGTTGTCTCCCTAGCTTCCGAACTTCCCTGACAACATTATTGCCCTTACATTTCATGGCCCTATCCTTGCCGTTGTGGTACTCTTCTGAATTTTTATTTCCCCCTGCTTTTAGCTCGGCTTCTACGTTGAAGTATTTCGCGTGAAGGTGACCGTGTAGGCCTTTCCTCCCCCGCTGCCAGGGATGACTCCCGGCACAGTGATCCGGAGTCCCGGAGTTGCCAAGATTTGCTTTCTCTTTTTATCCGTCCATTTTATCATGGGGAATACATTAATGTGATTCCCCGTTGTCTTCCTCAATAGTATCTTTCTAGCGCAAAGTCGTCACTTAAAAGACCTTCACACTAGGGTTACTGCCTTTGCAGTCACCTACAGGGGGCACACATGCTGCGTGGATTATCGTTCGTCTACCATCCGTGGGAGGGGGTTAACTGATTTCAATGAATATTAATCCCTTTCAGACCATTCTCATTGTAAAAATGAAGTCTGATCAAACACCTTTATATCAGAACTAATTGTTAAATCCTCAAATTTCCAGAGAATACACATTCAGTGTCGTGCTGAAGTATTTTTGAAGCTGAAATAAAATAATAATATTCTATAAATTGAAAACTTTGTGTCACACCTTGCGAATTAAATGAGTTATCTATCGCAATTCATATCATTATTTTTCATTCATTCATTTTTTCAGTTCGTTCAGTATGTATGCCATTCAGTCAGTTTACATAAACCTGACGCCTGGAATATTTTTCTATAGAAAATTGGTGGAAAAAACTTAAAAACGGGACTCTGATGGGTTTTCATGATTTTATATGTCCTCGAAACACTGTGTTTTACCGGTGATATATAGTATGCGAATGTGAGAAAGCAGAACCAAGACCCGTTGGTGAAGCGAGCGTTCGTAAATCCTCAATAATTTCTATCATTCGTGCATCAAAACGGTGCCAGAGCAGTTGGTTGAAGAGACAAAGATTCTTCTTTCGTCTTCAAACCCCGACAAAAATGTACATTTCCAACTTGAACGAAATCCTCTATTAGACTTGTTCATCCCAAATGAACCCGATTTGATCATCTAAGGGAACGATTCGAAGGCTATGCGGTGAAAAAAGTGGCAGCACCTCTCACCGGTGGGATTAAGATTGACAATTGACTGGGTCAATATTGCGAGCAGGAAATATCGGCCCGCTGTGGAGAAGGGGGTCGGTCGCCGGGATCGGCCATGCGGTGCGAGGTGGACGCTTGCGTTGTATTGAAGTGAATATCGGCCTTAAACTCTCGCCCAACGCACGCTAGGACAAATAAGTAACATAAAAAGGATCTCACGAGGATTCTTTCAGTCGAGTAAAACGCTAACAGGCGTTAGCTAAAGTAATATTCATCGGATAATTTGGGATTAATTGGGGCACTCTTTTACTGATTTGGCATATTGAAATCGATTAAGGTTTTCGGGTGTTCCTTTGCGTCTCTTGGCGATAGCAGTTTCTCCAGCCATGATGCTTCTTCGTGTATTCAGATCAGAAAGGGTTTTCTGGCCTGCTTCTGAACTGACCTGAAGGCTTGGAGGAATACCCGAAAGCCTTAACCATGGTGGGGTTACCGGAAACCTCAGATTCCGTTTCTTCCTAGAAACGTCTTTCTGCCAAACCACTCCTAAGTGGCATGGAAATGGAAATAATTTCGGTTGTCACACAAAATACCCTTTAAGGATTCATATTATTTCACAAGATTTAAGGGGTGTGTCTTGTAGGATAATTAAATCAACGGGATGGAATTTACTCACAATTGCTCCGTATTTCAATATTTATGACCACTTTAAGCAGTATCCGAGATATTTCAGCAACTTTTGCGCTAAAGTGTGGATTCTTCTTGATCTGCTAATGTAATATAAAAATTATTTTCATAAAATTTCGTAACATTCCTCTACTATAAAAGCACAGACAATTTTATGCGCAAATTCACCTGGTATTAGAATTTTCTTCATAGATGTTCAAGCAATATTGATGTAAATTTCAGGATATGGAAAGAAGAATGCTTGAACCTCTCCTTGCAATAAAACACAAAGATGGTGCAGTTATATGGCAAACATTTTTCATTAACGCATGCCCGGAATTTCTTGGATCCAACCTTACTTGCTTCGGTGCGTACGCCTCGAGTGTTAATAACCTCTTCACTCTTTTGCAGAGATGAAAAATAAAATGAGGTAGTATTTTTTTTCGAAATTAGTTTCTCGGGCAATGTGGAAAAGAAATGAGAAAGAGTCGAGAACGCAATTTTCTAGGCACTCCTTTAACATTTATTTTTCGGCATAGGTTACCTCGAATATTTATTTTTCCCTTTCGCGGAGTGGATATTTTTTGGTCGGTGCTTCGATGAAATCCCCCATTATCCCACCAAAAGCTCGGATGTGTAATATTACGACTCATTACGCAGCGAACGAAGGCAGGAATAAAAAAAGAAAAGCGGGAGGCAGTGGTGGTTGGTGGGCGGGTGGGCAACGTAATGAATATGGGAGAGGGAATTGGAAAGGGGTGAGGGAGGCCAGGGTTAGTGGGAGGTGGGGGATGAAAGAGAATCCCGCCCTCACCCAACAATTCGCCTTCCACTCCCATTCATCCCAGTCGCCGTTTTTACCTCCCATCGCTCTCTTCATTCAAGTCAAAAAAAAGTCCCCCTCAGCCCTCCTTCGTCGTAGCAAACATTTCATTCTTTCTCCCCGCTGCCCGTGCGAAACCTCCCCTCCCTCCCAATTTCAGCGCTACCTCCTTCCCCCGCTCGGGCCATCTTCGGTCCGTGTTTCGAGTGGACGTTTCGGCGGACTCCGATAACGAGCAATTCTTCGAGCGGCAGGAGGAGGTGGGATGCTGAGGAGGCGCTTTGAGGAGCGAGTTGGGTTTGACGTCCGTCGTGGGTCGGTATGGAAATTGGGGGGAGGGGAGTGGCGAGGTTTGGCCGAAGTTTGTCTGTGAGCAGTGCAGGCGAGAGGGAATTCCGGGGAGGAGAACGGCGGGGCGGGAGGAGGGGATAGAGCCTCCTCTGGGCCCTTGGTCCTTGAGAGGGCGGCGGGGATGAAGGGTGGGGGGGCGATAAGCTATCTCGCGTCCGAGCCTGAGCCTCACGAGCACGCCTGTCATACTCATATATGTTCCCGCTCATACAAACCCTTTTTCTGGAAGAAAAAAAATAAGTGAGGGTGGAGGGAAAGAGAGGGAAAGTGTCGCGGTGGCCGTAAAATAAATAAAAAACTTCTTGGGAAAAGGGAAAAGGACGCATGCCAAGGGAAAAAATGTGTTTTTCGAGGAAAAAAATGACGGTCGACATTTTTACCCGTCTTCGTTCATGTACACTATAAATGTAAGAGTATATATATACCCATATGCCAGCATCAAAATTCTTTTTCCTCCCGTCTTTTCCAGATAGGATTCCACGCGTGTTTAGGTTTTGGCCTCCGCCGCGATAAAAACCCTTGGTGTATTCGATAAAAAAAACGGAAGCCGTTCTCTTTTTTTTGTTTCTTTACTCGGAGGCTCGAGTTGTTTATACGGCAAATGGCGGAGAGTGGTGAACATTTGTAAGGGTCGGATGAGGAGGCGAATGAGCGAGTACACGAGGAGAGAGCGAGGGAGAGACGGGAGTGGGTGCAGATGCATGGGGAAGGATCCGAGGACTGGCCGGCGAGGGTTGCGGCCCCTCGAGGGAGGTGCGAACGGATCGGATGGCAAGAAAATGAGAGGGAGTGGGGTTGGAAGGGGGATAGAGGGAAGGATTGAGGGAGGAAATGAGGGCGGAATTAAAATTTCTTCGGTCCAATTTCCCGCACGAAGCGCGCGGTTTTGGGGCGTGGCGGGCAGGGAGTGGCAGCTTTGGCGCTGGCTCTTGTCTATGAAATAGGCGGAGGGGGGTGGGGATGTGGGGGTAGTTGTGGCTAAAGCGAGGGTAAGAGAGAGAGAAAATAGCCTGGGGAGGGATGCCAAGGGTGGGTCAGTATAGGCCACGAAGCGGAGGAAAACGAAATTTAAGAAAAGGTTTAGGCACAGGGGAAATTTAATGAGAAAATATGTCGGTGATGGTTTGCACTGGTGTGCACTCTCTTAAGAATATCTTACTGGTGTGCATGGCTCTAAACAGTAGTTTTAGAGAAGGGGGGCGATAGATAGCTAGGTTGAAAAACCTTGAATTCTGGATGAATATAAATCATTGCATTGTAAAGCAAGAGGCCAAAGTGTTCCGATTGTTTTGACTTGCAAGGTAAGACGTAGGTTGTTAACAAAAGATGTTGAGACAAATGCAGCGGTATGGTTACATAGGGCATGCCTAATTAGAATTGAAATCGAAAGAAGGTTCATTCTGGCTAAATAACAGGTAAGATGAATATTTTTTCAGAAGATGGGGACTAGCAAAATCGTATTCGTTTTAGTTGGATAGTGAATACTAGATCGGATCGGCTCTGTTGTGAATCAGATAGGCTTACGTGACATTGTGACGATGCGTTATAAGAGACTATGCTAGGGGCCGCCAAATTCTTAGAGTGTTTTCTTTATTAGTTAAACTATACAGCTGATTTTAAGGTCGATTTTTGTACCTACCTGTTGAATTTTACTTTGAAATAGTATTTTATTTTCGTCTCCAATGTAATGTGTCAGTGCGCGTAAGACGCATGTATTGCGTCTTACGCGCAATACATGCGTTTTGTATGTTTTGCAAACTCTATATGTTTTTCCTCAATATTCTTCAATTTTAGTAGTGCATATTATGTGAAGCATTAAGCACATTAGAAAAAAGATATTGCGTAGAGTAAAGAAGCATTTTGATAGAGGTTGGAGTTAATGCTAAGGACTTAAAGTAAAGATTAGAAGAAAAGACAAGAGCACATATTTGCCACTTTGATTTCTACGGTTCATATTCTTCAGGTCGGGGAAGGAGGAAAGACGTGGAACGGAATCTTTTGAGACATTGGTATGAAGAAAGGTGGAAAAATAAAATGGATGGGGTAATAAACTATGATGCCCAAAAGGTAAGGGAAGAGCGAAGGAAGTTAGCAAAAATACGAAGAACGTAGGATAAATATATTCCAAGCTTATTGAATAAAAATTTAATGCTAAGGTAGAAAAAAGAGAATACTGGGTAAGCGAGGTCATGGGAGGAAAATTCACGTAGGAGGCATGATAGATGAAGGACTACAGAACGTTTGCAAATTGTAGTTTCCATTAATTTAGTGCCTTGTGTTATGTAGGACTTGGAAGTGTAACTGTGCATAATTTTGCGGTCATCAAAAACATACCAAACCCTTAGACTACTATTTAAAATGGTAATTTTCTACAGAGACAAACTGTATGAAACGAGTCAATACCAATGAATTATCATGTCAATAAAATTTTCCATACACAGTGAATCGCTGCTGAAGAATTCCGTGTGTTAATTTTAGGAGTATGCTGTATTTTCTTAAGTAATGGCCTTCCACAGTAACTTTTATGGCACAGTTACCCCTGCCATAGCTGTGTTTTGCATGGTGCTGTGGCATATGTGCAGGTCAGAGGGAGGTGGGGAGCCAGTGGAAGAGCGCAGGGAAGCAATGCAACCGCGAATAACAGCGGTGGAGTTGGAGCCAGAAGTGGAGGAGATTGAGTCAAGTCAGGTTCGGGTTTTTTATCAGGGAGAGGTGTGTGTAGGTGGTAAATGTGAGTTGGGAAGGGGTTTATGGAGGGGAACTGGAGGCAGCAGGGCCGGGTGTGGGAGTTCTTGGCTCCGTGTTAAGGGGTGGATTAATGTCGGCGGCATGTGAGATTGCCGTTGGGGTAGTCAGCGGGTGGAGGTTTCCAGGAGTGGGCCGCGTGCATGATAGGCGGAGGCCCGCTCTCTGAGGGGGTGGAAATGCGCTCTGAAGAGGAGTTCCTGTGAGCGTAATGGCTAAATGGACTAGTTTCGAGGATATAAAAAAAAGATAGGGGAGGAAAAATAGCACAGCTTAATACGCCGCCATTGGATGTTAGGAAAAATTAATTGAATTTTGTATTTTACCCAGTTGGTGTCTCGCTGTTATTTCGGTGCGCTAACCATTTAACCGCGTGAGTTATTTTTTTTGCGGGAGCGGAAATTTTCGTCTCCTGGCAAAAAACGCCGAATTAGCGATTATTTTCTTTTCCCGGTGAACGATGGCCTCGAATAAAGAGGCACAGTGTTTCCATTGCAAAGGGGAAAAAATCGTAATCTCATAACAATTTTGCAATCGCTGCTCACTCTTTGCTCTCGTTAAAATTTTGAAAAACAAGCCTAACGTTATAAATTGAGTCAATTTTAAATGCCACGTACCGCTCCTGTGTTACTCTAAAAATTCCATTATTTTAATTGCATAGTATTCCAGCAGAATTTATTTGTGAGACAAAGTTACCATTTTATTGGGTGTCCCATAACTTGGAGAGAGCAATTTAGAATCAAAATAATTTTACTATAAATTTACCCAGGTATCTGAAGCGTAAGGATTCCAGCTGTAACGATTTAGCACATTAAAAAAATTCCAGGGGTTATATCCAGCCAGCCAGCCGATTTTAAATTATGCTAATTAAATTTTATTTCAACCTGCGAAGTAAGCAGGTGCGCTTAACAGAATTAAGCCCACGATTCTCTCTCAGCTATAACGTTTTTCACAATTCTCTTTGAACCAAAAATGTGTTTCACTGGCCGTGGATATTTATAATCCCTGAAGTATACGTATTACTTTCATATGCCTTGATAATTTATCCCATTCCATGCGATTCTCAGCTGTGGTACAACTATTGGAATAAGAATTAATTCTATAAATACTTTATGCCACTTAAGTACGCATTTCACGTTTTACAAACGTATACCTTATTATCTCAATTCTCCTACTCTATCGTGCCTGCTAAAGTTCGTGTAATTCGGTATTCTAAATTACTATTCATATCAAAGCCCCTAGTTGCATTCCTGTATATAAATAAATTTTTATTAATATGCATATGTTTACAGTATAACCTGTATATATCATTTGGATGGCACATCAACACAAAAACAAATAGAGAACGCGTGAAAGGACACATTTCAGAAAGTTTATGCTTTCGACCTTCTCTGAGGCCTTATTCAGGTCAGCCTTGAAGGTTTCGGACGGACGGAATGAGAAGGCTGGGACTGGAGAGGAGCAGGGTTTACTGGGAAGGGTCCTAGTGGTGACGGTTGAAGCCATGAATTTCAAAAGATCGGAAAGAAAATATAGTATGTTCGCCGATTCGCGAGTTCTCACTTCTTTATTGGTGGCGGATATTTTGTTCCTCGGATATATATATATATATATATATATATATATATATATATATATATATATATATATATATATATATATATATATACTATATTCTATGCAGTTTATATAATACTGTGTTTATGGTATATAGACACATTATTTATCCCAAAGGTAGGTTAGGTAGGTGATGGTAGAGTTCACCCATGTACTAAGCCCGACGGCTTGTGGAATTCACATACCAGGGTAGGGGGGCCAGTTCCTTTCCCTGTGCCGGTTACTGTTTCCCAGGAAAATCTAGTACCCGAAAAATCACATAGCTTGGGTGGAGTTGCAGGTGCCCAGAATGCCTTGCCTGGGAATCGAACCCGGGACCCTCCGGTCAGTAGTCCAACGCTCTACCCCCTGGATTACCTCGACCCACTTATATGTATACATATATATTGTATACATGTATAACATTTGGACGGCACAATAGAACACAGCATAAAATAGATAACACGCAAAAGGACACTCACATTGTAGATTGTTTAAGCTTTCGGCCTACTCCGAGGCCTTCTTCGGGTCAGACTGAAAGGTCTTGGGCGCGGAATGGTGTACGGGGAAGGAATTCTCTGCACCTGAATTCCAGAATATGTTTTTTTTCATGAAAGAAAATGTTTAAACGTGAAAATATTGAAAAGCCACTCGGGGGGTTCGCTTAATGGTGATAAATGTCACCTTCATCAGACGGAGGAAAGTGACGAGGGTCACGGGACGTGCTTCCGTCTCACGGTTAAAGGAGAGTCGCACTCTTCATAGAGAGGTGAAGTATTTTCTTCATCGAAGAGGTACGAATGATTCAGAGTGGAGTGTCTCAGAGTGAGAATTCTCAAGCGCTTGATGGCGACCTTTTTCCTCCGTCTAATCCAGACAGAATATGACCTCGATAAATATGACCTCGTTTGTCAAAAGTACTCATTATAATGATGAGAAAAATTCGAAACTGGTTTAGAATCCCAACAAATACGTGTGTAAAATAACCATATTCTCTTTAATGAACATAAGTAAAATCCACCAAGTCATATCGTCTTCAATTGGTTTTACATATCGATCTTCCATGTGACGAAAACTAGCATAACAGTTTCACACCTTACTTGATGACGTAACCATAAGCGAAATATAGTTTTTTTTTACTTTATTGATTAAGTCATTGGGGTTAACCAATGCCTAAGATGCCAGTTGTTAAGAAAATCGTGAATTTGCATTCAATGGACATAATATTGAAATCTGACTATCTACAGCCGTTTCACAAGGAATTACTGCACAAGAATTTCCGAACAGCCAAAAATTCCCATTTTAGAGCGAGCAGAGCGTGAATGTAGTAATTGCGTGTTGTAGTAAGTTGTTTTCGTTAGGAATATCCTTTAAACAGCTCTCACTCGCGGTTACGTCGTACAAATCTCTGGCCCGAGTACAGGACATTCAGCATCCGTAGCATCGAATGAAAAGCAAAAGAGCCAAGTGATTGTTGCAGCCGTAAAAATCAGAATACTCGAATGAAGAGGATAAGAAAAACTGATTTACGCGATTGTTTTGGGTTTTACCGTGAACATACGTCTATTATTTCAGATGGGGCGCGGCATTAGTTGTGCATCTAAATGCGCGGCGACGGAGGGGGTGTGGTGCTCGGGATAGGAGTGACCGCCGCTGCAGAGAAAGTGAAAGTTGGCGGAAGACGAGGACGGAGTGTCCCAATGAGGATGGAAGTGGGGGGGAGGGGGCCTGCAAAAGGGGGGGGAAGTCCCCCCCGGAGCGAGAACAGCGACTTGGAGGAGCCACCCACCCCTAATGCACGGCATTTGTCACGGGGACTCTCCGAGGGGCGAGAGGATGGAGTGTTTCGAGTGCGAGTCGGTCCGGCAGGGTGACGAGGGGGGTCCCCCCCCACCCGTCTGGCGAGACGGACCGGAAGTGCCGCAGGCTGAGAGGAGGAAGGCAAGAAAGGAGACGGAGACCATCCATCGCCCCCGGTAAAAGTGGCGAGGTCCGTTGCCGCGGCGGTAGACGGGCGGGCGCTTCGGGGGAAGTGGCGCGAACGCGCGGGGTGTGTGGCGGGGGGTGTGGGGCGTGAGGAGACCGGCGGCGGCACGAGGCGTGCCATGGTAAACCAGCCCTCGCCGAGGAAAATTGAATAAATACAATTTTCCGGAAATTATGAGGGAATGCGGAAATCCCTTTGCAGTAACGACTGATTATGTAACTGCTACCAATTGATTGTGCTTCGCTCACTTAGAGCAATCAATATTTTTTATCAACGTACTTAAAATTCTCACATGAGTAAGCAAGTCCGAGCATTTCACAATGCTAAAGTCATGCAGCTAGACCTGGGATTCGAAACCGGTTCCCTGAATTTCTGTGTAAGGGGACGACCCTGGCTGAAGCGTCTTAACTGTGGCTTGAGACAATCGGGTATTGAGCAATGAGGGTTCGAGACCAGGGTATAGGCAAGCTATTTATTCGAAATGAAGTGCTCAAATTTGCCCACAAACCAGGCAGTGACTCCGCTAAATGTACTGCTGCACATTTTCCACAGTGTAATTGATTTTTCTAAAGAATAATCATTTTTTTTCATTTGGCATTTTATAGCCGCCCTTCAATTTTCACACCAGTTCCTAGTTTTTTGAATTTTAGTTAGGGATTCTGATTTCACAGCCAATCCGAAATATTATTGAAATTGGACCTGATAACATTGATTGAGATGATTCTATTTAGAGCAATGAGTGGTTTAAAAATTTCTGATTAAGTGAACAGCTGTTAAGTCATTAAATCAGACATTCCCAACTTTCAATGATAATAATTTCAGTGAGATCCGCGTAATGAGAGAAGATAGACCATACTGCTTTGAAATTCTTATTAAATCTTATCTTTGAAATATCAAAGGGAAAAATTAAGGGGCCGGTGTGAGACCCGTTAATTTAAAGCAGCATCAGGATTCAGACGCGATGCTAACGAGTTGAATATTTGGGGAATAGTGTTGGTGTAGCATGGAATTATTTAATAACTTTTTATGTGGATCGGAGGCCTTATTAATGAAACAGAAAATATTCTCATTCAAATGACGTTTATCAATTGAAACAATTAATAATAGAAATTATTTTCAGTTAGTTACGATTATAGTCTTTATCTTCGACATTCTTAAAATGTTAACGGCTCTGTATACAGATACTTGGAATGAACATAGAAATTGAAGGACTTCTAGCAAATTGTCCCAGGGGTGTGGAGGTACGATACGATATGAATACCGCCCAATATGGGGTGAATAAAGAAATGAAAATAGTAATATATGGTTGAAAGTGAGCACTCCAAGATAAGTTAAACTCGTGTGATCACTTTCTTAACGTTGTCCGACCCCGGGATGGGTAAAAATTAGCCTGGTGTGTATTCACCCCCAGCCACACACCCTCTCGGTGACTTGCAGGGCACTAAAAAATATTCAAAAAATCTTTGGGAAACCCAAGCCAATATCAGCGGATTTTACTCATTGCAATATACGAGCTAAACACTGGCACAAGATGAAATTCTTGTAAATAAATCATTGAAATCAACTATTGGAGACTTTTGGAGAATATGTGGCTGTGTAGACGGATTGAGTAGTTGAAGTGAACTTAAATGAAAACCAACAAAGAAATGCTAGACGTCGCGCGGTAGGAGAGGAGATAGCTGGGATATATCCAAAGGAGGCAGAAAAGTGGACGCAGAGAAATGTTGACTGACGTTCGAGGCCGTGATGGAGAAGAGAACGTTCGGCAAGCGAGGAAGGGGCAGTAAAAGGACATTTGAGGGAGGTAGAAGGTATGCAGAAGTGAAATGGTTGTCTTTGGGGTTCAGGGCGTCGATTTGTCTTGTTAGGCGAGGATTATATCGTAAATGTAGGAAACTCTGTTCAGTGTGTCCAAAAGCCCGATGTTCAACCATCAATGAATATGAATAGTTTAATCTCCTATTATCTAATAAAGGCATTCAGTGTGGAGAATATTTCGTACATCATCTAATGCGATGAGAATAACAGATTCGTTGGTTAAAAATTATTCTGAAAGCTGAAAAAATAAGCTTTGCTCAGTTACGTGACTCGTCACGATGTACAGTAACCCAGATGATAGAAGTGAATTAAATGGTGAAAACATGATTATATTTCAATGTTTTAACGGTGAAAGTGTAACATCGGCCTCAGAAAAGAATTTAAAGTTCAATATGGAGACATCAATTCATATCCGAGACATGATAAGGTGGCGCCATGAAAGACGGAACTAAATGCTAGTTCCTGTATTTCGTAGGGAGCTGGAGGTTTTCGAAAGTGTGAAATAGTCCCATTCCCGAAGCATAATTCAATTGCACATTGACTTTTACTTCCTCGGATTGCCCACGTTGAGAAAACGGTGATGGGAAGCGGTGAATTCCCTTTGTGAGGCGCCCTAAAGAAAAAGTGAAGCAATGTTGTGCCTCGTATCCAAAACGTGAGTTCCATAAAAAAATATGCCTGATTTGGATGAGGTGCTTGTTGCAGCATTCAGCTAATCCCACATCTGTTTCCTCTGTCGTACAAGCACTATGGCATTACGGATACCCTAACTCGCAGCAGAAGTCTTCTCTCCCTACTTAATACATCCGCGGAAATTTATACCCGTGGTTCGTAAAACAGTTTTTTCAAGTCAGGCATCCACGAATAAATGTCGGGAATGACACGGACAACGGTCTAGTGCATGGATACATATACGAGATCACAATGGGAATATTAAAATGAAGCGCCGGCTGATTAAAATATTCACTAAAAAATCCTTCAACTCTCTCGATTTCATTTCGGGAATGAATAGAGAAGAAATTAAAAATAAGGAAATTCGGTTGAAGCAGAGCGGGAGGAGAAGAAAGGGAACAAGACAGCGAGAAATCGGATATATAAATGAAAAGAGTTTTGAATGACAAGGAGGGAGAGAATGTGTGGAGGGGCGGGGCGGGGGTTCTCGGCTGCCGCCGGAGCGGGAGTAGACAAAGGACATTTTAGCGAAGAGAAGAGATAAAAAAGAGAGGGAAGCAAAACAGATACGGACGAGTTGGGGGAGGAGATCGGCGATGGAGCGGGGTGGTTATGTGGGTAGGGGTGCCGTGGGCGGAGGAGGATGTGGGTGGGCAGGGCCGTTTTTGCGTGAGGGGGCGGAAAGGGTGGGAGGGAGAGGGGGGAGAGAAGATGCTGGGGTCCGGACTCCCCCGGGGAATATTCGCTCTTCAACTTTTCACCCCCTTCCACCGCTGCCCACCCAACTCTTTCTCCTCCCCGCCCGAAAACCTTTCTTTTTCTATAACGGCGTTGTTTCTCCACTGTAATGGCTCCGAGTGGGAGTGAAAAATAATGTAGGAAGGAAATAAAGGGCATAAAACGGGGGAGGCGGCTCGGTCCTCTGCGAGGGAATAAAATCTGAAGGCTGTAACCATTTTCTTGATTTACCTTTCGCCCCATCCTATCTGCCCGCTCCCCAACCCCCTCTTCCCCCGAGCCCCCCGAACCCTCCTCTTCCCCCCGAATCCCTTTGGCACCGCCACCACTTTCCCCGCCTCTCCTTTCTCCCGGCAATCCTCACGCGCCCTTCCAACCCTCGTCTTTCCTCCGCCTAGGAATATTCCCACCTCATTTCTTTACCCCGCGTTGATCGCACCTAATGCTACCATTGCGGAAATAATTATTGTCCATATCGTCCTCGTACACCCCCAAATAATATCTACTTTCATCCACCGTTAACTGCTAATTAAGGAAGTTTCATTTTCTCTAATTGTCAGACCAAAGTTTTTGTTAAGATGTTGTCCCTTGAGAACGACTATCTTTTTTTCTGCGAAAGGAAGTGGGGAAACATTCCTTGAAGTATATAAGAAACTGCGCACTTCGACTGTTGGTTCTCATTAATTTAATATGATATTTACCAGGAAAAGTAAAGCATATTTAGCATTATTCGAAAAGCATAGTCGTAATAGTAAGCCGTAGTAGTCGATCAACTTTAAAGTGGGTTTACATGGTCTAAATACACGACATTTTTGGAATATTTTTTTGGTTAATTTAAAAATAATATGCAGAGAAATGATGTAAAATTGTAATTGATTCTCTTGTTATTAATGATATAAGAGCGTTAAAATGATGGAGCAGTAGTGATAGAAATTAGCATTCTATGGAAAATAACCAAGTTCACACGAGTGTTGATGCAAATTAAAAAAATGTCCCTCTAAATCTGTAGAAGTTACTGGTAAATTTGCCGAAAATAAGGTCTCGTCACGTGACTGCGAAATGCTCCCACATTAGCTTCACCTTACTTTAACAGCTCATCAATAAAACTCAAGACAATCAATCATAAGCAGTGAACTAATTTAATTAAGATCAAACGGAGTAAAATGTCCTCGCTCACAAATTGTATATCAGTCAGTATCTTCTAGAACATAATCTGATTCAAATCATTAAGTATATTTTCAAGGTATTAAATATGAGAAAATTTGAATACTTAATATCTTTTAATGAATATAATTAATTGATTGATTTAATGAAAAAATACACAGCTTGTTTAAAATAGTTGAAAATATGAGTTAGTCCTGAAAATCTTATTGATTACGTGTGTATTTGTCCCATTATAAGCATATCTAAAAACATTAGCGATTTAAATTAATCGTGGCAAATGATATATTCACATTATGGATATGATTCTCTTTATAAAATGGCTTAGTGACATAATTTTGGCATCAGGTTTGACTGAATCTGACCCTTTATTTCGTCCTCTTTATTATGTTTAGTGATCTTTAAGAGCGCATTTTATGCCATTTAACCATTGTTTTATTTTATTATAATAAAAAAAATGAAACAATGTGACGAGAAAGTATTTTTGAAACCGATTACGTCCATAATAAGTCATCCAAGCCCATTTCGAAAACATAAGAATGGGAGATGTTTTCCACAGAATGCGTTTTTCTTCAATTCAGCGTTTAATTCAATTCCTTTCCAATTTAGCTCATCTCATCTCATCGGCCAAATCTTTTCTCTCTTTTTAGGAAGTGAGGGGTCCTCTTCACAGCTCAATCAGCCGGCGTGGTCCGCCGTGGAGGCCCGGAGGGCACTAAGGTAAAAGGGGGTCGATCCTTAGGGGTTCGCTCACTTCCACACGAATTATCCCCAGCGTTGTCCATGACTCTCTCTTCGCCTCTCCCCGTCGTCCGCCACCATTCAAGGAATTATCCCCTCTCGCCAAAGCCCCCACGCCCCCGTCCCTCCCGCCGCCCCCCGGCCTTTCTCGAATACTCCCAATGGAGGCGGCTCTTCTGTTCTCTCCCTCCCTCCCTCTCCTCACACTCCGTACTCCCTCTTGCGGTCAGGAAGCCCAGCACCTCATCTTCGGACGTTTTCCGTCCATTCCTTATCGGTCCCCGGAAATCTAAACGCCTTTGTCGACTGAACGCCCCCTTTGAAGGGGAGTGTGAGGAAGAGGATACATTTACTTACAAATGCCTTGGGGGGGGGGGGAAAGTGGGGGTTGGGAATGGTGAGGCACAATCGCCGCTTCCTTAAATTATCTCCACGGTGTTTTCCTTTCATTAAGTCAATTCAAACGGTCAGGTCAGAGCATTTATGTCGGAAACACTGCTTCAGTTTCTTTTCTTGTATTAAAGAAGATGCTATCTATCTACTGAGGCCCTTGTTCATGTTGAATAATGTGTTTGTAAACCATTTTCAAACTTAATAGAGATAACGGTAGCCTTGTAACTTTTGTTATTTTTAGCGTTGTGCCTTCCCTGTATAATATATGTCAGTATTAATTTTAGGACCGCTTTCATAAGGACATCAATTTTAATTGCACGCAACCCTTTAAAGCATTGTGTTTACACTGTCACTCAAATTCATCTCAACCTCTATTGTGTTTTGCAAAGTTGAGTCGATGTCATTCATTGTTTTCACAATACAAATAAGTTTATTAAAGGTATTTCATTGTCTTTAGTCGTAAACTTTAAGATGTATAGGTCTTTATTATTGTCACAAAAGGAAAATTTGTATGAAATGTCAGTGTTAATATTTAGAATTATTTAACAATTTGGCTGTGGATATTGTTTGATGTTACAATGCTGCCATGATAGTAAGTTACGTATCATAAATTGAATTTAATCTAACATTGAATTTTACGAGATACATAATGTTTGATGCATAATACGTTCTGCGATATTAAGTAGGTCGTAGCGAACCTATTAATCATCAAAGGGCAACCTAGGGCATTTTTATGAAAAGGTTTTTCATTGATTTGTTATTTTGCATAGTTAGTTTGCCATAGTTGCATGATTAAAGGCGTCAGAGTACATTAAAGTATAAGATATAGGCCGAATGGGTTGGCGTTTGTACAAAAATACACATATCAGCGTTCGAATTGGAACTTAAATGCATGTAAAAATGATTAGACTCGTTTTAAAGTGCTTTTATTGAGTTCTGACTGGAAATTAACTAAAAAAATAATTTATTAGTGTGCCCAAAGTGTGAATCTCAGGCCAAGTAACTCTTAAATAAGGCATTGGAACTTCCTGACAACCTTTGGTGGCATTTATCTCTTTACTCCTCGTTCATTGGTGACATTTATCGTCGACTCTTTCTTGGACAAGAGAAATAAGAATTAGATCACAAATACAGCTAGAGGATATCCCACATGTATTTTTCTTTATTTTCTTTCATCACCCAGTAAGGTTATCCGTCGGTCTGAGACACTGGGGAACACCCTTGCCCGAGGGGACGGGGAGACGGCCACGATTGCGCGACAAAGGGAGACTATCCACATCCTCCGCACGAGTCGGGAAAGACCGCCTGGCCGTAGGCAATGAATGAATGCAACAAAAAGTTTTGGGAATCGATTGTATGCATGGACGAACTCATTAATGAAGAGTAAGTTATGACGAAATCTCGACCATTTGCCAGGAAAAGGAGAGTTATTTGGAAATCATACATTTAACGAGGGACATATCACTTTCAAAATCAGCATAGTAGAGATACTCTCGGCTGTAACGAGGAAATCTTCATCCAATTCCTCCTCCTAGCAATTTGAAAAAACTGACAAATTTGTTCTCGATTTTATCCAACTTCTGAATTAGCGATCTCTCTCAAGGATCCCTAATACATTCAGTGTATCCAAAATGTGGCCTTAGTGTAGAGTAGTTACACTTCTCTCTGAACTTGTCTTTACCTTTTCCTTGAATCCGTTGGAAGAAACCTAGCTGCTTTGAGGCTGACCCACATATTCTTCTAAAGGGTGTTATATCATAAAGGATTCTCGGGTTTCCATCGGGCAGTCGGGCATCGAAACGTCGGCCAACATGGAACCCCTGACCCGGCGGAAGACCCGAGAATCCTTCATGAAGCAAATACGCAGGGAAAGCACCAGATCTCACGGTGTTATACCAGCTCATTCATGCACATGATCGTACATATGCTAAATATTCGTGCCGAATAAACGAGCAGAGGCTGAATTCTCACAACGAATCTTAGACCTTGATTTGCCAACCTTAGGCCTAATTCTTTCGTTGAAATGGCATTTGGTGAGATTTTTCCCACCCTGAACCCTCAAACTCTTCATGTCTCTTTACACTTCCAAGTACATATTAAGGAAGAGCTGATGTCAAATTATATTTTAAAATTTTGTAGCGATTTTCTATCTGATTTCATAACTCTTTAATGTTTTTTGTTTTTATCACCTTTAAATAAGTATAGAGTTGTTAACGTACGTTTTTCTCTGAGAAATACAGAAGTAGAAAAGCAGGAATTGAAATACGTAAAAGGGCACTGATAAAAGTGATGTATATACCCTAGTAATCTCTTTTCCTAAAAAATTGTGTTTGGTCCGTTGCCTCTCGCTGCAATTGAGTCCGACACTTGTTCAAAATCTATTCATTTTAAAATCTCTGACTCCCTCATTAGTCAAATTTACATTTGTTACGACAACAGAAGTAAAATGTTTATAAATTATTTTTACTTCTTTGAAGCCGGTGCGGACATTTTTATTTAAAAAATTGCACACTAAAAATCAGGATTTGATGAACAAACCTCAGCCAAATAATACTATATTTTCAACATTTACTATCGGGAAAGTAATTCTGCAGTAATGTTGGTTGGGGCCGGAACATCTTGCATTTCTGCAGGCGTGTCCCCCTGCGGATCCCCTTGGCGTAGAGGGCCGCTCCTCCCCGGGACTCCCATTTCGCCCTTCGTTCACGTGCCAATCGCCCTCATTGCCTCGCCCTCTCGAGGATCCGAGTGCAATGGCGGCTCTCGCATGCGTCCTATCGCTGCCAAGTGCTGCCTCTGACGGGCACTTTATCGCTTATTCCCAAGGACAACTGCAAGGTGGTTAAGACCCAGTGCTTGAGCATGACACAGCCGCGAATCTCCTCGCAAAGGAATCGGAGTCGACCTTAATTCTCTTCCTGTTCTCATGGGCAGGGAAAAATTTCGCCATGCTGAGGAGATTAAAACCTCCCTGAAAGCGGGTTAATTGATACAAAATCCCGTTTCTGTGGCGAAATCGTCATCAATCTAGGCAACGTCGATAGTAAGGACGTACTTTGAAGTCATCTAAGATTTCGAAAGTTCATTGGGTGCATTGAGATTTCAAATGGAGCATTATTTTAAATCATGGTATTTGAGTATCATGTTTATTGCAGTCATACTATGAGATTTTAGACGCAAATCATTCGCACATTATTTTGAAAAAATTGCTTTTTTTAATTACAACATACTTTTAGCCTATAATAACATAAATAGCCGATTGCTTGCAATTTTACTTAAAAGTGAAAACACTAAAATTATACGATGAGCATGTTTGCATATCCGTTTTAGTTTACTGGCTCCCTACGTGGAGCACTAAGTTTATTTAAGGAAAGTGGAAAGGGATAATTTATTTTGTGTTTTAATTAATGTTATTAAATGTTGAGCAAGGCCTTCATTTCGTTTGGCTTAATTCAATTCAGTGACTAACAATATGGCGATGAATGTGATCGCACAAGAAAGCATGCCAAACCTGCAGTCCACATCCAGAAAAGTGTAGTGGGCATAGAATTTTCCTCGTGCATGATTTTATTACATTAATAGGCGCGTATAAAATAAAGTGATCGACCCAAAGGTGAAGATAATGATTAGCTATGTCAGAAATTAACTAATACCAACTATTAAAGGCTTGGGTTAAATTCGCACATCGTGAAATTATGGGGGCCACCTCCTTTCCGTGTAGTTTCCTTGGAAAATGTATTACCCGAAAAATATGAGAGTTGTGGTGCATTGACGGATTTTGGAGACATTGGGAAACACCTGGAGTCGAATCTGGGCCCTGCAGTCAGTATGATAGTGCTCTACCTTCTGGTAAACCACACCCATAGTTCTCATAGGTAATGTGAATGTGAATAAAAACGGTCTCTTTTGTTTAAAATTATGCATAAATGAAAGTTATTATACTAGTAGGGAAACATAAACTGTAACGTGAAATTTATAATGAAAAAATTCGAGCATCGATCAAAAAAATTAGTGTCAGTTGTTTTAAAATAAGGTAGTCGATTAATTTAATGCCACATTGGCAGGGTGTGCTCCACTGATCAAGTGACATATGGGAACATATATCTGTGTTCATTCCTCATAAACTTGTCCATGAGAAGTAAACTTTGTCATTAAGAATAGTACTAAAATGAAAAATCATATGGAACATTATATTTATCTAGCTTGGACAACGAATTCAAATGAGAAACGTGGTAGTTTCCCGTGTATAAGTACGAAGAACTACAAGTAAATGGTTTTTCTTTGTATTCATATTAGAAGCCGCAGTTATTTTTAATCCACCGGCTATAGTAGGTTTTTGGATGGACACAACTACCAATTAAATATTTTGTGACCCCTAACAAAACACAATCCAGGAACCTGCTCTACATCAGGTCCCTCTTCATCTTTGTGTACTTCCTTCCTCCCTTTATCCCATCCAACATCCCTATCCTGTTCCTACCATTTCCTCGTTTGCCTAACATACTCCCCTCTATTACAGTCTTTAAAACCCCACTGCCATTCAATACGCCCTTCGTTCATTTTTCCTGCCTCCATAGGATTTCTCTCAACAAACCCTTCTCCTCGCTGATTGACAAACTGGAGCTTGGTCATCAGCAAACCTGATTTTATGAATTCCCCTCCGACTTTCATTCCTACCTCCAGTCCTCCCTATGCCTCTTTAATCATTTCCTCCACGTACACGTTGAAAAGCACCGGTGACAATGGGCAACCCTACCTTACACCTCTTCCTAACATTACCCATCAGGACTCTACGTCCCTCACTCGCACCTGAGTAATCTGAGGCATACACATATTACGGAATAGCCTCCTGTCCCTTCAATCTAATCCTATTGTCTTCAAAATACCCCCTTGTTTTTCCCAATTCACTTTATCAGGCACCTTTTCAAAATCTAAGAAACAGGCAAATATGTTCTGATTTTATTCTTTCTTCCTCTCGATTAGTAATCTCATTACTACAAGGGCATCACGTGTACCTCTTCCCTTCATAAATCCAAATCGATCATCCCCTAAGTAATTATTTGCCCTACACTCTATCCTTTTGAACATGATCCTGAGAACAGCTTTAGCAGCGTGGGATATCAAACTAATTGTTCTTCGCATGATGTATCATTCACCTTTTTCGGAATAGGAACCAGCACTGATCTCATAAAGTCTTCCGGCCAGATTTCTTCCTCATAGAAACTACGAATCAATCCATACAGAGTCTTCCTCCTACATCTTCCTAAACCTATTAATAGTTCCGCAGGAATTCTGTCTGTCTCCCCGGACTTATTTGGTTTCATCTCCCTTAATGCCCTTTCTACCTCTTCGTCGAGTATACCTGGACCTAAGCTGTCTTCTTCTACGTCATGTTCCTCTTCTATGTCTAACCTCCTTGGCCTATGTTCTTAACCATACAGTGTTTCTATACATTCCTTCCATCTCTCTTGGATCTTTTCTGCGTCAGCTATTATCTTACCCTGTTTATCTTTGACCCTTTGCACTGATCTTCTCTTCCTACTTCCCGATAGTGATTTGATCTCGCTGTATAGCGCTCCAATTTCACCCTTCCTCTTCAAACTTTTCATATTTTCGCACACCGTTTTCCACCATGCTTCTTTTGCTTTATTTGTCGCCCGACTCATTTTATTATTTAAGTCTTTGTACTTCCTTATGCCTAACCTGTGTTTGTATTTTTCCATTTTCTTCTCTCATCCCAAATGTTTCCCTGCAGGAACACACCCGATTATATCCTCCGAACTTTATACCTAATTGATAACTCCTCATATATGATTGCTTTATCAATCTGTGCAAAGATGGATCTCGCTTGATGGATCCAATAATTTGATCATTAACTTGTTCATAGTGATTCCAGGTTTGCAAATACATTTAAATAATCGATGTCTTCCTTGTCGCAGTAGTTTAAATAGGAAGTATGTAACTGTATCAAGTTCTTTTAAACCCGAGCCATTAACATCCCCAAATATTTTGAGAAGCATCGCTAATAATTTTCCTTTACAAAAATTGAAAACTATTTATATGTGGTACTCTTTATACGTTTGACGGTAGCGGACGTGTGGAACATGAATTTTCAATGAATGTAAACAAATCCTGAATACTTATTGAGTGCTCAAAATCTTCTTTGGTAGACAAATGAAAATGGTCGTTCAAACGAAAAAATATTTCCCGGAAAACGGTCCATAACATTTTAAAGGCACCACTAGTGGGCCACACAGCTCATGTTTAAATATTCTAAAATAAATTTCCGCGATGTTTCAAATTAATCCTAGGTTTAGAACACGTAGATCCTAATCAAGCCATATAGTGCCACTGGTTGAGACGCACAAGAAGTTTTCTCCCTTACGCACATACGAAATTTTGCTCTTTATTGTTTCTAATATAATTTTACTTTGAAGTGTTGTGTGCTCATATAAATAAGGAGACCAGTAGGAGTGAGATTTAAACAGAACCGGATAGGAGAGATTAATTTGTCAGGTCTGTTGAGGTATGTGGCGCGGATATTGCGGAATGTTCTGAATTAGAAAGAGGAGCCCGATGGAGGGAGAATGAAAGGGAGAAGGGATGTGTGACAAATTCCCCAAGCAGCCACTCTGAAACGTCGGACATTTTAATTCCTCCGTGGAACGAGGAAGAGGAGAAACCTGTCCCGAGAGGGACTGGGGATTATCGGAGAGGACGCGAGAAAGAAAAGCACGCGTGCACAGAGTGACGACTGCGTTTGATTCTGTACGGAAAATATTGAATGGAGGAGGGTTTAGTGCCGTAGATGGCAGAGATAGAAAAGGGGAGGCTGGAGGCGGTTGGAAAATGGGTGGAGAGAGAGAGGATGGAAAGGTAAACTGGAGCAGGGAAGAGTGATGAAGTGGGATGGGGAATATCGGTTCAGGGGACTCGTTTGGTTTAAAAAAACCTTTGGGAGCCCTGTTGGCTTTGCTCTGGGGTTAGAGTGGTTCGGGGGGAGTAAACGGATAGGAGAGAGGAAGGAAGTGGGGAATAGGTGAGGGGGCGAGCGCTCTGATGTGGATATGGGGACGAGTGGCCCCTTCTCCCTGCGTCCGAGACCCTCCCCCCCTCCCGCCCGCTCCAGATGTAAATTCGCCTCTCGCCCATCTTGGATGCGCCTCCCGCCTTACTCATCGCGTGTAAGTGGAAAGACCGCAGTCGGCAGGGCGACGCTGGCCGAAGGCTATGATTCGCCATTATATACTGCCTTTCCCCTCATTGGATTACATCGTGATGGCGCTGGAGAGAACCTCAGGCGGAGGATTTGAGCCGAGGTTTGGAGATGATGGTGTTTGAGCGGTGGGAACCTAAATATCCTCCGCAACGTATTTCTGTCCTTTTTGCACAATTTGCACACGGCTTATTCATATTTCATCAATACAAATCTTAGCCTTATACAGTAAAATTTTAAAAAATCAAGTGAAAAAGACTACTTCGAATTATAAATATCACGATTTGGGTGTCTGGGCATACCTTATGTATCAGGATGTTTATTCCTTTTTATATTTTTTCTCATATTCCGTGCTTATATTTTTTTATTCTTTACCTCACTCAACTCAGGGCGAGAGTATTCTCTCTTCAGTTAAAACAATTAAGATCAGAGTTTATATTTCTTCGTAATTAATGCAGATTTTTAGGTCGTATGAAATTGTGTTACTTAAAAATGTTACATTTACTGGTAAAATGTAATTCGAGGACATGTTGTCATTAGTTGAAGAATTTTAGAGCCTATGCAATTAAACCACTATTTTAACAATAAAAATATATAGTATACTACGGCCAGAAGAATGTCGACGTTACCTGAGAAATGCACACTTGGTAAAAGACAAGTTGATATCTTTTAACAACGTGTTCTAATTCCTACATATTCAATGAGGGAAGCATTTAACGGCTGAAATTTCGTCTGGCCTCAATAGCGTTTCAAAATTTCATGATATAATGAGGGTATCGGTTATTGGTATGAAACAAGCTTTTCTAAGTTCCTCTTCCGCTAAATTTTCCACCGTCATCCGTTGTCCTAAAAACATATTAAATGAAGATCGCATTATCTAATATTTATGAAAACGGTATATATAATGAATTTTTATCCGAAACCCGTAGCAAATAATTCTCACTTAATGGTAGTGAGTTTCATGGAGGGATGGAAAAAAGGAACTCGTATTAGGATCATAATAATGCAGTTATATATTGATAGTGATTGATAATGCGAATCGATGATTTAACAGCGTGCTCATTTTATAAGACAGATACTGAATCACTGTTTACTTTCTTTTTTTTGAACACACCTTTTCAGGACAAATTTTGCGCAGTTTGAAAATAGAAAGCGGTTATTTTTCTCACTAAGCGTTACTCTTTTATTAATTAGGCATTTCTGCTTGGTTTAGGACCAACCTTGGGCGTTGTATAATTAGTTATTTTCTTAAATTTTAAAATGAAGTAGTTTTGGATAGCCTTAATTTGTAGATACTGATCTTTTGAGAAGTGATATTCGCAATGTAACGTTCAAAATATCGGCGGAAGAAGTCTTTGAATATATTGCCTGCGGATGTTTTGAAACGGAAAACAAACAAGCTCAATGTAAATGAAACTAAAATCATGTCCGTGTACCCTCCATAAAGCACCACCCACGAGCTCTCAGGCCTTGGACCATCACCGGCGAGTGTACTCTCCCCTCGCCCAGGCGTCTCCCTCTTTTATTCATTTTTTACTCTCTTCGCTATCTCTCCTTTATCCGGTAAAAATGCCTTCCCCCCACTTTACGACGAGACGACCTTCATCCCTCCGAGTCCCTCCATTCCACGATAGATACCTCCCCTTTCCTTTTATCCGAGGGTCGCGGCGCCATAGGCTCGAGTTCACCGAGGACGTGGAGGAAGGGTCACCTGGAGGGATCACTCCCAAGGGCCGGGGGAGGGTCGAGCCACGAGCGGGGGAAGTTCTAGCCAGCACGACTTCGTCGAAGGGAGAAAGGATGCGGTGGGTGGGACAGAGGGGGGGAGGGGTGCTAGGGCCGGCCATGTAGTGAAGGGTCATGAACGAACCATGTATGGCAGACACCAGCAGTAGAAATTGGGTAATTTAATGAATGAAGTAAAAATTAAACGCTAAAATAGAATTTGAACATTATGTAAAATTCTAAACTAACTGCATTTCATAAAAAAAATTGTACTGGAAATCAAAGTAATCAATATAAAATTTATAATCCACAATGGATCCTTCCATAGATATTTTTTTATGCCCAGGGTACATCAGAGACCTTCAATAATTAGTTGTAAGGTTATTATTAAATTAAATAAAAATTAATATTTATTTTTAATTCTATTGTGACAAAAAAATTCCTCAACCGGGAGTGCCCACGCACCAGACTTGAATCCTCCTCTGCGCCAAAGTGAGCCTTCAGCTGATGCCATTTTATGATGGAAGTACATGTATGACCAATTATTATTGAGTCTATCTTTCGAGGCAGGTTTTGGATGGGCACAGACTGATCATCGCTACATTTACCGCCTTCGTCCACCTAAAAATATACAACCTGACTTCTCATTTTACATAAAGGCTTTCTGAAATTCTGTATTCTTTCTAGCGTCATCCATCATCCAGCACTCCTATTCATTTCCTCCCTCGGCCTTGCCTCCCCAACCTTCACCCCTCTATCTTACTCTTCAATAATCCATCCCCAAACATGATTTTCCGCATCCAACTTTCCTACCTGCTTTTCGGGTCCCACAATTATCCTCTCTCCTACCTCACCAGTACCCGTACTTCCTTTGTTTTCCTTTCAGTCCAATTTGGGATTTCCTGCCTTATCCACGCCGCAAAAGCCGGCGATCCAAAGGCGAACGCATCTCATCTTGCTTCAACGGTCATGTTTCCGAATTGAACAAAACCGCGGTCCACATAAAAGTGTTCACTATTTTTCCTGAGCATCCTTACTCTACGTCTCTCTCCTATATTCCCTGTTCCTTGAGTTTCTTTGCATGGAGGCATTCATCTTTTGATGTCCCTAAAATTTGAGTCATTTGATCTTTGTCTAAAACACTTCCTAGATATGTTCTAAGATAGCTTGCAATTACTGTTCCTCCTGCTGTAGTTTTTTCTCTCATATTTTAATGTTTAACTAAGCCTTTCTCCTTCTCAAAATATCCAAGACATTTTTTTATTACCATTGATCTTCATCATATACCAATGACACATAATTTTCCAATGCACTTATGCACCAATGACTGTATCTCCTATGCTGACCGACTGACTCAAGATTGCTAATCCTGATTGATAAACTGATTTTATAAATTCCTCGACGACTTTAATTCCTGTCTCTAGTTCTCCCCATGCCTTCTTTGCTGTTTAATGAGTTGACACGTTGAAAAAACGTGTAATTAATTGCTGCCCGCTGTCATCTCCCAAACATTGCCCATCTCGACTTTCCACCGCCACTCACTCGTAAGTGAACAGCACGAGACATGTTTGCGGTAATTTCCGGAAACAGCTGATGAACAAAACGTGCGTGTATATACCAAACGTGCAGCACACGTAAGACAACGAAACACATTATGCACTGTGAACCTATTAGTAATATCGCTTAACGCTTAAGATGGTATTTCGCCAAGGTAAGATTTCACCGGCAGTTTCGTTGATGATTCTTCTTAAATAACCTGACCGTTCACACCACCATAATTACTGTTAAGGAGGACTAACAATTACTGCAGAGGCTCCGACAGCTACTGGGCATTCAACACGGGCTATCTTAGTGATTTTCACAGCCGCGTGGTACATTTCATTTATTTACTATGGCGATCTCATATTAAAAACAATTTAATTATATATATATATATTTATACATATATATATATATATATCTTGTTAATTTCGACGGACTCGAACTCCGTCTTCTTCGGAAGATAAATTAGGAATGACTAGCTAGGGGTATGTGGGACAGAGAGAGAAGGAGACGAGGGAAGGGGAGAACAGGTGGTGGGGAAGGGGTGGAAGAAGGGGTTCTGGAGAGGGAAAGGGGAGAGGGAGGCCAGAGGGGAGCGGAGATGGGATAGAAATGAGAGGGAGGATGTGGAAATAGTTTTAAGCGACACAGAAAACCAATAGTTCATCCACAGATACCACAACATCCATGACCCAGGTGTTGTGGAAGCTGTGGATGAACTATTGGTTTTCTGTGTCGCTTGGAACTATTTCCACATCCTCCCTCTCATTTCTATCCCATCTCCGCTCCCCTCTGGCCTCCCATTCCCCTTTCCCTCTCCACAACCCCTTCTTTAACAACTTTAATAACAAGCGGCCATGTGTCGTGCCCGGCAGCGGGGGAGGCAAGACTTCCGGTGTCGTCATCCCACGAAACTGGGAAAAATAACAGCAGCATCACAGAAGACACAGAAGAAGACTAAATTAGTTGGGAACTAGAATGGGAGCATGGTACATCAGGACAATATATATATATATATTCATTCACATAGAAATAGAGTTAAGGAAAATGGGAAAGGAACACACATAAAGGACGAGCACAAGAGAGGTGAGGAAGGCGGATGTGAACAGAAACACACGGATACAAAATATTCAACGCACAGAAAAATAAATTGTTTGTGCGTCGCCAGAGAGCGTCAACTTCAAAGATATATATATATATATATATATATATATATATATATATATATATATATATATATATATATATATATATTCACACACACACATTCAAACACGAAATCCCGCCATACGGCGAACAACAGAGCATCCGCCCGGCAAGTGGAAGGTCCGGTGTTCAAATCCCGGTTAAAGAAATATATGTAATCTGCTCAAATCCGCCTTCGCCACCTTTCCTGCGTTCGTCTTTTATGTGTTTTCCTATCGCCTTGATTTGAGGCATCTGAACTTTGAAATGCGATTTTAAAGTTTGAATGCTCGCTATACATGATGTTATTTTTTATAATTTCGCTGTCAAATCCAGACAGACGCCAGTGGAATAAAATTCATCATTGCGTAATTTTACGTTAAACTGAAAACAATTAGAGCTCAATAGCGGCCTGTCAAATTTGTACTTTGACATTAAATCATCTGTCGACCCAAGTTACTCTCTAGCGCACAGGCGGATGTATTAAAATAGGATAACGAAGATGTTCCGAGAAATAAAGTATGCCAAAGGGATTATGAAGTTAATCTCAGAAATGGAATATAAATTTGAGGAGTATATTCTTTTATCCCGCAGGCCGGTGACTTTAACAAGTGTCTTGGCACGGGAAAAACATAATCTCTCCGTCGTCAGTTGCGTTCGTTCCCTGTCGCACACGTCGTCCCAATGCAATCTACATTATTTCCGATTATTCTGATATTATCCGTTCGGGTGTCGTGTTACTTCTCCCTCCGCCCGCGCGAGGGGGTCGCGGTCTCCGACCGGGGGTCTTGTGTGGGGAGGGAGGAGTGGAAGCAAGACCCATGCGTTCTCTCACAAACGCGCGTGTCACCCTGGGCCCATTTATCACAACTCATAACGACCAGATTAAACCCATGACGTCACGTAGTTGACGAGAAACCCACGGAAACAAAAGGGGCGCTGGCAAAAAAAGTGTCCTTCGCCCCCTTTCCTAGCCCCACACGTGAGGTCTGCCGCAAAACTCTCGCTCCCTCTCGCCCTCCGCTCGCTTCCTCCGACCCTTCAATCTTCCTCCCCCTCGCTCTGCCATCGGAACATGGGACATCGTGCTTCCTCCCTCCCCTTCTCCAGTAATTTTGCCTCTATCATATATTAACCTCTTAACTATTAAGGATTGATTTAACTAATGAAGGCTGTGAGTGAGTGTACCTTTCTTTTATAATCCTATATAAATAATTTTAGTCATTAAATGGTGAGTATTTTCTTCGTTTGTTGTATTCTATGCCGTGAATCATTCTTCTTAAGTAGCTTGGCTTTTTAATTCGGTTGCTACAGTGTTTCGGGAAAAATCGCGGCAGCGATGACTAAACGACAGTTCATAAAGCCGTAATCCCTATCAAGGTCTCACCGGTTGCAATTTGTACGTGTGTTCATAGCGGACAAAATATTACAAATTTGAAATGTCAAGTGAAAATAACCAAGCCACTTCCTTAATTTATCTTTTCAATATATTTTCAAAGTTTTTGAACCGTTTAAAATCCTTACCGTTTCTTCAAACTGATTTCACAGGATGATTCATTACTTTTACGAAGTTAGACATCGATATGTTATTTCTCATTCGCTGTACCGGAAGGATATAATACTAAGTCAGTAAATTTCCTTATTTTAACCATAAGTTAACAAGCCAACCTTCGGGATGATAACTGTATTTAATGGTTTAGGTTTGCTAACATATACATTTTCAAAAGTGTACTTACTTAAACCACTATAACTTGGGGCGTTTGGATGAAACCAGGAAAATTTAATTTGGATAAATAAGACAAAACACGTTCACCAAGTCTTAAAGTAATCAAATGAATTCAAAGATAGTCTCCACATTCTGATGTCTGGGGAAACTATAACTGACCCTTTAAAATTACTCCATCCTCACCTGCAGTATAATATTTTAAAGTGCCAAAAGAATTTAATGGAAAGTCAAATAAAGCTCCACATACTCGTACTTGGAGGCACAATGGATTGATTAGGAATATTTTTTTTAGGCAATCTACCGGTTAAGGTAGCTTTTTGGATGGACACAACTATCAAATAAACCTTGATTATGAATATAATAGAACGAAAAATAGAAGGGAAGATTCCACGAGGAAGACCAAGAGACATGTACATAGCACAAATTAAGAAAGGTGTAAAACAGAAAAGGTATTAGGGATTGAGGGAATTGGCTTTAAATAGAGGCGAATGGAGGGCTGCAATAAACCAATCCTAGGATTGAAATGCTGATGGTGATGATACTCTTACTGGCATGACAGTCAATCGCCTCGGGTAATAGGTTTTGCCCATAATGGGGCCTCCTTCTTTAATATTGGCTACCCTACGCTTTCGTTCCCATGCCATCCACACCCCTTGCCTCGCATCCCTTCGCCCCTCGGCAGCGCCCCCCCCCCTGCCTTTCCTTCCACTTTACCCTCTTCCACCCCGAAACCCCTCGTCCACTTCTCCACACCGCTTATCATCCGGAGAGGTTCGTCCTGTCGCGAGACTCAACTTACCCTGAGCCCCTTCAGAACTACCCTCCCCCTAACCCCACCCCCCCCCGGAGCCATCCCATACCTATCGCCTCTAACACATCTCCCCTCCGCCACTTCTCTTTATGTTCCCTATCTCCCCCTCTATCCCCTATCTCTACCACCGCTACCCATCCCTCGCAAATCTGCACACCCCTATAGCGCCCGTCGTCCTAAGAGTCCCTCCCTTCGCCCGCTCCGAAAGGAGCATCGGCGCTGGATGGGCGGTTAAAGAGAGGAATATAGCGAGCGTGGACTGAGTGGTTTTGGGGGCGGGGTGAGGCCGGGGAGAGAGAAGGGTGAATTGAGCTGGTCGGCCACCGACGTGTCAACGACTTTATGAGATTTACTCTCGTCCTTCGGGATCCCACCCACGCTCACCCATGCACTCCCTCTCCCTCAGCCTTTCGACTTTAGCACAGGGTCGTGCGGTCGCGCTCATTGGTGATTCGTTTGATAACTGATGAATCTAAATTTACGGTTTTACGATTTGCTATCGCCTCATCGCAGTCGTGAGCCAGCGAGGTAAATCGCGCCGTTCGTTTCGGGGGACTCGTCCTCTGCGCTCGGGGAACTTGGAAAGCGATGCTTTCACTTTTATCAAGTGGCATGTTATCTTCCTTTTCGTCGGTTTAATTTTTTCATGTGACATTTCTTAAAAAAACAGTTTCAACTTTATACCCCTTTTGGAAATTTTATATCGTGATGTAAAGTCAATTGATTGCAGGAAGGACAGCAATTCCACGTGCAAATTTTAATTAAGACTTGAGGTTCGTTACGGCATGTAATTCCTTAAGGAACTACTCCCTGACGAAAGCCCAGGATGTGAGCACATTTTTTATTGGAAATTTTGTTTGTGATTCATGTAATTTGCTGTTTATTGTCTGTTAATTTCGTGCAATTCTTATATGTATAGACGTCGGGTACTTTTTTTTCATTGACTTGATGTTTATATTGGTGTTCTAAATGAATATTTTATATCAAATTCTCTTTACACTCACAGTATTCATCTGATATTTATCCTTTTATCATTACTTTCCGATACTTTCTAGTTTCCATTTATCGTTATTTCACATGCACCCAGGAGATGAAACACCTAATGAAATTTGAACGCTTCATGTAAATATGTCATCGAAACATATTTAATATGAAAATTTATCTCCTTTTTAAATTATTCGTCACTTATTTTGTCTTCATAACTCATATTTTAGGTCGCTTTCATCTTTGATATATTTTCAAGTATAAGCACGTATTTCCTCACGCTTTTGAATGCCATTCGTAACCTAATTCCCATTGAATGAGTTCAGTTGATCTTGGGTTGATAAATCATAATTAGATTTCACTATTGACTTTTTTTGGCAATTAAAGTTTTTAGAGAGCATTGGCTATGCACATACATGAGTACAATAAATTTATTTTATTTTAAAATTATTTGAACAAGATATACGAATGCCAACATCGAGGAGAGAGACAGGATACACGTTGAAGCAAACGGTGCACTTGCGTACGAGGAAGCAAAAGCAACAAGCTGTCCTGTCCTCTGCAACAGAAGAATACATGTAATTAAAAAAAACTAATATTTTGATTTCTAACCATACTTTAGTGTTTTTATAGCAGATTTCATCGGCTCTGAAGTAGTAAGAGAGAACTTAGTCTCCTTTTCAAGGACGCTCTCACTGGACATGAAGACGTATTTTTTACTAGGAGGCGCCCTCATTTATTTCAATTCCAGTAAACATTAATTTCACAGGAAGTATGTGAATTGCGCGTGCCTATAAACGCATCAGTGCATCCCCCTTTCGCAGTTATGTATTTCCTATTGGTGCATCCCGGTTGCCGGTGACGGCTTTAAAGCAGTCGCTGATAAGCCCCGTGCCCTCATTAAGACGGTCGTGAATTTGTTCCGTCGCACTTCTCTTGGCATTCAATTTTCTCTCCTCGCTCGCATGAGCACTGAGGTCACACATACAATTAACTGGTTCTGGGTTAATGTCGTCATGTAGGAACCCACACGTACCCAGAAAACCAATTACCGGAGTGCGCGCCTTGTGAAATTGAGCCAAGGGGGGGGGGGGGCACGCCGCAGCGGCACTTCGGCGGAACCCGTGAGTCCCCTCTGGGGGGGGGACGCCCCTTCGCAGTCCAGCGATTCCGTGGACGGACCTATCGCTCCGGCATTAGTCCCCGTCACGGCGTTGAGATCAGAGGGAGGAGGCATGATGATGGCGGGCCCACCGCACGGCCGACCGCGCCCCCCGCGCCTCGTCACCCGCCCCTCCGAGCGCGACCGCACCCGCGGCGCCGAACTCTCCCTCCCGTTCGCCCTCATCTTCCTCCCACCCCGATCCCTTGTTTATGGATGATATGGCAGCGTGGACCAAACAGCATTTCGGTCGCGGGGGAATGGAGATTGAATGAAGGGATGGATGGGGGCGGGAGTGAACTGGGGAGCGAATGAAGCCATCGGAGCTGATTGACTGGAAGAGGAGGAAGAGGGCATGATTTCAATTTTGGAAACGGGAGGGAGGTGTGCAGTGTCGAGAGACGTCCTGCGTGTTGTTACTCGCGGAAATTTCGTCAACACTGCGTGACGGACATGGCGAGGTATGTGCAATGCTTGCGATGTTTCCTCGGACACGAGTTGGTCCATTGGTGACGCGGGAGACGCGCCGTGTAGCGCATTCCTCAGCACGGATGCGGAATGTACACAGGTGAAGTGGACATTTATGAAGTAGTCTGTAGCTATGTCGGTAGTGCAGTGCGGTATTAAAAGCGGTGGTTTCTAATAAAACTATAATCACCCCTCATTCCGAATTCACATCAGGGGCGTGGCAATTACGCACCCCGCACGTAGCTTTTGCATTTTTAGTCTACGGCGTGGCTATTCTTTCTCGGGAAGGAGAGGGTAGGAGTGGCATTGGCTCACAGAGGATAGCGCGGGACGACGGAGAAGAGTGGATTAATTGGATCCAGTCTTTGACTTTTCGACTAATCTGCCACCACCGAATCAGGGTTAATCGGTTTTAAAATAAATGGATTGCCAACGTGAATGAACGTTTGAATGATATTCTATCATTTAATATTTTTGAAGAATAGTCATTTATTCACAAATTTTGCGAGTAGGTGTTAGAAATGGTCTCTAATTCTGAAAAAATATTTTCTGATGATCTCTTAAATGGCATAGCTGTCCCTCCGAAATCAATTCGAAGGAATGCTTTTTCCATATCGTATAATTATGGAAACGTTGTAAATAACATATCAGTGCATGGATTTTTACTGAAAGTGATGTGGTAGATTGAACGCGAGGATACTGACCGGAAGGACCCGATCAAATTTGTGTTATTTTGTCATTCATTGAGAAATCACGAGCGGAATAAAAAAAGGGATCGGGGTCCCTGCCTTGATGTGCCTGTTTCACTCGCAGTTTGGGGTATATTACTAAGTGAATCCTGCGATCCATCCCAACTAATCAGCTTTTGCTTCAATAACTATAATGCTTCTAGTTGATTCGGCTTGCGGCTTGGGAGTCGATGGATATTTTTATAAGAATTTTTAGTAACTTATTTGAAGACAACGATGATTTATCATCAGTACCGGAAATCATTTAAATGTATATATTTTCTTCAATCTTAATAACTCTCTACTCGAAATGGAGTGTAAGCAATTTTGACAATATGATTAAAATTCCGTTTATTTCCTTTTTACAAATTCACGCGTGTTGAAATCCACTGAATTAGAGTTTAAAAAACTCTACGGGTAGTAAGTACGTAAATGGACGATTATGGCGATTTGCTCGCATTTGCCATTCGCGGGCATTCATTTGTAGTCGAATCCATGTTTTATTCATACGGGAGATATATTTACAGTCGAACTCCATAATCCATTCGTCCTACACTTCCACGTGAAACGTGAAATTTCTTCGCGTCGGTTGCATTTCAGGCGGGACGATCGAATATCTGACCTTCGCATATTCGCGTCGCGGCGGAGTCCAGCGACCCGTGCACGTATGCACGGCCTCGTGTTTGATGGGAATGCATGGAAGAGCGCTCCAACGACGTTCTTACGTGCCCGTAAACACGCATGCACGCCTTCGAAATGAATGCACGCGGAGAACACATTCAAGCCCCTCCCTTCCAGCGTTGTATCTATTCCATCTCCTGGAGGCAAATGTTTAATTCATGCAGAGAGAGAAAAGGAGAGAGGAGGGGAAGAGTGGGCGAGGATCGGGTGGCGAACGAGGCGGAGCGAAGGTGGCCAAAGTGGAGACGGAACCTCGGAGTCTGTGTGTCACGCTTCGGGAGATGAAGGGGTTGGCGATGATGCGAAAATACTTAACTGGGCGGGGACGGGGGGGTCAAACGTACCCAATGACTGGGGGGGAATGATGAAGGAGTGGGGGGAGGACTGGGCAGCAGCACGGGATCAGTGGCGGGAAGGGGAAGGAGAGCGCAGGAGTGCGGATGGATCGGCCTCGCGATCAGTGTGGAATTCCAACCAGCGCACTCACTTCGACACCAGAGGCAAAATCAATTACCCGAAATGCGGCGAGCTTGCTTGGAAATGCGAATCAATAATCGAAGTAGTGACTTTTTTGCTGGGTCAACATTGTACAGATACATCTGCGAGCAGTAGGGAAAAGGAAGCTGCGCAATTTCCAGAGCCTACAATAACCGCGCGTTGAACATGTGCGTATGACGTGACATTTTTTTTTAGCATTCGCTATCCTCGCTATGAAACTTTTCGGAACTATTTCAATGTTATTGAATGATATTTTTTAATTCTGTGAATGTCATATCAAATTTCTAGATTTATCAATTAAATAGGACCCCATCCGATTTATTTAATGTTAAAATAAGAGAACGCAAAATATTTGACACAGGAGAAATGATCTAAAAGTGGGCAAAATGATTAAAATCTCATGCAATATTAATAACAAGGAAGATGCACATTGGCTCAATCAGTGTGGATCAAAAATTAACTCGAGGAAAATTTCCAGGGTTAAGTACGCTTATTTTGAAAATATGAAAAACATAAAAAGGAAGTGAGGAGGGATACGAAAATAAATTAACAATGGCACATAAATATAAGAAGAATGTACAGAAATGGGCGCTTTTGGGCTTGTTCCATCAATAGTTCATCGAGAAATAGGGCAAAATCGACAAAAATATCAACTCACCTATTTCCGAAAAAACAGATTAAAACTAAAGAAAGGTATGATATGGGGTTTTCTCGAATGATGAATTCGTAAGAAAGAAGATTTTGAAGCTATACTTTCGTTTGACACCAAACGTAAAAGTAACATTTGTCACCCGTGCCATTTTTCGTACCATAACTTTGAGCATAGGATATGTGTTCCACATCTCGACTCATGAGCAGAGAGACGATAAAGGGTGAGAGCGGAGAGATGAGGGGAAAGGAGATTGGTCAGGAGCGGGAGGGGTGAAGGGGAATATGGATCTCCGTGTCCTTTGAACCAGGGAGGAGCATTTCACAATGTAATGCGCCCAGCGAGTGCGGCCCAATAGAAATGATAGCGCCGGCTTTAAACTCACGCCTCGCCAATTCACCTCGCCCGTGGCGGTGTTGCACTAATACGGACGGGCGCATGCGCACCACGTTATCATGCACGACACCCCGCTCCTTATAATCCCCAGCCCGTGACCCCTTATCCTTTGTTCGCCTCTCCTTCCTCTGCGCCATCTCCTCACCTCCAAGGGACTCTCCCCCGACCCATCCGCTTCCACCCTCCACTCCCAACCCCTCCTCTCTCCACCGCCTTCTCTTTCGTCCTCTTTGAATTCCAAGTGGAGGAGCAGCCCGACCTATCTCTCCCGTGTCCCATTCCTCCTCCTCGGCCACTCATCTCCCAACCGGACCCCCCCCTTCTCTGGGCCCGTGACAGGAAGATAAACCTTCCTTATAAACCTTTTGCTGTTGCACGCGATTTGGTCAGCGCCTAAATTATTGGGTAAATTTAAATCATTTGAGGTCAACCACAAAAAATAAGTGAAACTACTGTTATACGTCGATAGGCGTGTGGTCAAAACGAAAATCATGGGGAATAAGCAGCGTACTTTGGGATTTACACTAACCTCAAGCCTGTCATGTGAAAATAGGAACATCTTTGGAGCTGCAAGAAACTTCTTCAAGAAACTAGTGGAGAAATATTCGAATAAAAAGAGAAAGAGACTCTAATTGGTGGTAGATATAAAATACCCACCTTGATTGAACATGCTTCGAGCATTTGGAATCCTGACCAGAAAGACCTAAAATCGGAAATCAGCGCTTAAATCAGAGTTTAAATTTTACTGTTTACTGTTAATAGAAACATTACTTTTATTTTTTACTTACTATCAACAACTTTGTAAATGGCAAGCAGAAGGCGTTATATAATTGTTGAAAAGTCTGAATTGCAAAGCATGTGGAGGCATAGAGGTTGAATGCATGACTTTATTTCATTGGTTGTGTGAAAATTATGCGATTTAAACAGTGAAATAAATGTTATAATTCCAGCGCCGCATTACTCGCAACTGGAGTGCAAGGGACGGGTGGGACCACGGAGCGCATTTGAGGAAATTTACCGACGGAAAGACCAATGCTTAAAGGAATCCTCAAGCGCGAGACCGCAAGCTGAAGGAAACATCACCTGCGACAGTACCAACTTCACGAAAATAAAACTTGAGATGGGAAATGATCACCGATTAGTCTCATGGGCGTGTGGCCTGACACTCTTTACCACACGCCCTCGTAGCGGATTCGCTGGTTAAGACGCACTGCTGCCTCTTTTTCTCTCGCTGCCTCCCGCACCCAAACACTGAAATCGGTGGAAGCGGTCGTGTCGGGGGATGGAATGATTCCACTTGTGGATGTGTGGTCGCTGTGACTCTTCGTTGACTGATTTGGCGGTTCGAAATAAATTACGCTACCCATCTTCCTGGATTGACGTAATAAGAAATTCGACTGACGATCAATAAAGTGTTAAAGAAATCGCTATTCGCTTCTCGTTTAGCTCATCTGATCTAATAATTGGAATGTTGAAGTTCAAATCATTGCTATGCATCTAGAATGTGTCGTGAAGCTAAGAGAGGTCAACGTGCAATGGTAATAATACCTGCTATTATAAAGAGAATAAATTAATCTGCAGTAAATGCAGGTTGATTATTATATTACAAGTATTGACGATCTTCTGTAAACGGCTCTCTTGACGTTTTTTTGATTTGACTGAATTGATTTTGCAGCTACATTTTCTACATTCATTATTTCATTTAGATACGTATTCAAATTTTCAAAATACATTTTCGCTTTGTAAAAACTATATTCCTAGAAGACAATTTCATTGAAATTAAAAAGGAATACTTAAAATTACTTAAATTTTGGCATGGTGCTCGCATCGGCTTAGGATATAAGTATATCTTATTTACGAAAAACTCACATTTTTAATCTCGTATAATACATGGTATGGTACTTTGGACCCTCAACTCATTAATTCTTCGAGTTCACAGAAACTGACCTAGACGATAGACTTTGACATGCTATAAATTGTATTTAAAGGACATTTTCGAGATTTTAATTAACCATTTCCCTTTTTACGAGTGATTCAACCGTATTCCATAAACGGCAGTTTGGTTGTTGCAATAAGATTTAATCGCCTGAGCGGGATTATTGAGACTGAAATAAATAACGCACTCTGTGTTCATTCAGGGAAAAGAATAAGCAATCGACGTCTTTAGATACTTCGCGAACACGAGAGGGGAATAACACATAGCGTGGCGGAAATGACGAAGGACATAATGAGATGAGCGTCGGAAGGAGATACAAGCATGTATTTCCGTTTGATCTTCCCCTCGATTCGGAATTGGAGGTTCGGGATTCTTTTATCCCTCGGCCTAGGAATATATGAACCTGTTAATTCAGCGGCGAACTTGACAGCGCGCCATTTCCCAGGCCGCCAATGCCGGGTAAAAGTTTGCCCCTCTCTTTATGTGGCGGTGGTTTCTAACCCCTGCTTTGTCCCCTCTCCCTCTATTTGTTATCCCCCCTCGCACCCACCACGCCTCTCCCTCTCTGCCGATTTCGTTCATTTGCCTCTGCCGGCCTTCCAATTGCTTTCCAATTCACTTTGCAACCGCTTTCTGCCACCCCGAACCCCACCCAAAACCGCAACCCGTCCAGCACCACAACCTCCCCAATCCCCCCCCCCCCTTTCCTCTGCCGTAACGACCAAGCATCCTCTTCATTAATTTCATTTTAAATTATCTAAAATTTGTACTGCGCTTCCAAAATTATTTTATGTCCCTTTTGTCCTAACCGTTCAATTGGTGAAATAAAAAATTATACTTTATTGTTGTTTTGCTTTGTTTTTCCGTTCCATTATTTTTTTACATCCTGTGTAGTCAATTTCAGTTAATTTTATGTAATGTCATTTAAAGTTATCAGGTGGATTAATTAATTACCACCATAATATTGTCATTTATGTCAATTTAGTTTAGGTTTCCCTCTTTCGCTGTTTTTATTTATTCGAATTGTATTTCTTGAATTCTTAGTTCGTCTCTTTTTTTCTCATACTTGTTTAACCGTCTTCTTCAAAGGAGATTTTAATCAGGATATTTCCCCCGTCGTGTGGTTATTCATCGAAATTTTCTCGAGTTTTAGCTCTTCATTTTAGCTTTAAATCATATTTTCTACACTCATGAGAACGTTATTAGGGGATTATGTCCCAGAGCAAAATAAAATATTCTCCTCCACCTCTCCCCATTGAAATGACCCCTCCGACTCTCTCTACCCTCGTTGGCGCCAATGGCTAGAGGCCTTGGACTCTCCTTCTCCCTCCCCGCCCTCCCCCCCTTCTCCTCCGTGATTCCATTTGGCCACCGTCGCACCGTGGGGATGGGGCAGGGGAGGGCCGCCATGCGATGCCGCCGCGGGCGGTGACCTTTAAATGTCCCCCGCGACTCCTCCTCCGCTCGCCAGGTCCGACAAATTAGTTAGCCATTGAGAGGCATAAATCGCGATCTTATTCGTACCTGGGAGACTTTGGATGCCAGGCTTTAGGTTGAAGATGTGAAATTGAACAGAGGAAGAGGAATGGGTAATTGTGTGGGATTTGGGGCCAATTGAACTAACTCAATAAGGAATTCGATGTTTGCGCGATAAAATTGTCATTGAAGCCTCATGCTGCGTATATTCTTGATGCACCCTAGCAATTAATAAAAGTGTGCATAAAAAAAAGATTAGCACAAACGTAGACATACCTAATTTCAATATGGTCCAAGGGTCAACAGGGTGTAAGTCAGTATATATATATATATATATATATATATACATATATATATATATATGTATATAGATGATGCGGAAGTACTCACGAGAGCAAAATAACCATTGGACGGCAAAAAAGAACACAGAATGAAACAGATAACACGTAAAAGGACACTCAAACTGTAGATGATTTAAGCTTTCAGCCTACCCCGAGGCCTTCTTCAGGTCAGACTCTGAGTCTGGGAATGGGAATGTATCAAGAAAGGGATATTGGAAGCCGATAAAGACACTATAGGAACCGTTAACGGGAAAAGGATAAGGAAACCATGGGTAACAGATGAGATGATTGCAAAGATGGATGAGAGGAGAAGATGGAAAAATGTAAACACAGAATTAGGCGAAATGAAGTACAAAGACTTAAACAATAAATTGAGAAGGGCCACAAATAAAGAAAAAGAGGAATGGTGGAAAACGCAATGCGAGGATATGGAAGGTTTACAGAAGAAGGGTGAAATTGGTGCTCTATACAGCAAGGTTAAGTTATTATCGGGAAGTAAGAAGGCAAGATCTGTGCTAACAGTTAAAAATAAATGGGGTAAGATAATAGTTGAACCAGGATAAATCCAAGAGAGATGGAAGGAATATATAGAAACACTGTATGGTAGAGAACTTAGGCCGACAAGGTTAGACATAGAAAGGGAACATGACGTAGAAGAAGATAGCTTAGGTCCAGGCATACTCGACGATGAAATAGAAAGGGGATTAAAGGAGATGAAAGCGAATAAGGCTGTGTGGGTGGACAATATTCCTGTAGAAATGTTGAAATGGTTAGGAAAAGGTGGGAAGAAGGCCATATATGGACTGATTCGTAGTATCTATGAGGAAGGAATCTGGCCGGAAGATTTTGTGAGATCGGTGTTAGTTCCTATCCCAAAAAAGGCAAAGGCTTCGTCATGTGAGGATTACAGAACAATAAGTTTGATATCCCACGCAGCTAAAGTTATTCTCAGGATCATCAACAAAAGGATAGAGAGTAAGGTAAATGATTACTTAGGGGATGAACAGTGTGGGTTTAGGAAAGAAAGAGGTACGCGTGATGCCATTGCAGTAATGAGATCACTAATTGAGAGGAATATAGAATACAACCAGGACGTCTTTGCCTGTTTTGTAGATTTCGAAAAAGCATTTGATAGAGTGAATTGGGAAAAATTAATGCGTGTATTGCAGAAAATAGGAATGGATAGGAGGGACAGGAGACTGATCCGCAACCTGTACATGTCTCAGACTGCTCAGGTGCGAGTGGGGAACGGAGAGTCCGGATGGGCAGTGTTAGGAAGAGGGGTAAGGCAGGGTTGCCCATTGTCACCGGTGCTGTTCAACGTATATGTGGGGGAAATGATTAAAGAGGCATTGGAAGAACTGGAGGGAGGAATGAAAGTCAGAGGGGAATTCGTAAAATCGGTTAGGTTTGCTGATGACCAAGTATTAGTTGCTCAGTCAGCCAAGGGGTTGCAAGCATTGCTGAGTGAATTGGAGGTCCAGTGCGATAAATATGGGATGAGAATCAATATTAATAAAACAAAGGTTATGCGATTTTCCAGAAAGAAAAAGGCTAAGCTAAATATTAAAATAGGCGGGGTAAGAATAGAGCAGGTAGAGCAGTTTACATATCTCGGAAGTGTTTTGGACCAATACGGTCAAAGTGGTAGGGACGTAAGAAGAAGAATTGCGCTAAGCAAGGAGGCTTTCTCAAGGAGGAGGGTGTTGATGACGGGGACGTTGAGTAGGGATGTTAGGACAAGACTCGTAAAAACTCTGATATGGAGCGTAGCTATGTACGGCGCGGAAACGTGGTCACTGAAGCAGGAGGATAGACGTAGATTGGAGGCTTTTGAAATGTGAGCGTGGAGAAGAATGGAGAAGGTGAAATGGACCGAAAGGAAAACAAATGAGGAAGTACTAGAGATGGTGGGTGAGGAGAAAGGTTTGCTGAGAGAAATCCTATGGAGGCAGGAGAAATGGATGAAAGGCGTATTGAGCGGTAGTGGAATTTTGAAGAGGGTAATAGAGGGGAGAATGTTGGGCAAACGAGGTAAGGGCAGGAACAGGATAGGGATTTTGGACGGGATTAAGGGAGGAAAGAAGTACACCGAGATGAAGCGGGACCTGATATAGATTAGTTTGCTTAGTGGAGAGTCACAAAATGTTTATTTGATAGTTGTGTCCATCCAAAAACCTAGCTTAAACGGTTGATTACCTAATAACATTATATATATATATATATATATATATATATATATATATATATATATATATAAATTAACTGATAGTCATAACAAACACAGAAACCAAAACACACAAAAGAGGGACTCACTGGTTCTCGAATTTTCGGTGGTCCAACCACCTTTCTCAAGAGGAATTAGGAACAGAACTCTGTGAAAGGTGGTTGGACCACCGAAAATTCGAGAACCAGTGAGTCCCTCTTTTGTGTGCATTGGTTTCTGTTTTTGTTATGACTATCAGTGAATTTACATTACACGTTTGTGGGTTTTCCAAAAAAGTGTATATATATATATATATATACAAAAAATGAAAGAAACACGCTTCTGCATTTTCAGTAGTCAAACAACCTTTCTCAAGGAAGAGGAGGAGGGAACTGTTCCCGTGGAGATCCTTCCTTCTCTTCATTAAGAAAGGTGGCTTGACCACCTAAAATTCGAAAACGTGTGAGTTTCTTTTTTTTTGTGTTTCTGTTTTTTTGTCTTAATTCGGTAGTGTCTGTGGTGCATTATCAATCACATCCGTGTGACTTTCACTTAAGTTATACGTACTTATATAATGTACACCTTATTTTCTTTAGAAATATATATATATATATATATATTGTCATTAATGTATATGTTTGTACGCATTCATCTGTAGTCCCCTTTTATCAATATTCTTCTATCTCTCTCTGCCCCCTTTCTTTCGCATTCTCCCTCACTCTCATTTATTTCCCTCGCCTCCTCCCCGTCGGCCCTAAAGGAAATGAGTTCAGTAAGCTGCACACGCAAACCCATTTAAAAAACGGTCGGGTCTTTAAAAGCGGGGTCTCGAGGCTTGTTGGCAGGGGGTGCTGTGTTAACAGGAGGAGAGGGAATGCGGGCCTGCGGGCGGGCCGAGGACTTGGGGTGGTGGTGGGGCGAGCGTGGGGCGAAGGGCTCTATGGGGCGGGGAGGGAGTGCTGAGGCGGGGGTTTGGGGGGTGGGGCGGGGAGGGAGCAAAGGAAAGCGATCGGGAGTGTATCTGATCATTCCGCGCAATGAGAAGCGATTGATTGGTCATGCCAATGTTTGGTCGGAAGTCTATGTCAAAGGGGGAAGCGTTTATCTTTTTATCGGTTGAGTTATGAGCTGAATAATTAAAAAGGTTTTGTTTTTATGAAGGATCATAAAAGTTAACGGTTGCAGAAATTTCATTTGATAAATTATAAATAAAATTACGACAAGTGATACTTTTCATGAATACTGTATAAATAAAGTATGTACTAACGGGCAGGAAAGTGGAATGAGTACACCATTCATGTCTATTCTATAATGGTAAACTTTCACTCGTTAATTGCGCTCACTTAGTGTTACTGGCGTAACTGATTGAAAATCCTGCCTACGTAGCGGCGACCATGAAGGCGCGAAAATGAGGTCTAAAAACGCTCACTGGTTTTTTTTAATGTGACAAGTTTTATCTCAGTTGTCCTTTTTCATGCCATTTTCATTTGGCGAATTGAATTGGATGTCTCCAAAAATTCTGCAAACCTTGATTTGGGACAAAGCTCTTATCTGTTTACTTAAGAGAGTAATTTTGGATTTCGGCTAAGTTTGCCCGATACGCCGGCGCTGTTAAGTGACGCATAAAACGCAAATAAATGGTTCACTCAGTTTGTTTTTTAGTGTTGATAAAGATCTAAAAAGTGAGGGACTTCCAAATTTATACTAGCCATTCTTTGATATTTTCGTCTGACACCTGTCTCAATACATAATCTATTTCAATGGCAGGAACCTGTTAACGTGACATTGGATTTCATTTATTCCTAGCATTTCCACCCTGCTAAAATCCATTCAACATGATCCTCCAATGAAGTGAACTCAACTCTTTTCTGCATTTCGTCTTAAGAGGTTTATTGAATTACGTATGTGGAAATAACTTAATTGTAAACCCAATAAATATGTGCAGCGCTGCGAAAATATATAAATCATTAGCCACTAATCAATCTTATGTGACTAATTTTTAATTCTTTAGTAAGAGTACCATTATCGTTAATAGTTATTTTTATTTATTCTTGTACAGATGCATGTCCAAAGACATAATTATATTTATTTCATATTTTCTTGCTAATTTCTCCTTAAAATGGATTTATTCGGTCTCCAAAAGTTAGAAAAACTAAACCCTAACAATTTCATTCACCTTGTCAAATGCATGCAACATTGGTATTACATTTAAATCAACCTTGTAATATTTAGGTCTTTAGAAACATTTTTTTATAATTTTTTAGGAAGAAATATTATTTTATAATATCATAAAACGTTCTCAACTTTTTCATTGACATATGATTATTTAAAATTAACTTAGTAATTAGTCGTCACACTCATTTTCAAGTTTAACCTTAAGAATGAAGGAGGTGTAATCGCTTACTTGAAGTAAATTGAGCCACTGTGGAATGTTATTCGTTTATAATAAATAGGTTTAAAGTAATAGTGGTAAGTGATGCCTTATATATACCACTATGAACATTTCTGTTTGAACGATAGTTTGTCCGATTTCTTTGTTTGGTTTCATATTATTAGTTGTATTTAGTCTGCCTGGTCATAAATTAAACCATTAATTAAATACTACTGCAGTGGAGTTTTAATATGGTTTATTTTAACTAAAAACATTGATAATTTCGAATAAAGAATGTCAGGTGAGGTCACTCAAATCTTTTATAAATCGTACCGGTGAAGGCACGGCAGACTATTGATGGCGATGCTTGTCAGGCGGAATCCTCAAGGATATGAACGTCATTCTTTGGTCAGGCACTCAGAGGTGATTTCCATGCTGATCATTGCTCAAATTTAATCTACTCCAGCACTTTATCAGCCTACTTTAATCGAAGCATCGCAATAAGAATAGTTAAGAGCATTTAGGACGTTAGTTGATGCATGGCTGTAGATGTTATGATTGGTTGGGGGTCAGGAAAGGTAAGCTCTCTGTCAAAGAACTAATCACTCCCGCCCGAAGGCACGACATGATGATCCAATGACAACCAAATTCCAGCCAGACCACTTCCGCTCGCATCCACCGCGGGGTAACGTTAATAGGGAAGGCACTTCCGTATTTTTGCGTTTGAGGTGTTACGCTGTAGCGAAACTGTATTTGTAGATTAAGTTGCCCATGTGGCAGTTATTTTTTTCCATCGCCATCGATTAATTTCAAATGACCCAACCGTAACTTGTTTTCTATAATAAATAGTAAATAGATATGGGAGCGTATGATTGTTTTGTGAAATAGGTTATTTTTTGCTTTTACTCGAATTACTCTTTTTTCTATGGTTATTCTTAATATCTAATAGACACAAGGGGGAAATCACAATAAAATAAACTGCGCAGACAGAAAATAAGGCGTAGAAGCAAGTTATCGGTGTTTTATAAACGGCTATGGAGATATTTCAATCGAATCGTGTTTGCCTAGATAGCTAGCAACCAGCAGGTTTAATTAATTTAAAAATTAAGATTGCTCGCTTGATATTTCCTGGAGTATAATAGGCGGAACATTAATCCTCTTACAGGTCTCTTTGAACTTATGCCGTTCTTCCACATTTCCCACATTAGTTTAAACGCTCCGAACAATTAAAAGAACCGTTAAATTTGAAATAATTGGTTCCAACATGTATGCAAAAGCCATTTCGTTTATTTACACCCAATAAATTATAATCACTGGTCTTTCCTGACTGCTTAATATTACTTTGAGTAAGTCTTTTGAGTTTTTGCATATTATTAGACGAATTATTAAAAAATGATCGCCTCTTTTCCTTTCAAAATGATAAAAATTAATGCAAAAATTAACTGTAAATTAATTATTTGATTTGATATCCCGATACCGCTTAGTTATCCTCTCAGGCTCTCTGTAGTTTCTCCTAACCCCTTTCTGGTCGGCTCAAATCTTGAATAATCCCCCCTAACGTACACTAATGCGGCTTATTTTCTAAAATGGACTACGAACTTATTCCAAGCACCTTCGTATCCAGAGCTTTTCTTTTCCCTCGGCCGCTCTATTCTTTCCTAATACCCCGCGGATTGCTGCTTTAATGAAATAAGCCCCGAGGCTGTGATGATGATGATGACGATCTGATCGCCACCGCCGTCATCATCGCTCTGTTTGGCTGGATTCCATTCAGTGGGAATTAAGCCAATCGCTGCGATAACCTCCCTCCCTCACACCACTCTGCAGAATATTGGAGCAAGAGTTGGGTCCGAAATACCAACGGAACATTTTAATCCGAGTCTCCTCCATGTTTTCCCTTTCCGCCCATTTTAATTTTACATCCTAATTTTTCTCTGATCCGTTGGGCCGCCAGCAATTTTTGGAGAGCGTAAATCCTAAATCACACCATCTTTAGCAACCTATGTGGTAATTCTCACTTTCCATAACAAAGTTTACGAAGAGATTTGAATGAATAATTAATAGCCTAAAGCTTGAGCAAAGGAAGGGTTCTATCTACTGAATTTTATCTAGCCTTGAAACGATATCAAGGAAATTAATCGTTATTGCAATAACTTTAGGGTATTACACCATCACTTCTTGCTGCATAATGCAAAACAGTCAAATTGTTTACTCTTTACATTTCGTCAACTTTGACATACTACCTGATTATTATTTGGCAATGATTTTAATCAGACCTCATATATATATTTTTTCTAAAACAAACAGAAATACATGGACCAGCTACACGACTCTCTCAGAGAATGTGGGTTCCCTGAATAACTACTGAATAGTAAAATTCTCAAACTTTCAACCCATTAACTCCTCTCCCCAAAACAAACCGCCCAAAATGCCCTTAACCTTATCACCACTTTCTTCCCCGGAACCCACAAAATTAAACATATAATCCGTGAACTCTGCCCAATTATTAACAACAGTCAATCCACATCACTTTTATTCCCACACTATCCCTCCGTTTCGTTTAAACACCCGTCACACTCGCAATACATCTTCAAGTCGACAAAATCACCTGTGAGCACCCCTGTCTCTTCCCCGCCCCTGTTCGCACCATGCAATCGCCCACGCTGCAAATGCTGCCATCTCCTAAGACCCTCCACCTCCCTTAATACCAGCTTCCTACCCAACGACACCTGCACCACAAAAAACATTATATATCGCCTCTTTTGTATATTCTGCCCTGCTTTCTACGTGGGTGAATGCACGACCACCCTTTCCCTCCGCATGAATACCCCACCTCCCTTAATTATGCCATCCCTATTCACACTGCTTCCCATAGCCAATCTTTCGATGACTGCTGCTATTTCGGAGATTGAAACCCTTCCAAATCTGCAAGTAGCATAGAGGTGAGAACCCGCGACATGGCGCAATCTGGGCGCTCCAGTCATTTAAACTCCCCGGACTGAATCAAGCCCACTACATATATATATATATATATATATATATATATATATATATATATATATATATATATATATATATATAATTATATGGTAATCCAGCGGTTAGGGTAGGTTATTAGATGGACACAACTACCAAATAAATATTTTGTGACTCCTAGCAAAACACAATCCAGCAACCTACTCTAAATCAGGTCACTCTTTATTTCTGTGTACTTCCTTCCTCCCTTCATTCCTTCCAAAATCCCTATCCTGTTCCTGCCCTTTCCTCGTTTGCCTAACATTCTCCCCTCCATTACCTTCTTCAACATCACACTGCCGTTCAATACGCCCATCATCCATTTTAGAAATGAATTATTTTATAATTGGGACTATAACTTGTCCAAGTAGTATTTAGCACGTTTAGTACCTGCCATCTGACTCAGTATTCTCAACTGTCGCAGGGACTGGTCCATCTAGAAATTGTTTTTGGAGCCTATACTTAAGCGCAGGATATACATATGAGAGTAGCCATTCGGCAGGAAGAAAAAATTGCAGGGAAGATGAGTGCAAGAGAGGCCCCTTTCCTTTCTTTTGCCAGAACTGGGGAACTAGTTCCGATTTGATGATGTGCCTCTACGAAATGCATTCACCGCTCCAAGGGTAGCATTCAGCCCTTAGGCTCGCCCCAATCGACACCTAGCCAATACCTTTTCAGTCTAACGTTCACGTTCCCCTCGAGTTCATTGCCTGCACTTATTCCCCATATTCCCCTGCCTGGTTTCATTGTCCGATTTAATGCCAAAGGTGAGCCTTGCTTACGATTAATGATGATGTACTAAGAAAATATTAAATTCAATAAAAAATCAAGTTCCTAATCTCATGAAGGCTTTCTTAGTCTAATGAAGTATATATTTAAACTTTGTCCCGGGAGAGCGTGAAAAAAATTAGAATTTTAATACGGTAATCAGGCACTGGAATGTATGAATTTGTATACATACACCTAGTTATATTTTCCTTTTCATCCAGCCTACGTTCCATTTGAGGGAAGGGACACTCCTCTAGCCTTCCCTCGTCCTTCGCTTCTGTTTTCTTGTCACCCGGGAGAGAGTTGGCTCGGCCCCCTTTCCCCTCGCCACCCTCTCTCTCTCCCTTCGCTCCCCTATCCCTCCGCCCCCTCCCCCTCTCCCTCCGCCCACCTCTCTCTCCCTCCCGGTCGAATCTCTTCCTTTTAATCTCCACATCCACTTTACCGCCACCTCATTGTTGAAGGCGGCCGCCGCGGCTTCATTTGTTTTGCCCCTTCGCCCATGTTTGCTGGCCGATTCGCGACGGCTGAGCGCGGATCGCTTCCTTCGGTTGAGGGAACGGCGGGAGGAGGAGGGGGTGTGGGGGTTGAATATGGATTATTTCTTCCCTCCCACTCCCCCTACTCCAAACCCCATTCCGAAAGGGGAAGAGCATTCCTGGTGAGATAGTGAAGGGTGGTTGAGGAAGGGATTGCAGGCATTCTTAGTATCGAATTCCTTGGAAGAATGAAGAATAGCACGACCAAAGAGCTTTGGTTTGAAGTCGACCTGAAGTGAACTAAAGTATCAGATGGTCTTGGCTAGAAGTAGTTGTAATGCTTGCTGGCTCGGGGGATTCGCTGATGTTCGACTCGAGGGCCTCTTCCAATATTTCGGGTGGGAGGAAAACTCACAGGAATAGAACCTCTGCAATACAAGACCACCACCAAGGTCGCCCGAAGTTAGAAACGTGAGTGTCCTAGTCCATAAAAAGCAGGGTCGACTAACATCTGGTGTGATCGTTGTGTTTGCTTTGGTTTCGCGGCCACTGATAATCTGATCGCAAGCGAAGAGTTGATGTTCAGAGTCTTATGGAACATAAACCAATGTAAGATACCCGTGGGAAAAAAATCAACTCAAATTTGATCTGCTTCGAACCAAAACGAAGCGAAAGCATTATGTGCCCAAGGGGAATTATGTGACACGTTTCGAATAAATTATGGAGAATGAACATTTCTGCCGAAAACTGCTGAAATAACTGAGGTTTCGTGATTAAATTTTACAATTTTTTAAAAGTACTTTGGCCTCGCAGTTCTCCTCTAATATTTTGAGTATCACGAACACGGTCGATATTTTTTAGTCTCCCACGAGCAATTCATTAACATTCATTCGTGCCGCCGTTATCTCTTGCCGCATTTCTAAAGTAAAGAGAGACAAGACCCGGGAGACCAAAGATACTATTGATGGCTACTATTTAGCTGCAGCTCAACTTTAGAATATAAATAATAACAAGTATAGTTTAAATGTTACTAAATTTTAAGGTCATAAGAAAGGTATCTTTTTCATATTTTAATTAACTAGGATAAAAGAATATTGGTATACCTTTGGAGCTATTGGAAGCAGTATCTCGTGCCATAGTTAATAATTATAATGTCATAACTTTGGTAACAATCTAAATACTAACATATGAGTTGATTTAATAATTGTTCATTTCATTCCAGGACCAACGTCATTAACGCCTTAACACATTAATTATGATTGTTATTTCATGTTTTAGAACATTCATACACTAGATCTATTCCATTTGCCTTACATTAGACAACCATTATGTTATATCATTAGTTGTCGTACCACTTGAATATTCGAACTTAATAAATTTAGCTTGAATCCAGTTTTTAAAGATAAACTCCACATTGTATTCACCGTAAAAAAATACTTTTGTTTACTCACCAACGGTACATGTGGAATTCAAACCTTGACCGCTGGGTTTATTTCGTCAGATAGAATTAATCAAGAGACTGAGCTAATATTTTCTTTTTCTACCTTCGCATTCCATTACTATGCGCGTAGATCATTGTGCAGATTGAACTGTTCGTTCTATTACATTCTATCTCGTAATTATCAGTGCTTAACTTTCAATTTAGGCCACCAAACCTAGCATGTCGCTTGTGGATAAAAAAGGGCCAAGCTATCAAAAATACTTTTTCCAACTCTCTCACAATTGTTCCAATATTTGATGCAAATTAATCTAACTGGTTTATTAGGTGAAAATTAATTGTAAATGAAGTACACCGTTCTTGAGTATATACGTCCCACATAGCGTAAGTGCATCGCGGATTGTCGTACTTCGAGGGGCTGAAGACCTAAGCTGTAATAACATAAAATCAAGAGCACATGTGAGCAATGGCAATATAAATATATACGAGGAACATATAAATGGTTGATTTTTCATTGTTAAAGTTTTTCATTAAAGGAAGTACGTAATTCTAATGTTTTCTAAAACTAAGCCGCTGACTGCAATTATTTGTCCTATTCGTTCTCGATTGGCTCGATTTGTCAGAGCTCAGATTGTCATAGAAACTTAACTAGACCAGGAGGTGAAAGCGAAAAAATTCCAGCCACTAATCTAATTGGTGTTTTATAACTCCTAACTTTTTCCATCCTGCATGATTTCGCATGATCAGAAAAGCCACTTTACCCAAGAAAAGGTTTTACTCCATCTGCGCTCACCTGTGCTGGAGATAAGATATCTAGTTTAGTGCAAACGCGGTTACTGTCATTAATTCGGCTTTCATATTGATAGAAATGAATGGATGAAGATAAATTAATTTTAAATGGAAGAAGATAAAAATTAAATACCATTAATGAATCGTTCGACCAATAGTATTAGTGAAATATTTTTGGCAATAAAAGACACTTGATATTAAAATATTCCGCTTGGTAGTAATTATCATATGATAATAGGTATCAATTTTGATCATCAATGCTTCAAGTGAGATATAAAAAGTTGTATAGTGTTATTATTAAACTCACCTAAGAATGTAACAAGTTGTGATTTAAAGACTTCTGATAAAATTCGTTTATGCTGGACATTTTTTCCCTTTTGTATCTAAAACAATGAGTATATAGGATATATATATACAACCATGACTCCTTCCTTCATCTTTTAAATTAATCCAAAAGCTAAAAAAACAACAAAAATGTTAATAATTAACTTTGTAATTTTCACCTAAGAGTGATTGAATTACAGAATGAGAGTATAACTGACACGTATCGCACTGCAGACTCAACGGCTTGATTTAACATACCCAAACAGTCGAAGTACCCAGATGATAAAAAGAGGTGCGTTTTTTTGAGTTCTTTGCAAAATTGTCGATCAAACTCTTTAATATTCCTGCATCACCTTGAAGGGCTGAATTCGCTACTTTTGCCCCTTCCATCGCGTTCACTAAGGCGTTCGGCGTGAGGGCGTGGGGACTGGGAGCCGGGTGCTGTGGGGAGGAGAGGGGAGCGGGGTAGGTCGACTTCTAGTGCGAGAGACGGGATGAGGGCGGTCGAGGGTGGAGCGAGGACGGGGGCGAAGGGGGTGGGTGGGAGCGGGAGGATTCTCACGGCGGCCGAAGTAAGGAAATGGGCTTGGGAGTTTATGAGGAAAGATCATTGGAATGAGATTACACTCTTCCCCCCCCCCCCGGCTCACTTTTTTACGAGAGGAGGCGGCGAGTGACGGCGTGTCCTTTTGTTCCTCCTTATCCGGTCCTCGGAGCTTCCACGTGAATCCCTACGCTGCGAAAAAGGCTGGTTACAACACTTCAACGCTGCAAAGCTAACTCAAGTTAATCCTGTGATGATCTATCCCCTGTCAATAAATTCGATTTCTTCGTGAAAGTTAAGGTCGATTCACGCTTCGCCTTATCAGAGTGATTTTTACATTGCTGCTTCATTCTAACCTCTCGAACCACATGCTGAATTCTCTTGACTTTCTCTGTCCCGGTTATTAATTTTCAGGCGCCATCCCACTTCATTTCTCTCCTCCTGGCGATGTATTTCAATTCGCCTGATGATGCCATTTCAAAAAAGTAGTGTCATATTTGAGGTGAAGGTGAGTCCCCTAACAACTTCGTGGCTGCTACGTGGAAGAGGTAGATCACTAGAAGGGACCTCCTCAATTTAGCGAATAGAGTTTTGTCTTGAGCATCGTTGTATTTCAGCTAATCATGTGACTTCATTAGACTTGTTCTGTCACACAATGTGCCCCAAAACCCTTGGGTATGTGGTTAGTGTACTTTCGAGCCATTTCCGATTTCATTTTCTTAATGTTAAATTTGCATTGCTCGCAACGGTACAAGTGTAAAAATATAATGGATACATATCATTAAACATAGCAAAAATTTCTAACCTTTAGCAATTTAATGAAATGGATTTTGTGACTCAGGTAATAATTAAGTTTTGGGAAATTGCTCTTGTAAACATTTCACGTAACAGCCTGATGAAAATAGGTTCTTTAAAATGGCCATAGGATTTCTATAATCCTTTGTCCATTATTCCGTGGACCGAGTTCACTTTTAATTTATTCCGCACCGGGACTGCAGGCCTCCTCCATCTCACCCTCCCCCTTGCCCCCTCCGTCTTATATCGCCGTGTGCCCCCGCATCTCCCTCTCCCCCCACCCCACCACTCCCGCCCTCGTTTCCCTTATAGCCGCAAATCCCTGCTCGTAAATGCCTGCCATTCCGTGCCGGCTATCATAACTTCGCTTCATCGCCCTCTTCCTCTCCATCTCTCTGCCGTCTCGACCTAAACATCCACTCCCTCCCTTTCCCTCCCCCGTCAACCCCCCCATTCCCGGCATCCGTATCGCACAATCCTCCATTCCCCGCCCCCCCGAATCCTCCCTTCGTTTCCCGCAATGCCATCCCGCTACACATCTAACCTTTCTCCCCGCCCCATCTCCCTCATTCCCTTCCTGCAGTCATTCTCCCCCTCACCCTCAAGCCTCCCACCCTCCTTCCTCGCCCCCGCCTCCCGAGAAAGAGCCTTCTGCCCCCCTCGCCCCTCTTCATTTCGCTGTCATCCGCCTAGCGCTCCTCCTTCGCACTCCTTCGCAAGGGATGGATGGATCTCTGGGATGGTTTTTATATTGATTCTAATTATAGGCAGCGAACGTATTTGTTTCCGAATTCCTCCTCGAGGCGTGCTCTCAAGAACGGAGGAGTCATCAAAGGGAAAGGATGAGAAATTACATATTCTAACGCATCCGAGGGTCGCTAAGTTCTTCTTGGTTGAGGGCCACAAACTTTTGGGGTCCCTGACCTCGCGATATTCCGGGCCTTAAATGGTTTCGAATATTTCCTTAGAGTTGTAATCAGGAGCGGACACCGTGTGTAGGAAGAAGCACTCGTTGACTCCGCTGAATTCCTCCTTTTAGGGGAATATTTTTGGTCTCCATTAAGCTTAAAATAAATATTATCCATTTGTCAGAAACCAATTTTGAATGAATTGGGCTAAATTTAGCGTAAACGTTCCACATTATAGAAAATACATCATGGTGGAAATTTATTAATAAGCATTTTTTCTGTCACGATTTTAAACATATTTGCTATCACCGACACAGGATAAGACTCTCTACTGTAGTTTGAATTGCGGTGCGAGTCTTTAATGTCCAATTTAACATATTTCCACCATTTTTAGGATAAAATACTCGAAATTAGTTTTGCCCGTAAAATGGCCCTCACCACCTCTCAAAAGTTGGTGTCTAGATCTCCTTACCAGACTCAATCACCTCTTTTCTTTACAGAGAGTTGAGTGAATATAAAAACCTTATATGCACATATTTCATGTTCCTTTTCTCTTTTCTCATTGTTTATAAATTTGGGATCACATATATTTGCTCTCCCAAATGACATAAATTTTTGTTGCATCTAACTTTTGTGTTCTCTCCCTGACGTCACTTAGTAGTGAAGCATTGAACTTCACGGACCTTTTTAGTAAAATTCCTTATAGTAATAGGAACCCCTGAGATCATTTATGCACACACTTAGTGCTTCCATCTAACAGTACGTACATATAATTTCTCCTTGTCTTTTTATCCTCTTCACACGCATGCCTTCGTCCTCACTCTGGTCATGATCGTATTCCTAAATGTGTTTTTCTTGAATGGGGTATTCAGTGATATTGTGTTGCAGTGACAGTTTATGCATAGAGTATAAATAAATGATTTATTTTTAATAAATATTTCATAAAGAGATATTTCCAAATGTTTATCAATAACCCAACAATTTTCGCAATGATGAATAATGTAAAAATATAAAGAAAACGGTTGACGGTTATGAGGATAAATATTTTTGTTTTTCTTCTTTCAAAATAATCGCATTTATTTTCATATTATTGCTTTCAATGGAGATGGAGAACATTTTTCACTGTTCAATTTTTAGTCCAATGTTTTCCTGCAACTCCCTTCGGAACTGCACGACATTGGGTTTTAGGAAACCGGACACTAAATGTGTAATTGTATCATGTAATAGGATAAAATTAGGATTTTGGTGAGTTTTAGTGTGCTATTATTTATACAACACACGCAATGTACGATTAGAATTATTCCACGGTTGTCAGTATTATCACTGATTCGTTACCGTTTATTCAGGTGGTTATATATCGTACCTTTCTTGCCCTAGGTTTTAAGGTCATTGAAGAACTAAGTACCACATGCTAATTATTATCAGCTTTTAGAGATTTTTAATTTATATTCTGCACAAAATGCTTTGTACATTCTTCCAATAAAAAATATCAACTGAGCGTCGGGCTTTCAATTCCCTAACCGTATTCAATGTAATCGTCATGCGAAGTCATATGCCTTAAAAAATTAATAAAACTTCCTGTATTATTTCTTGATATAATTTGCCTAATTCTGCTAACAAGGATTCTTCCGCTATTCAAGTTGAAGAATTTAACCAGAGCTCTAAACAATTATTAATAATTTCCTTTATATGTGTGGGAGATATTTACTGAAAATTATAGAGATATTATAGTTGGGTTCTCCTCAGGTGACAAAGTGCCTTAATATTTACGAGATTATGTAAAAATTTCAATGTTAGATTTAAATGTCTATGTTAATGACATGCTCAATTGCATTTAAATAAAGATCAAGAGGGCATCGGTCAAATCTCGACGGGAAACTTTGGAAACCTCTCTCAAGAGAGGGTGTCTATCATTTATTAGTTTCATAAAGGACTTTATTTTTATGCTCTGCCTGATGCTCTGATTTATTGCAATGCTCTGTCAAGGGTTTATAATTTAAGCAAACATATTCACTATTTATATACCACGCATTAGCTAACGTCGTGAATTTGGGGACTCCACCATGTTATGAAGTTATGTCTATTTTGGGTGGAATATTATATATAACAAATGCTTCAAGATTGATAGATGAAGGAGTTAATGAGTCTGGAAGTGTGAGTTAATATCCTCGCGAAAACTGGATTTGAAACCTTGTATTTTTTGCCAACAAATAACAATCAACGCCATTTCTAACTTTATTATACATCAATTTGTCTCTGCCATTCACAATCTTTCTCGTCATTATTTGCAGCTTCTCTCTCCGTCTCCCTCCTGATGCTCCCTCATTCCTCGCCCCCCTTACTTCTTTAGAGTCTCCTTTTGGTCTCAGCTGCCCTCTAACGGCACCCACTCCATCGGGATCACCCTCAGTCCGGCACTGGAAACTCCCTCGAGCAACTTGTGCTTTCCCACCCCTGATTCCTCCATCGAATCCCTGCTGGACAACCTGTTGTGAATAATGCTGGGACGAATTTGCATGCCTTATCTGATAGAGCTGAGGCCTCCATGCGGATTAAGATTACAAGTTTAATCGCCTTAGGCTGTCCATATGTGGAGGCACTGCTATTGGGGAGCGATTCCGTCGAAATTGATCGATGTAATTAGCCCATTAACTGCGGCGGTACATGGCCAACTGTGTTTTCTGTATTCACGCCTAATGAAGAAGGAGCACTCCTTTTTATTGTATAACCAGCTATATAATTTTTGTCAAGCAAAATATTTAAATGTCTTGCTTTTAAGTTGCAACTTCCATTGATCTTTTCAGGAAAAATACAACTGCATGCGAATTATACATCTACATCTACTCAATACCCCGCAAGCCGCCACAAGGGCGTGTGGCGGGGGTTGCTAGGGCACTACCCGTAATTTAGAGGGAAAAAACTGCATGCCGAAGTCACAAATTCAGAGTACACAAACCAAATATGGTAAACATTCATGCAAGAACCCTTTCACCCCACACACATGCAAACACACAAACTACCAACAAACATACACATGCACCTACATTTAAACCTATTATTGTTGAATATTTAATTTTGTTCCGACTTGCAACTTAAATGTTTTTAATATTTCTAGAGGGACTTCGTTTTCTTACCATTATGATTTCTGATTGTTCTGGGAAAGAATGAGTATTTGAATCTATCTGTATTGGAATCTATTCACATAGAATATATGCTAAACTTGTTCATTTCTAAATTCTTTCACTACGTGTTGAGCAGTGTTATTGACCAAATGTTTCAAAAAATTAATAAAAATGAATGAACATCCTGCTCTTGTCTTGTACTCGAATTAATTGTTCTTGTGCTCATCAAAAGCAAACAGGATTAAGGTAGAGCATGAACAGAGTTTAGCATTCCGCGGAAACATATTTTGAAGGTATTCCTGCAAAATATGATCCGTCATTTTTAGAGACGGTTAAATAATATTTTTTTTATTAAATGTTGACATGAGAGCTAATTAACGCTACTGATTTCTTTGGCTTTTTACGTATGTGGAGAGGGTAACAAAGATTTGTAATATTTTTTGTGAGATTGATTTTTAACTCTATCAAATGTCTTCAAGTTTTTAAAGTATTAAATTTAAAATTTCCGAGTTTTATGATAGTACATTAGATTCTCGTAAGATGTCTAGCGGCTGGTGGCAAGGGAGAATGCATTGTGTGGCATCAAAAGTCCCCTTATCACTATTTACCAAATAAGTCTTTAAAAACCTAAACATCAACCTAAAAAATTACAATAATCGTATTTATTTGGTTATAATTTGGCTTATTTTTGCCAGGAAGCTCCTTCGTTCATTCAATAAAATGGGGTCCCGTAGCCTCGTCGGTAGTCTTCGAAATCAGAAGGTATTTCACGGAAGGAAGCAGAGTCCGCCGAGGTTGAGTCGCGTGGCTGCAAACCTCCCGCTCTGAGAAGGCGGACGAACACGGCGGTCTCTTCTTGGAACAGTCTCCACGCATCTCTTTGTCTTCGTCCCCCTTTTCCAAGTTACTTGTACCTAATTCCAAAGCCTCCGCACGGCAATTTTTCGACAAAGGAAATATAACACGTGTTTCCAAGGAAGGTCTCGTCGTAGTAGCGTAGTGAAGGGGGAAAGTAGGGAGGATTCATGGAGGATCTGGGATGAGAAATAGAAGGAGGAGTGGAGGAATAACTTTCCGAGGAAATCTGGGAATGCGGCAGCGGCATTTGTCATCCGGTCAAGTTGGTGGAGTTTCGATGATGGGCGAGAGGGGTTGTTAGACTAATCGGTTGCTGCAACGGTGTGCTGGGGACCCCTGCCATACACACCAACGTCTCCCAAAGAGCAGCGCATCTTCGCTAGATACTTTCCCTCCGACACCATATTCTCCCCCACTCTTGACTCCCGACCTGATCATTTTTTTCGTAATTTCATGATCTTCATGTTTTGGTAAAATAGTGATTGAGTTACATCGGTAATCAGGATATCAGATTTTTACGCTACCAACTTACCTTGCGTGCCGGTATGAGAAAAATAATCTTTGAATAGAACTGAAAAAAACATCCAAAGTAGCGTAAATTTAAAAATTACTAGCTACTTTCACACTTACACCAATTAAAACATTTTATGTCGCGTTAATCACTCAACATATTCACTGCCAATCAACCCAAAGGCTGGTTTGATAGGTTAGGGTAGGTCTCACCTCGTACTAAAATCTATACAGCATGTGAAATCCACACATCATGGCAGGTTTCTTTTCCCTGTGTCGTCTGTGGTTTCTGGGTAAGAACTAGTATCCAAAAATCACATTGAGGGAAGTCCCTCCGGCCCAGCGAAGTCACTCCGAATCCGGCCTAGCAGTCCAGGGCTCAATCCCTTGGACTTCAAGTCCTTCACATTAAACTATGCCAGCGTGAATATACTCCTTAAGAACTTTTAAGATGCCTCTCAAAATTTAAAAAAATAAATAAGCCAAAACCCTAATTTAAAAAATGAATCGGTAAATCACAGATTCATGATGCTGAGGCCAACTGCCACACAAATGCAAAGAACTACCCAAAATATGAGTCAGATGTAGCTTTCATTTTGTCCAATATGTGTCAACCTTTCCTTCTACTCCATTGCTTAACCAACATTCTTCTATTTATCACTGTCTTCTACGGTTTATTTTCACTCAATATTCCATGCATCCAATATTCCTACGTTCTCCGAATTTTTCCGAACCACCTTACCTTTTCTCTTAAATTGCCCAGCATATTTTTTTCGTATGTATTTACGTTAGTTTTGTCATATCTATTGGTATTTACTTCTACTAAGCATCCTCTCATCAAAATTATACCACGTATGCTTACCCTTTTGCCTAAATAACAAATTTTCCCACCTCGCTAGACTGCAATATAGCAAAGTATTTACCAATATTTTCTCTTAGCATTTACAAAATTTTTCTGTTATCAAAGTCATTCTATTCGTAAGAGATTAAAGAAAGACCAATAGTTTTTTGATTCCCTTTTTAATTTCCACATATTCGTCTAAAGTCATCTTTGATACATAGCTCTCTTCCGGCTCTCCTCTCTGCATATATCCATGTTTAACTTAGGCCTTCAGAAGAAGGTATTGAGAAATTCAAGAATTTATTTTTCTTACTGCCATTAACGAACCTTTTAAAAGAGCCGCTAATTAATTTGAGACAAAGAAAAATGGTAGAGTCAAATGAAAAGCCAAAATTCGAATAATACTTATAATTAGATTAGAAGAAATAAATTCCCTGATTTAAAAGCCGCATAGCACTGGTGGAAGAGAATGGGCTGCAATTGTAGGCCTAAGGATATGAAAAAACGGTCTACTTCCTCCAGCTATGAAGGGGCAAGGAGTGTAACAAACTTCAAAGGGATAGGGGCACATATTAAAGAAAAAAATGTTTAAAATATATATGCAAATCGTGTTATCGAATTTCTCTCTCCTTGAATACATCTTCCAAATTAGGTCTTCACGTCAACACGAAGGGGTATACACTGACCCGTTATTGACGAGTACAATCAAGCACATTTTTCGGCAACTCTCGTCTTCTCAAGTCCGTTCAACAGTCTGTGCTACTGCTTAATAATTATCTTCAGTCCTGGACAAAATAAAATTACTCCGTCCACGATCCTTGATTTATAAACATCCACAATTGATCGCCAAACGTATACATTTACCAGCATAAATATATAATCGTAATAGATTGTCTAAAATTCTTTGGTTGAAAAGAAGCTGTACGCAAATGAGTGCCTATTTTCCACTGCACAAGTAGTGATAAATTATAAACAATTGATTCCTTTAGGACACTGCGTATGCATTCAAAAGAATGTTTTTGGTTCGTGGAGATAACGATTTACAAACTAAATGCTTTAAATGAAAATGCATAATAAAAGTGAAGAAGTCTAATAACGATACAAGGAATATTGTACACTTTTATTTTTTCTCTTGGAATCAGATGAATGACAACAGAAAACAAAATGATTCCCCAGATGTTTCGTGAAAGAGAATCGTTTCTTTTAAAGGCTAGGATTCCTTTGCACGATTATATCTTGAGTATTCAATTGGTCCCATTACCCATGGCACATATTCATGTCGTTAAATCGATAATGTTCGCGATTGCACTTTTATGCCTTCGATATTCGCTCTCCCTCCGACCTCTCTTCGTCACTTTTCTTAGAGGCATTAATGAATTTTAGTGCTAGTGCGCTTTTTAGCTGAACAGTGCCGCCTGTTCATCCCATAAATTTTTGTTTTCACCTCACAGTACTGATTGTTCTCGAATTCACTCTGTTTTAGAAGGAACGCAATTTCAAAACGACCGTATTCTTGTCTTTCGTAAAAGGCTATGTGTATTTTTATTTCCCTTTGCCTTGATAATTACGAAAAGTTTCATCGTCACCTTCCACATAATTCCTTCCGACGTGTTCATTTCGATCTTTCCATCGAACCTTTTACGATCAGCACACCGCCGCCATTTTATGATTATTAACTTCTTTGCTCATCATTTTATAAGGCTCCTATTCTGCTATAACCTAAATAAAGATGTAAAGATAATTATTGTCAAGTCTTTCAATTGTATTTATTTTCTTATCGAGTTCAACAGAGTATACCGAATAGGAAATATAGTATATGAATTCCCAGATTTCGTGTCTTGAGAGTGAAAGCCGTTTCCCTGGTGACCAGAATAAGCTGAATTCACACACTTTTCTCCTTCAAATATCAACTTCTCAGGGTATTTAGGCAACAAATAAGAGCAATCGCGGCAAATTATTATGAGCTCATTTTCCATTATACTATTTACTTTTTTTATAGTTTAGGCTAAGTTAAAGAAGTTTATGAAAACAATTGATGAACTAACTGACCTATAGTCGCTGTAAGAGCTGAAGCGATGTAATTACACAGGTAAATATGTATTCCGCATTATCTTAAATTAGACAAAATACATACCATTAAAGCCATGGTGATATTCATTTGAGTGAGGATATTTACAAAATGACTGCGAGAATGAATCGAGAATTTTTATCGAAAATAAATAAATTTGATTAGGATGGGAACAAATGAAGACACTAAGGTTTGTTCTATGGTTTTAGGCTCAACTATGTGGAAATTCATTTTTAACTAAAGTTTCAAAATGAAATCAAAACCACTAGGTATCTTTCCACGAGTTTTTTCTAGGTATCTTAGGTAGGATTCTAGGTACCACTAGGTATCTTTCCACGAGTTAAAACTCTTGGAAAGATACCTAGTGGTTTTGATTTCATTTTGAAACTTTAGTTCACTAAGGTTTGGTCTGCATACACGTACCTACCATTTGCTTGATTACTTTACAATTGCGAATTAAATTTGATATATTGGTTCTTATTATTGACGGATGTCACTATTCGAGCCCTCAAAGTAAGCATTTTACATGCGATGTGGCACATGTGAATTAGCTGACGAGGATATTTAGAAACCAAATCAGCGAATCATTTTGACGACTCTCTTAGTAATAATTCCTACGGACGATTAAATTTGTCCTTCAGGAAAGATGGCCTTGACGATAATAAGTGTACGCTGTGATTTTCTCGGGATTGATAGATTTCGGCCATAAAAACTACAGAAAGCTATGAAACAGACATTGTATTGGTCAAGTGTAATTCAACTTACAATGAGTCACTTAGCTCTAGTACGTACTACCTTGAAAGACAGGATAATTGACAGCCAATAGGTGATACGTCACTTATGAAATTTCAGATCGCCATGACCAAAAGCTTCAAAAACCACTTATAAGGGATTCTTCTTCAATATCTTCAACAATTTGGTATTTGAGATCCCCACAGCACCCTTTAAACCGTATAAAGCAGACTGAGACCTTTGAAGCAGTTCGAGACCTATCCGGCGACGTAGGGGATGCAGGCCTTTCCATCCTTTCCAACAAAATGGGAAACTTCCAAAAACTTATAATCTTCTAAGAAAATTCAAAGAAATAGGCATAGGCACAAATATGTAATTGATGTTTTGGCAGTACTATAAAGTTGTATATATTCCCACGAGTTGCTTGAAATGAGTTTCACCTCTTACAGAATAGACTCTTCTGTGAAATAAAATATATTGCTATACGTCATTAGAGAATTTGCTAAAATCTTGACTACATATTATTTTAATTTAGCAATGAAATGACTTAACTAAAATTCTATAGTAGAATAAATACTTAATTACAGTTCAATTTAAATTCGTTTTTGATTTCGGAGATACGTGCGAACACGAGTATTTATACAAAATGACAAAGTTTTGTATCTCGCATGTAAGGCGAAGTTCAATTGAAAATAATAATTAAAAATAATTAATAATTCCATAAAGAATTTCAACATGCTTCATGAGGTTTCATTCCTTATTTTCAAGAAGGAGAAATGAAATCAGAAAGAGAGAGAGAAATAAGGAGGAGGGAGAGAAGAGAGGGTATTTTTAATTAAGTCTTTAAAACAGAAAAAAATTTCCATCTCTGCAAGGTGCGGCGGGACTAAAAAAAATGAACCTCCTACACAATAGGACTCGAGCGGATATCCAGTCTCCCCTCCCGGCCAATCTCTAACAAGCCCATCCCACTAACTTCTCGAAACCCTTTCTCCCTCGTCCTCCGCTCTCTCACCTGCCTCCGCTCGGCTCAAAAATCCTCCCCGACTAATATTTCGACCCGCTGAAACATCCACCTCACCCTCATCGCACACCCCCTCTCCCATAGGAAGGCACCGATGCATCTGCCGCGGCAGGGGCGGCTGGCAGGAAAGGTGAGGCGGTGGATCAGAGGGAGAGGACCAAAGGTAGAGGGGAGAGGAGAAGATGACGCCGCTGGAGAGAGACGGCGAGGCATGCATAATGAAAACCCCTTGGATGCAAAGGGGAGAGGAGACCCTATTGCAACGGCGGGGAACCCTCCCACTCACGGGAGCCCCTTCCGAGACGGAGGGCAAAGGGGTGGCCGTGTGCGCTGGAAAAGATAGGGGTTTGGGGAGAAGACGGGGGACGGGAGGAGATTAGTAAGAGGGTGAGGGGTTAGTGGGCGACCGAGGAATCGTCGTTTGGAGACCGGACGAAACTGGAACACCACCCAGTCACAAACGACGCTACTAAACGCCCCTTGTTCCTACCGAGTACTTTAAATTATTCAAATGGAGCGGAACGGCGGAGGAGGTCGACAAGGAGGTCGGTGGTGAGGGAAGGGTCGACGCCAGGAGGAGCGGAGGAGGGTTCCGTGCGGGCCGGCGATAGGGCATCTCCCGAGATACGAGGCCGGATAGGATTCGAGGCAGGGCACCCAGAAGGGAAGCGCGTAGGGCCCTCGAGTGTGGCCACGTACAAGAGGGCCTCCATCGCAGGAAGATTAAAGAGGAAAGAAGGCGATTGCGGGTGGTGCCGGGAATGAAAGGACTGGCGGGTTAGTGAAAACGGGGGAAGACTTTAATTTTATACTTCGCCTCCTCGGAGGAGTGAGAGTGGAATGAGGAGGAGGAAAGAGAAAGAAGAAAGGAAGGAAGGAAGTGGAGGAGACGGAGGAAAGTTCACTCCCAAAACGAGTGAACGTTCCTTTGCTTCTCTCCCTCCCTCTATTCTTTCGGAGCAGAGCGAGCTTTTCCGCAACTATCCGTCGGTCGGTAAAGAATGCGGTCACGGAGCACCGAAACATCTCCAGCACCATCCTCACGTCTTCAACAACGACACCCCCCATCCCCCCGGGTCTTTCGTTTCACTTACACTCCCTTCGTTCGCCGTTCAAGTCCATCCCATTTCCTCCTCTTAGCCGCCGCCACTTTCTCCTTCCCGCATCTTGGGGACCCTTCCTATAAAGATACACCCCCCGCCCGCTTCCTTATCTGCCACCCCTCCATTCCCAACACCAACCACCCCATCTCGATGGTCTCGCCCCCTAGTCCCCCGCACCTCCGGGGGAGCAATCTCCTTGCTCATTTATTCGCTGATAAGAACGGCTACAGACCGCCCGCATTACGGAGTCTCACCCACCCCTTCGACCTGTCCAGCTCTCTGCCACCCCACGCCCCCTACCACCGCCTTCTTGGGCGTCCCACGTCCAGCGTTTGAGAACCTTCCCTCCCAACCTCCCAAAATCCCCCACCCCAGCCCCATTAGCCACCCCCTCCCCGTCTCTTGTCCAACCCGACTAGCCACAGGCACGATACCCAAATACGCCGGCCTCCACACTCTTATTTTTTATGGCCGCTAGAATCAATTGGAAACCGTTGTGGATGTTCACTTTAGGGGCAGATACAGGCGTAGAAGTGGGTAAAACTATGTGAATCCTTTACTCCTGTGTGGTCCTCAGATAAGTCCGATTACAAATACGTTGTAAAGTAGTATACCCCGCTGATAGTGAATGGGTGACTTATTCCTGGTTACATGCACATAATCATAGATAGGCGTGATAAATTAAAAATTTCAAAAGCAAAAGTTGAAATGAGCACTCTAGAAAGTTTCCTTGAAATATGCAGTTTTCTGAAATTCTCAAATGGAAAGGAATCTTTCATGAAAATTTTCCGAATTTAGTTCACAGGTATTAAATGTTAAATTATGGCAAGGTATGAACTTAGGTAAAGTTAGAAATTAAATATTCACTAGTTATTTTTTAATATGAAATTTTCTCAATGGAATTTTTTAAATTACCATAATTAAAATGAAAGTATAATCTACTAATTTTTATCGTTGAGGCATTATGACAAAAATGATATTTGAAAAGGTGAAACGAAATTTAAATTCCACGGCATTTATTTAATTTCAACTTGAGAACTTTTGAGATCATCGTGCTTGTTAAGTATAATCTTCACTATGTTTTATTAATGACTTTTTTAATTTTTATTAAGCGGCGGTTTTCATTCAATTCTCAAGATTTATTTATTTTACTGACGTCGATGCAAGATTAGAAACAGAACCTCATACACGAACCACGAAAATATCTATGGCAATGAAAGACAGAAGTGTCTTTATTTTCCTTTAATATTGTGGGGCAATCGTACAAAATTAGAAACATATTATTTGAATCTAGGAAATCTAAATGCCGAAGCATTTAATTTGTTTTTTGTATACCTAACATATTTCTGCCCTTATATTTGTTTATTTTTTGTGGTAAAGACCACAAAAAACAATAATGACTTGGTCAGAAAGCCTGAAACAACCCTCTGTTCATGACATCCCTCCATTTCCATTAATTTTTATTCGAACAACCGTGGAAAACGGAAGCAATTAACCCTCCCTCAAAATCAAATATTTATTCAAGCAATGCAATCCATGCGACAGAAAATTGAATATAAAACTGAATGGGGTGTCCACCGTTCCAGAAAAGTGCGTTTCTCCAACAAAAGAATCATTCGCTTGAAGCGTGCATGAAAACTGCATTCTCAACCTATTTGTAGACACAAAGCGAACAAAATTGGATTTTCAAGTGATTTCTGCACGATCGGCTTTCTCCACATGTGCGTTTTCTACCGGAACTTTTACTGTCCTGGATACAACAAATTGAATTCCCCCACGTTACACGCGGCACCTTTCCAGGGGGAGAGACTATTTTTTTCAGTTATCAAATGAAGGTCTCCCTGTTTAGTAGATGGATTTTCTAATGAGCGCCTTCGATAATTGGCTCGTGCAACTCAAATTTCGAGGGTGGGGGGAAAGGCGGATATGAAACCAAATCCAGTTCCTCGCGTCGGCAGGGCGAGCAGCTTGGCTTTAATTGCTTTATTTGCGTTGATTTCAGGGAATCCGCAGAGCGGCTGGAGCTAGTGAAAACATGGTTCTCTTCGTGACCAGCACGCATAAATGAACACGAGATGGGTGACAGTGCTCTAATCACGTTTGCAGCATTGGATCCTTATCTCGTTCGCCACGTAGATTTCGGTGAACAATTTAAGGAGACGGGTATTTACGTAGATGTTTGTTTGAATCTCTAAAGAATGAGGGCGCACGGCCAACTTTTCTACGTGCTCTAAAATGCTGCCGCGCGAAGAGTATTTTTTACCAATGTCTGGGAAATATTACATTAGATCAGGATGGGTTTTTACGGGAGCCATTTCGAAAAGTCATCCACAATTGGCATTTTATAGCAACAAAACCCTATCGACGACCCTTTGTTTTAATGAATTGTGGCTGTCCCTAAAACAAAGTTGGATTTTATGCCCCATTGCATGTAACGGTGAATGGTATTTATACCATTGATGTATATGGGCGATACAATTTAATTTGAACTTTTTCTTATAAAATAGTACTAATTTATCCAACAATCATTTTCGAGTGGAATAGATAAAATTTTAATTGATCCAAGAACCTAGGTTTTTATTATTATTTTACGAAGCAATTTAAAATTATCGATGGAGGAAGTACTGCTCCGACCAGCCATTTCACGTGTCGCTTTAAGCAAGGATCAGCGCCTAAATGACACGGTACCCAGCATGGCATGAAATGAACTGACCAAGAATTACAATTGAGCAATTCACATGTTCTGTCAAAAAATAAAGAGATAGAAAGGATTTTAAAATGCACGTTGGCATGTCTATAGAAACAGTAGAAAATTATTTTTAAAATTTAAAGTAATATAAAAATTTCAAACCCAAATTTTGAAATAATTTTATTAAAACTAATCAATCAAATTTCAAATCGAAACTTCTGCGTCATATCAATATTTGAATTTTCCCAATCCCTTAGATAACAGGCCTTAAACTCTCAACTCAACCCAAATAGTTATTTGACATAAATAAATGCTACCAAATTAGTTTTAATTTAAAAAATACTGAAAAATATAGTTTCAGCACAAAAAGGTGTTGCTAAAGTTATATCACTGGGCCTTGGTCGTCGAAATAAGATGAAAATAACCCTAGGGTCTTCAAAATTACATCGGCTTTTACCACAATATTCTCCAAATGATTCATCCGGATTGGCTATGTATTCAATAATTTAATAACGAAGGCTTAGTGAATGATAATATCTTTAATTCAGCCATATTAATAATGTTTTAGAAACTAGTTTAGTACTCAATCACCAAACGGGGGGCGTAATAACTTAAGATAACGAGCAAAGTTGCAGTAAAGAGAATGGTTATTAAAAGTCTATTATATTAGGCAGTACGCCCAAAAGGTGGTTTATTCAGATGCAAGCCCAGCAAATAATTAGAATATATCGATGCCTTAAAATGCGAAATAATAATCATACAACAATTCAATCTTATCACTTAAAACCTTCGCTTCGTCGTTAATGTACAAAATAACCACGAATCACTTGCACGCTTATTCCTTTAACACCCGATCGGGCCTCTTGTGTTCTTCTTTTCGTGAATGTACGAGTATGTCCCTCCAACTATTACTCATGAGGTCCATTCCACTCCGCTACATGGGATACCTACGTCCCTAAATATGTAAATAACCCTGAATTAAAACGGGGTGGAAACTGAAGGCCAAATTGGAGAGGAATCGAGGGAGGCGAGTGGCTAGTCGAATCGAAATTCTCCAATTTTTCCGTGAACATTTCGGCCACGCTGCATAACCTCACCGACTGCTTGTGCCGCCGACTTCATTTTCTGATAGCATGCTAAATGAAGCCCAAAGAGCAGTGTTATTTGATACATATTATGAATTTATGTATTAGTTCAAATATGTTTAAGTTTACAATGGAATTTCAAGAAACTGTGGGAGATGCCGCAACATTAACTTTTAACGGAGCATATATTTATTTTTCAACATAGTCACCATTAATAACGAATTTCTAACTCATTTCTCCCAACGTGTTAGAAGTTTCTTCACTCAGTCACGTAAAAACTCTTCCGACTTTTCTCGAATCCACGACTTGACAGCTGCCTTCACCTCATCGTCCGAGGTAAAATGATTATCTTAGAGGTGTCTCTTGAGTTAAGGAAAAAATAAAAATCGCAAGGCGCAAAATCGTGGGAATAAAGAGGTCGTGGAATCGGTTCAAATTTCAGGTTTCGCAGAGCCTATCCAGTTGCACGCGAGGTGTGTGAACGAACGTTGTCATGTTGCAAGATTATTGGCGCCAGGCTGCATTTAACGCGACAAACTCCACCAATATGGGATACGCTTTTGAGAGATTCGCCGGTCATTTTGAATCAAATCTTCAACGAGTTAGCGATGTTTATCGTCTTTGACAGTAATCGGACGTCCGCTGCGTGCTTCATCAACAATTATGGCTTTTGCAGGCTCGCAACCACGAAATTTGACTACCCATTGATTTACAGTAGACCTATCAACAGCTTCGTCACCTTAAACAGCCTTTAAACGGCGATGAATCTCAGTTAGAATCACTTTTTAAGTCACGCTGTTTAACTCGCGTTGGCATAGCGCTAGAACACGTCTTCATACTTCCGCTTCTCAAAATATGGATGAATACTTGTATAACGACCTCAAACCTGTACATGCGTGTTCAGGGGGTATGTTTCATCCACATGTCAACAGGAAGGGTTCTGAAGGTCATTTGATTTGTGATCTACAAGCATGTGTGCATTAGTTTTCAGGCTACCCTCGTATCTGCGGACCCCGATTACCTATCATGATTTCGTATTTAATTAAGCCATGTTCTAGGCGTTTTGGAGGTTTATAGAGTGCTTCAATGTTTTCTTTCCATTTACTCCCAATGTCGTCATCAACTATTAGTATTTTTCCATTAGCGGGTTGGACGTTTTGCGATATTGTTTTTCTGTCTCCGAATTGCCTCTTCACTTGTTTCTGAGCCATCTCGCTATTTCTCTTTTTATGTTGTCATTGATTTCCTCACAGCAGCTTTCTATCCATTCTTCCTTTGCCTTCTTGAACTCTCGTATGGACTGGTTCCGCTACCGTTGATAGAAGTCTTCTTCACTTTCATGGGATATAAAGTTCGTTATGGGATTGGTTCTTCTTCGGCAAATGCTTGACTTCCTTAGCCCAACAAACAGCTGAACGCAATATATTAAAAAGATTTGAAAGCAGTTATCTCGGTTATACCGCGGAAGGTGTACAAATTAGGGCAGTGGGCATTATTTTGAGCAGAGCTGGTGTTAGAGAAGCTTAGTATTTTTCATACCTTAAAAAAGACTTTAAGATCCCAAAGAATAACATTTCTATCAATTTTATTTTGTTTACCAGTCTACTTAAAGAAAAGATGTCAACTCCATGAATTCATTTTATATATTACTTTTCTACAAAATACATGTTTAAAAATAAAGTTGGATATATATTTTTTGGCAAAAGAGAAATGGAGATCCGTGAAAGGAGGAACACCTGAAAAATAAGTAATTCCTCAGAGAAGGAAACATTTTCTCAACTCTCGAGGGGAAATTTTTACAAGGAATTTAAAATACATCCAATAATGCCGTCCACCTCCCCCGGCCATGATGGTTATTATGACAACGATGTGCAATGAAAGGCACCAAAGCTACGACCAATAAAAAAATATTGTGTTCAAGGAGAATGAGTGGGAAATGTACCACAAATCGCAGCATGGGCAATGGGCGCCAATAAGTTTATAAATGAGAGGGATTTAGATAGAGACTGAGGGAGAGAGCGTCAAGTCATTAAATAATGAGAAAATGAGAATGGCAGGGTTTCTGGAGGACGAAGGGGAAAAGGCGGAAGGAAATGATTTGGGCGAAAGAAATGAATGGAGAGAGCGAAAAAAAAGTGTTCAGTAAGTGAGAGGGAAGGGTTCTCACTTTTTGTTCCCGGCATTCGAGGAGGAAAAAGGCCGGCGGGAAAAATCTTCCGATCCATAACTCGGTGATGCAAAGATACGAGGTGGGGGAGGGAATTTGGGGGTGGAGGCGGCCCCCTCCTCCTTCGGCTCCACTCTTATACCGTGGACGTCCTCGCCTGGAAGATGAGGTGAAACCTATCTTAAATTCCTCCCTGCCACACCGCCCACCCACCGGGACCCCCCCGTCCCTCCCCCCAATCCCCACCGCCTCACTTCCCCCTTGTGAGTTTCACCAGCCGGGTATCCCCCCTCCCCCAGCCGCGCCCCCAATTGCCACCCTAATCCTCTGACCGCCTTCGCCTCCCTCCCTCTCTCATCCATCTTCTCCGCTCACCCCTTCCCACGCCCTCGCCCACCCCTCCCGGCCATTCCGAGGACCCCCACTCGCAACCCTTAACACTTCCCTTCCCCTCCTCCCACTCCATCACTCTACAAACTCTTCCATCCATCGGATGGAGACAAACGACCCTAGAAGTGAGGGGGCTTCCTGCTAAGCCCACAAACATCTCTTTCTCGGACCGCCGTTCGAAACCCACTCCTCCCTCCTTCCTTTCTCATCCCTTCCCTTCCGTCGCGCCTGACCACCGCAAACCCTCTCCTTCTTCTTTTCCTTCTCTCATTCCATCTCCTTCCCTCCCACCCGCTGCCGTTTACCACCTCACCCCGGTCGGCCCCGCCCAAATCCCCACTTCCACCGATCCATCCCGTCTCGCCTTTCGCTCGCAGTGCTTCTTCCTTCCGTCCTCCGTCCGCGCACTTAAATCAGCCGCCTTTCTTTGCCTAATAGGATCGCTTAACCCACGCGATTTGTTTCATGCTTCCGGTTCAACTCTATTTGACTGCGTCTCCTCTTTTAAACGTGTCCATATCCGTCTTTTCCCTTCGCTGTCCTCCCCTCCCGCCGCTTGCCTCTTTCCTTCCGTCGCAGGAGGGCTTTTGCTGTTTCCGAGCGAGAAGAAAATGTGTTAAAAGACTTTGAAGGAGGAAAATGTCGCGTAAAATGGCCCCATCATCTTCCGTGTTATTTCTCGCTTCCTCGTTTGTTCGTCGCCGATGGCGTTTCATTCTGTGAGCTTTGGATGGATGGCGCCTTTTAAACGCGAATAGGAACTCCTCTCCTATCCCCCTTGTTGAACTTGAGGATTGGCGTGCTTCCACGATGGTGTAATAGATAGTAAAACGATTTCGGGCCTTAAACTGCTATCGTATCTTGAATTCTAATTCCGCCATAATGTAATTCATGAATACAAATTAGGTACCTCGGAGGAAAATGGGCGCTGAAGGCTTTTACTATTTTTGTCGCGTAGCTAGTCTTCAGATCTAATGAGATTCGATTACTAAACGGCATTGATTGATTGTTTTCGAACAGAAGCCGATCATGTTATTGCCTTTTTGCCTTTTGCCTTTTTGAATGATATAATACCTTTGCTTTTTTTAATAATCAAATCCACATTTTTACTTTTTTAAAGGGCCAAATTAAGTAATTCATACGCAAAAAATATGGTCACTCAAAAAATAGAAAAACTATATTAAAAAAATGTATCTTATTATTTTAACAGAAGTTACTTCAAATTGATATACATTGTATATGCAGGTTGTTATTAATGCTTTTATGCATGGTTCAATTTAGTAAATTAGTAGGAAAACATCGCGTTAGAAATGGGTTGAAAACATACATATTAACTAAGCAGTTATCCGTGGCTTAGTTATTTTTTGTATTCTGAGTTATCCATTGAAGTTATCGTATCGAAAGATCAGGGATTAACGTATATTACTTTTCAAAAAATTATAGTCTCATTTATATTGTCAAATTTCTATTATATAAATGCATGAGCTTCTCTTTAAGAGGAATTTATCATCGCGATTTTCATTTTCTTAACCGGAATATCCTTTGATTTCAGGGTCCTTAGAAGAGTTTTCGAGCCCTTCGTATATTTTTAACCGAGAAATGAGTAAATTCATTCTTTCAGAGACCAAATGTCGTACACTATGTCATCAAATCCATGCTTTTCATGTATCAATTTTTTCCAGTCTGACATGGAATAAAATAATTCGCAGGTGTTTCCGTTGACATCGTTATGTTAGGGACCGCATAACTTTGCTTGTTCAAAAATAACAAGACACCAATTCATCATTTTTTTGGCCGTTGATATGTTTTCTTTTTAAACACCCAAGTAAGTACCTTGTCTTCTAGAAGCAATCCATTACCTCTCTGAATGCTTCGCAGAAAACTGTTCCCCGGGCATTGCTTTTTTACCGAGCTTCAGCTTCAGCTTTGTTGGAGAAGCACACTTTTCCGATCGCTGCGATGATATGGCACAAAACATGGCTAAAAATATCCAATCGTGTTTCCACAACATCACCGTGAAGTGAAGTTAATTTCGCTCTCATTCCCATGCAAATTGGCTCCTCTAATACACATTGTTTCCAGTATCAGAGCGCGTTGGAAAGTAGGTAGTGTTATCACTCTCCAGCCCCAAAAATTTACTTTTTGAGACCATTTAACCGAGAGAAGAATGCTTTCGATTGAGAAGAGTTCGTGCCGTGTTCTCGAGCACTTTCTCGGAACCTTTGGTCGATTGATTCCGTCGCATTCCATTTCTCCTCCTCGGCCTTTTCGCCCTTAATCGTTTCCTTCTCTTTCTCCCCCCCTTTCTCCCTCCTCCATTTCCTCTTGGTGGTCCCCACCTCCGCCCCTCTTCGTGCGCCGAGAGCGAGGGAGGCGTGAGAAGAGGCGCACACGAGAGCGCCCCGCCCGCCGTCGGGGGGGACTTTAGGGATGAGGGCTTATGCGATGTGCAGGCGAGCGACGCGTGCACGGATGGAGTCAGGACGACCAGAGCGGCGGTGGTGGCGGTAATGCGTACTATTCCCTCATCCCGCACCTCGAGCCCACTCTTCGCGTGCCGGGCCGACCGACTACCCTGAGGTCAACTATCCACCACTAGGGTGTAAGAAAAACTAAGTTTCACCCTGGGATATCCATCAGAATTTACCCTAAGTAAAAATGTGATTTATGGGTGCCTAAGTAATGTAGTATAGATTGTTATTTTCCAGCGGAGAGAAGTTTCAACCAGTTTGCCCGCAAGCAATTCGCGTGTGCAGGCCGTTTGCTTTGATGAGTCAGTTCGACCGTCAGTCAAAATTGGAAGTCCATCGTGAAATGTCTATGAGCAAGATGTAATGTCTCGCCTGGCAAACGGAATGTCTTGCGAGCATTTCAAAGGAGGCCACATGGATTTGGCAGGCGAGCAGTGTGGAGATTTAACATCCCAGTCCATGACTTCTGATGCCATTTCGTGTGATGATTAGCTGATTAGCTGATAGCATTGCCTCGGAAAAAATCCGAATTTTTCGATTTTATGGCGACCTGTGAAGAAGGATCTTTGAGGGCATGCAAATGATTATTAATTTATGGATGGTTTAGTAAACGGGAGCAGATTTATTTTCTATTGGCACACATAATTTTAGTTTAATCTTCTAAGAAATAATTTGAAAAGTTAGGTGATTACATCTCATAGTAGAGTAAGATTTAATGATTTTAAAAATTTGAATCCCCCTAATGTGCATGCTTACTGGCATGTAATGCGTATTGTTCAACACTCTCGCAACGTGTAGTCTCGCAAAACCAGCCCGCCCCATCCTATCACATATTCGTGATCCCTCCCGTCCTTTCTCCGAGCCAGCCCCCCTCCTCCCCCATTCCTTCTCTTCTGCCATTGCCTCCCTTCTGCCGTGGGAAACTCTTATCACCCACCCCACCCTCATTTTCCGACAAGCCCCCACTCGCCCATCCGGCTGGCCTCAGCCCGCCATTCCATTTTCGCCGCTCTTTCGGGGAAGGATTTATCTGAATAAAACTCATTCCATGCATTCATTGGTGAACGGGACTTCCCACTAGCTCACTTATTCTATATCTCCCAGTTGCAAGTGATCGATACCGGACGTGCCTAATTGGTTAAACTTTAGGGGGAACTTAACATTTATTTTAGGAGCTTAAGAACCTTTATTAGTCAAGTTTATGAAGGAACTGTAATTTTTTTCCGAGTAATATCATCACTTTGATAGTTATTTTACTGCATTGACTTTCTTACGATATTTTTAAAAGATAATTTTTATATAAATTGTAATTATCGCTCAACCGTTTCAAATGGTTTTGATAATTTATTTCTAGAAGTTTAAATCTAAGCATCGGGTTTTTGAGAGGTGCAAAATGACCAAAGTCGTCGACCAGGCAAGCACTCCAAATGCTAGCACCACTACGTGCGACCTTTGACCCAGACGGCCGAGAAACGCGAGCTGTTCTATTCGATGTTATTGTTAAGTTATGGTTGTGATCAATGAAAGTGGACATTGATGTGAATGGATGCCCTCGAGTGGAGTCCAATTCCCGATTTGCCCTGTGAGAAATAAGAAGTATTCTGATATTTTCCATGAAATTCATCGTGATTTCTTTCAATGGAAAAAGCAGATGAATTCAACGTGCATAAATTGATAGCATTTGTTCACCTTAATACTTACATGTAATGTAAGTATTAAGGTGATCTAACAGAGAAAACGGAAATTAGAGAAGTGTAAGTTTTTCATTAAAAAATAACCGAAAGAAAAGAAAAAACTCAGAACAAGGGAATCCATCATTGTAGTATGAATTAGGATTGAAAAAGTTAAAAACATAATTTCTAGCCGTTCATTTTCTATTATTCCTATTGAATATTCTTTGTGGTCTCCGGAATAGAAGTTTATACGAAAAAACTTGAAAGAGACAGCACAAGGAATACAAGTTATTGCAGGATAAAAATATAATCAAAGGTCTTAATAAATACTCTCAGGTACGAGACGTATCCTTAAAGTAAGTACCGTTTGCTTATATTTAAATATTGGCGCTTCAGAACACAGTTTTGCTCCTGCAACGCCATCTACTGATTCATGGAGAAGCTATAGCAGCATTTGTTTTGTTTCAGAAGTCGTTTGCTTGTACGTGCATGCAAACAACAATGTCCGCGACAATCGTTGATCCCGCCAGCTGTGAAGTGCGTTCTGTCATACGATTATTTTATGCAAAAGGATTGTCGGATGCTGAAATTTATCGGAAATCATGCCTAGTTTATAAACCTACAGTTATGAGTGAAGGAAAGGTTAGACAATGGTGCTGTGATTTTAAAAATGGACGAACAAATGTCCATGACGAAGAGGGTAGTGGTAGGCCCAGTATTCTGACCGATGAAATTGTTTCGCAAGTGGAACAAAAACTGCGATGTGATAGTCGATTGACAATTAATGGCCTGGCTGAACAATTTCCTCAACTTGGACGCACTACTGTCTACAATATTGTTACGGAAAACCTCGGATACCACACATTGCGCGCAAGGTGGGTACCGAAAATGCTCACCGACCACCACAAAGAGGAAAGAATGTCCAGTGGACGAGAGTTTTTGGGTCGTTGGGAACTCTTTAAACCACCCACCGTACAGTCTTGACCTTACACCCAGCGACTACTTCCTCTTCTTGCACTTGAAACAGTGGTTCGGTGGACAACGTTTCGAAACCGAAGAGGAACTCAAGAATGGCGTTGTCGATTGGTTCAACCCTCAGGCGGCGAGTTTCTATGCAGAGTGGTTAAAGAAGCTGGTGCAGCGGTACGAAAAATGCTTAGAAGTGAACGGCGATTATGTAGATAAGTGAAGTAGGTTTGTAGCTAACTAAAAGTGCCAATAAAATGTGTTTCATATGAGTATATTTTTTCCTGTGACCAAACGGGCTTTACTTTATGAACACGCCTCGTAATATTAACGGTTTTTGTAAAAAATACTTAAAATTTGAGTTTTCATTTCAAATTTGCGAGGAATGTATTCACAATATTTATGAGGAATTTTTCCTGCGGCCCTACTTAGTTTAACCCTCATGATATTGGTCCACTCCTAAGTTTTTAGATTTTCCCCAACCGAACTGGTTGGCCATTAAAACTCAGGTAGCCTAGACGTACCCTGCAGTTGAAGGGTATTAAATGGCCGGGTACCGATTCTCGTCCACCTTCCTCGAAATGGGGCAAGGTGAGAGTCGGGCAATGACCAACTCCCCCTTGCTCCCCTCCCTGATGGAGCTCTCTCCATTGAAAACCTGACTCGACCACAAATGATCTTTCGGAAAACGCCACGGGTTTTGCCCCTCGCACTTGGCCTGTTTCATATATTCGCTCAATCAAAGACACGTTCCAAGCGGCAGGGCAGTCGGTCGAGAGTGAAGGAAGGAAAGCCTGCTTGCAGGCTCGCATTATACATGATGGCGTCCTGAGAGATTGGGGCTTCGTTTCATGAGAAGACCTTTAGCGGTGCAACTGAAAAAAAAACAGTTTTAGAAAGAAGGCTAGCAGGAATTTAAGGATGCAATAGGTAGAGGTGTTTTGTACAAGCATCTGGACTACATAAAGGTATTTGTTATTCTATTGGTAAGATTTATATCATATATGTGTTATGTGCCTCTCAGGAAATCTTCAATTGTTGAACTGGCTGTACTTGGAGGTGTTTGTCACAGACATGACAACGGTTGTTATACTATATTGCCTCTCGGGGAAAGAGGGTGAGAGGGAGCTTCGTCTGGGGGAGTAATGTGTTGAGTGAAGCAGAGAGTGGAGAACTTGAATGTGTATGTATGTATGCGTTCGTTATCGTTGGGACACTAGCATTAGGTAGCTGAATAGTGTCTACCCATGAATAGAAGGTTGATGAGAAGAAACATGTCGGCTATTGGATTTACGCAAGCAATCTCGGGAATATACCTGCTGTCGCTTCGCGGATGGTCGGAAATTCCTTTAGAGGGAACGAAAAATACGTTGGAGCACAAATGAAGGCCGTGAAAATGGCAAGTTTAGTCCTGTATGCTAGAATATATTTCATCAAATGAAACATGAATGTATGTGAATGATGTCATTATTAACCATTAAATCGCTTTAGTTTTGAGAATGCCTGAAAGACGGTGAGTACTTTGCATCAGAGCCGAGCTTCATAACAGCGAGTACTATTGAACATACGTATGTAAACAAAGCAAATATTTCATCTAATTTCTGTCCCATGTGAAAGACTTTTCTCATTGAGCTTATGTTACATCAAGCATTTCTTTATGGATGCATGTGAAATAATTAACTATTTTATCTTGCTTTGATTAGTACAATACATGCAAATGAAGTAATTCATATTAATAAAATCTTATCCTAAAGCATTCGTCAACTTATTCTTGGTTACGTTCAACCGTAGTTGAGTATGCATTATTTTAGTGAGAAACATTATAGTGTTGATGGCTATGAGGGGATTTTTGAGTTTTGTATTAATCGAATGGAAGAAGCAGCTTGTAACAAAGCCTCCTTAACGTCTTTTCATTCACAAACGACATTACAAAATTCACAAGCTTCTTCAACTGTGAAGCAAAAGCTGCGTGTTTGTGGGACATAGTAACAAATGTGTATGGTGCTGCACACTGCAGTACCCATGGTAAGACTTAAGTGAAATAAATTGTTGGTGATAAACTTATAGAAACATTTGTGACGAAACAGAAGCTTGACTTAAGAGTTATGTTATTTAGGAGGTGCAGGATGTGATGAAAATAAAGTTTGATGCATCGAGGATTAATTTTATAATTTCTAATGTTCAAGTTATCATTTCTCATGTACTGATGTTTGAGCAAAAACATTGCAAATCAGTTGCCCATTCAATCTACAGAGAGGTTTCATTAATGCAGCTTTTGCTTCTTCTTTTCATCACGCACTCCACACCTAATCTGAAATTGATAATTAGTATCGTGCATTAGATCCTAACATGTATCTGAGACTGGTCTCTTCTGCTATAGAGAAAAAATTATAGAATGGGTAGAAAGAGGCAAAATCAAATTGCTAAATTTCTTTATTGTGGGGTAATATTGTGGGGTAATATTGTGGGGCTGGGTACTCGGCACCTGCCAAATACATAATTGAACATCCTCATTAAACTTATTGTTCTTAGTTCCGGGTGGGCATGAATAATACGTGTTTTTAAATCTCGAAAGCGTCTTCTCAAACTCTACCATATCTGGGCTGGTTTTTTCTAAGAAACCATGTTTTTCGACGCTTAAAACTGAAAATGATGGATCTCCTCGAAATTATACCCCACTCGAGTTCATTTTATTCAAAAAAAATTCTAACAAAAACATGAATTCCAAGCATATTTATTCATTTATAACTAAGATATTTCTTTTGAGAATTTACCTTTAAACGGTCTCCGCACATAAAACCGTGTCATCACGATGATTTCAAGCTGTTAATCCCACCGCACTGCCTTCATCCAGCACTGCTTTCTTTTCCTTTATTTCGGAACAGTCACAATCTTCATCGGGTGAATTTTCAGTGCTGTTGGCACATAAAGGCACAGCGAATCCCATTGGTGCCTGCCAAGTTTAGGTCGTTATTGACGCTTTTGGTGGAAATTTCGCCTGAATCTTTACTTCCGTGTCTTTGCCGGTTGCCCTGCAAAGTTCATTAGGCATTAGGCGTCACTGAAGGTAGCAACATGAGGCTGGCGTGTTTGAGTGATAGATGAGTAATATAGATAGGTGGTGCATGACATCGCCAAGGGACACGCTTCAAGTTAAGCAATCATGGCGAGCCGGAATACCATGTGACATTGGACAGAGAGTGTCGGCGTTTGAGCATTGTCAATCGCCGCGAGTCTTCAATCCGTGAGTCAAATGAGGTGAGTCCGTGAGTCAAATCTTTTAAGTGTACAGATGCAAATTAGGAAACTTGCACTCATTGCAATGCCGGCGTCTTCTATATGAGTATGTATTTAATATCGGCAATCCCTGCACTTTTCCTCGATGTATTGTACATTTCTCTCATATAAGTTATTTTTTCATATATCGTCCTGTTTGCACTTCCGAGTCTCCGTATGGAATATATATAGTAGTGCTTGGTGTGCTCTAACCACATCCATGAAATCGACATTCGGGTGCATTAGTCGTTGTAGTAAATCCTTTATAACTCTCAATTGCAGTTCTCCTGAGAAAACTGAGGCAGCAATCAAATTTAGGGGTCATTATTGATTTGTCCGCCGTCTGCATTGATAAAAATATACTTGGGATAATGGTGAAATATTTTAAACAAATTTTACGTACCTAATTAACATGGTTTTCCAGAATAAGAGAAAATTAGCTACCACGCCGTTGTATCATACTTCCTTTTGATGTTTTAATGTTTGGCCTTCTAGTTTTATCCTTTGGGAATGGTTTTTTAACGCCAATTCCTGCTTTCTTTTGAATTTGTATCATCATTGCTGTAAATTTTTAGCATCCAATTGTAATCCATTTCTATGAGATCATTTGGTCAGTTGTTATGGTTCTTCATTTCAAAAAATTATATCACATTTTGATAGAATAAAAAATGCAAAATAATTGATATATTCAAAATACTTCTTTGGGGGACATCAATAGGGTTTGATAATTTTTGTGATATAATTTAACTTCTTTTTTTCAATCAAAATATTTCGTTTATAAAACCCCTAAATTATTCTATAATGATGTCTCCTAATAAAATATATGGTACATCTTTTGCCAAATGATCTTCATTTACCGTTTCATATGCTCTTTTGGGATCTACAGAGTCTTTTATTATAGATAATTTCAGTTGAAGAAAACTACCGAATTTGAGTGAATTTCATTCCGAGTTTGAAAAAAGTACTTATTTTGAGTGAAAACTGTCGTAACCTAATATTTGTTTTCATTTATCGGTACAACGACAATTGATGTGATATATATGTATTCATTCACATGGAAAATAGATGTAAGGAAAAGGGATAGGATGACATTTCACTCCTGTGTTCGTCCTTTATATGTGTTCCTATCCCTTTTCCTCATATTTATTTTCCATACGAATGAATATTTGTTCGCCATATGGCGGTATTACGTGTTTGAATGGATATATGTATAATATATTTCATGTAGTATATAACATATAATATATAACATATAAAATTTTATATATATATATATACATCTGAACTTTTTCGAAGTAATAAAACCATGTCAGATATAACCGATCAAAAATTTAAATTTTTAACGAATGAAATATTTCCAATTGTCATTCAAAATTATCTCAGGTGCATGAGTGTATTCCATTTGCACAGCTTCCACCTGTTTGTTAATCTTCGTATAGGTTTCCTACTTATAAAATTATTCAATAGAACTAAGCAAAACGTCATTTCCGATTTTGCGGCAATTCGAGCGTTAAACTGCGGGCCAATGAAAAACGACACTTCCTCAATGGCCATTTGACATTTATGCAGAGCATAAAATAACAGCGGAAAGGCGGTGCAAAATGTAGCGGAGAGCAATCGTCCGTTGTTTATTTTATTATTTTATAAAAAACCTTGAAAATAATGGGTGAAATGGTAGAGGAGAGGGAATGCAGAGTGGGAGTGAATGGGAAAATGAAGAGTTAAAGAGCTCGAAAAAGAGAACCGGGGTAATTTTCATTAATTTGATACGCGACCAGCCCGTGCAGGCACGTATGGTTGCAGTTCTCCTGAGAATAGATTAAATTTCGCTGTGAATGAGGAAAAAATAATGAGGAAATGAAATTTCAATGCTATTTTTGACTGAATGGATCAGAATGATGACAAAATTAGTCGGACAAATTTTGCAGTCCGCCTTCGATTGAGTTCCGTAACTAGTTTCGTGTTTTTCTAAACAAAAGGAATTTAAATTAATAAAAACTAACGCGGTGGTAATATAATTAAGGATATTTTTAAAAATGTTTATCGTATTAAATAAAGCGATTTTAATGTCAGATTTTGTATCTCGATCAATGGTCGGCTTGACTTAGGATGTGACAGCCGAGGTAATGGGAGTGGTGTGTAGGAAGACGTACTAGTGTAAGCAATGAACTAATTTATACTCAATGATTAATTATTTCTTTAAAAATATCTGAAGTATTTGTAGATCAATAGGCGCCTTTTTTAATTTAAAAGTTTAAATTATTAAATGTAATTTGGAGATATTGGAGTTTAGTATCTACCTTGTGCATCTAAAATATATTTTAATGCTATGCATTTAGTTATAACGATGTTTCTATTTCATCACAGATGAGAAGCTCTCCGTAAGTGTAATTGATAACTCCGTAGCATGCGTTGAGCAGTCCATTAAACTTTTAAGCAAATGACGTATCTCTATGACACCAACTTACTGTGTACTCTGTTAACATTTTACCTTAGGAAAATATCCGATAAAGGAAAAGAATAATTTTGAAATAAGTTTTAAATTTAAGGGTTTAGATTTTCTCTGAAGAATACTTAGCAGACGGAGGAACGTGTGGAAACAGAGACGGAAGTGTTTCGGTTATCGTGAAAATACTGCTTAAAGGGATAGATTTCGGTGTTCTGAAATTAAACTGTCACGCTAATCCGATTCCGGGAGGTGAGTTGGATGTTAAAAAATAAAGAAGTGAGTGGTGAGAGGCGACTGTTCCGATTGAGAGGGGAGGGACGGTAGAATTCCAGCCTGAACGAAAAATATTACATCTACGATTCAGTTCAAAGTGTGAGGTTTCCGGGCAACAAAAGTATCCTCAGATACCGGAGAATGTGAGGAAGTGGGGTATAATAGGAGGGCTAGACACCTAATAGGAAGGAGAAAATGAAACGAGGGGAGGGGTTTACCAAGCAATGAAATGTCTGGGAAGGGGGACGGGGAATTCAGGAATGGATTTCCGTCTGAATATGAGGAGAGGTAGTGTAGTACCACCGCCCCACGCCCACTAGCCCAGCGCGTCGGGTGATGAGCTCATTTCCGGCGGGGTTACAGGCTTTGGGCGATTGGATGAAACAGTGGATCCGCATGTTCCCCTCCATGGTGCCATTCAGGAAAAAAGCTGACGAGCGCATTTCGGTGTTAGAGAACCGATCGCAGTTATTTAATACGGTTGTGCGCACTCTTCCAAGTGGTCCAAACAGCCCACCTTACATTGATGACAGAATACGCCTCTATGAAATTTGTGATATCGCAAGTGTTACACATGTGGAATGGCGATTATTATCGGTTTCAGTGATGGAAAATGTTCGAGTATAGGTGGAGGATACGATTTTTATGATCTTTATTTTGACTCAAAATTAGGGGAAATTAATGAATTATTAAAACCAATAATTCTCAGAAAAAAACTCGTGTCACAACCAAACTTCGCCGATCAGTGAAGATTTTTACTGCTGGCAAATACGTGGGTAGTGCTACTGCCGGTTGCTCTTCCTTGTGCATTGGTCTTTGGGGTCACGGAGTGGCAAATTCGAGGGCATGCCTTCTTACATGTAGTTACAACACGAAGTAAATCCTTGCAGACACGTAATCGCTCAAAAAATAAACTCGATAATCTACAACTACATCTACATAAATACCCTGCGAGCCACCAAAAAAGTTGTGTGGCAGGGGGGGTAGCACCATGAGGGAAGGGTAAGGGATGAGGGGGTTGGGGTTATAAAATAGGTGAGGAAAGGTGGGGGGAACCTGTAAGAAAAAATATATTTTTATAAAAATACGTACATGCATATAAATATATAGATATACATACATACACCTATGTACATACACAAACATGTATACACATACATATCCTCGCGCAGTCCCTAAAGCAAATTTATAATGAAGGAGTAAAGAGGAGAATTTGTGGCATTTTAAAATGAAGACGCAAGCTAATGGTGCAATAGATGTTAAACTCAGATAAGAGGAATTGCACGGTTTGTGAAAAAAGTATCGGAAAAATAGGCTTCTTTCAGATATTGCTACAATGCCTCTTGCTCAAAGCATGTCTCTTGAACGTCAACACTTTTTTGGCACCGGCTTTTCCTCGACTCGAAGGCTCCCTGGTAGGAAGATTATGGAAGGTCCTTAAGGGTACGCCTGGGAGCTTCTTTGACGGCACTTAGGGTCTCATGGTGGCGGGGTCATTCTAGGAAGGATTTAACTTTTGGGAATAGGAAATAGTTTGCTGGTGCCAAGTCAGGGCAGCAAGGGGGTTGGGGAACCATCGCGATGCCGTTAAAGAAGGTCTTCGCGAGCAGACACTCTCGAATATGCTCTTGGTCGTCTGTCAAGACCTCCGGGACGAGTCTAGCGCAGGTATTTCGCATCGCCTAATTTTCAGTGATAATAACGGTGTGTGCACTGTCATCTTATCAATGGCAATACGATATCTGAGATCATGCGCACACTTTACAACCGACGGTGTTCTGAATTCAGCAGTTCATGCAAACAGTCAGGAAAAAATTGCTACTGTTATTTTTAATACAAACCTTTTAGAAAATAAATGAGTAGTTAATGTAAGTTGTGTTCTGAATTTTGATAACTTTGACCGTATGTCTGGTGAGCATTTAATGACGTTAAAGTTGTAAATTTTGAAATAATTAAATGCCCTCTTGACATTTTAGGAGACTTAAACGAAATAAAAGGGATTTTCAAGAAAATATCCTCCAGTTTTGAAAATAAAGTCCTCAATGAATTAGATTTTAAAAGCTTCCTCACAAAAATTAAGGTAGCCTTATGGACTCAATTATGCCTGGAAAAACTTAAGATTTTTAAATTTCGGATTCTTGAAGTCACTTTTAGTTGAATGGTGCTTTTTGAAAGGTTTTCGTTCCTTTTAATCCTGTTTAGACAGCATAATTGAACGTGAGTGATCCTCCTAAGTCAACAATTTTAAGGCCTAATATAAAGTCAAAATTATGAGCCGTTAGAGGAAGGCTTGCTAAATTACGACATGGCAAATAAATGCCTATCGATCTAAGCTTAAGAACCTCATCAACCCGATTGGCGTTGATCTAGAGCAAAGGTTTTGTCACGTTCGATCCTACCTCAGGGACTATTCACCTGTTCTCTCCTTCATCCTTTCATTCCCTGCCATTCCCCCTCCCGCCATCCCAACAATAACCTTGTCCCAACACTTCCATCCATCCCATCCTCCCACAAACCCCGCCCCACACCCCCAGTGCCCCAGGCACCTCATCACACCGCTTCGCACGTTCAACGATTTGAAAAACCTTCATCTGCCCTCTGGCGACCGGAGGAGGAAGTAATAGCCTTCGGCGTATCTGGGACTTCCCTGCGTAAGGGATTGACGTCCAGGGTATTAGTACGGGATTGGCGGACGACCCTCCCCCCTCCCGAGGGCTTTGGGGCGAAGTGCGGGGTGGTGTAGGATGTGGAGCGCGAACGGAAGGGACGTAAGTGGAAAAAGAGTAGATGGAGATTGGAGGAGGGAAAGGAACGAGACGGGGAGAGAGAAGGCGAAGGAGGAAGATTACTATGGACGTCTGCAAAATCCCAGGGAGATGCAGTTTTGCAGCATTGAGGGAGGGGAGGCTGAGGTGTGGAGCAGGGTGGTAGCGTTTTCAATAATGGAGGGATTTTTCACTCCCCTCCATCAAGACGGTTTTGGGGGGATGGGATTAGATGGGAAAAGTGTCACAAAGAGCGGAGAGCGAGCGAGTGGATGTGTTGTTCGCGGCGGCGCCGGGGCGGGGCCTGAACGGCGATCGCGTGGGATGAGGGAGGCCTGAGATAAAGGCGAGTCCGCTTCGAGTCGAACGAATGGATTGGGAGTGATTGCGATAAAGAGAATGAGTGAGGGAGAAGTGCCGCGTTTGTTGAGGACGAGGAGGGATACGAGGGTAGAGCGGCGGTGGAGAAGAGACTCTGAAGAAACGAGAGAATAAGACGGGTAATGCCAAGGCATGCTCGTGGGTGTTGCTGTTTGTGGATTGTTAAGATCTGCCCGTGATTTATGTTGATGACCGAAGACACGTCTTCAATGAAATTAGAAGTAAATCTGTACATTTGATTACGTTACATTTGGCTCTGGCAGTAAATTTAAAAAAATGTCATTGTTTGTGATACAAATTTTTAATTTGTAGGGAGCAAGGCGATCCGGATATCACCTTTTTTAAGCGTCTCCGATTGAAATTACTGTTAACGAAGCCATTGTCTTTTGTTCGATTCGCAATAAATCTCCTGAATGCATTCACTCGATCAATGTATTCAACAGTGAGTGTCTTTTACGTTCCATATATTTTTTTCAAGTTTTTTTTTTATTTTACGGCATATTGATACACCAATAAATCGTTTTTTGAAATATATTTTGTTTTTTTTTTAAGTTATATGTTCAAAATATTCTATAAATGTTTTCATCCCAATTCTCTAATTTGCCCCTTAATGATTTTGATTAGGATTTACCCCCACGAAGCTAATAGCATATAATTGAATACTTACTTGCATTGCTGAAGAATGGAAAACTTAAATCTCAAATACCAAACTTTTATAAGTGTGACAGCTACGATTTCATAATTAATCAAATATGAATTTCCCTTTGAAAATAGGTCAATTTTGCCGCATTTTTCTATTTCTTCTGAAGGTAATTAATCGTCCTTAATCTTATATTTTGCCACAATTTATATATTTAACACAGGTGAAATGTGTTATTTTAAGTCTTTCTTCAGTATAAAATAATGAGTCACTATGATATAATGAGAAACTAATCAAAAAATGTAACTACTGTCCGATTTTATTGTTCTTTTTGACAGAAAAAATATTTAAATGCCTTTTTCTTCATAAGAATGCGTCTCCCAAATATTAGAATACGATGATTTTGACTTTTGCGATAGGTTTTTCTATGAGTTTATAAAATGGAAGCTCTAGGTTTATCAGGAATGGAATTCTTCGATAGTTTTCATATGAGAGAATCAGTAGTATTTCCATCACTCTCCTTCGGTTTTTGGATTTTTGAAATAATTTCCCAGCGTGCCTATCGGTACTACTCAGATTACAAGTGCGTATTCGCGCAATAGGTAGAGCGGCAAATGGGGACGAGGAACTTTTACCTCCTTCCGGGGATGAATTGGGAGCGCTCGTGGCAAATGGGAGTGCAATATAGAGGCATTAGCGGCCGTCGTGCTGCATCGGCAATGTGGATGGATTGGTCCGTTCCACTCAACGGCGCAAACGTAGAATTAACGGAGCGGAGTTTCCGAGGGAACGAAGTTACTTGCAGCGAACGATGACATCGACGCACACTTTACATGGAACGTGTAAGCCACCGATCTCCGCACAGCATGCGCCAAAGCGAGGCTCTCTCCCTCTCTCTCTCTCAAGGTTGCGCTGACATATTTGGTGAAGAACAATAATCATAACAATCCCCGCGAAATGAGGCATAATGAATGATCGAAAAATCCGTTTTGGATTCGATAAATGCTTTGATTGACTTCAGTTACTGAAGTAAGTTAGAATGGTTTGCTTCTATCTTTGAGATTGAACGCAGAATGAAAGTGTAGCGAAATGGAAATTTCGCTAATTGGATGCCAGGGAAAGTATAGGGAGGACGGGGTGGGGAAAGGGGTGAGGCGAAGATATGAGACACCCGAAACTGGGGGAGGGCTAGGGAGGACGCAAAATGCGGCAGGCCTTAGGTGACTTCGGCAAAAGAAGTGGCAGCCGTTGGATGGGAGCCGTAATTGACGAGGAGTAAAAGTGAGTGAGAAAGACGAAGAAAGGCGCGGGGGGGCGGAGGAACAAAGGCGAAGATGCAGAGAAAAGGGAGACACGATGGATTGATTAATTGCTAGACGCCGCCTTCTTCATCGCATTCAATTCCAGCTTGGCTCGCATACGAAAGGCAAACATTGTAATTCAAAAACGATGAATGCGAAAGTGCGTAAAGCGCCTTAAAAAACATTCATAGATTTGCGGATTAAGGTGGAGGTTCTTCGAAATAAACTGAGAAACAAAGGAAGGAACCGGAATGGAAGAGAATTCGGCTTCCAAAGAAGAGAGAGAGAGAAAGGAAGAGGAAATTGGAAGGGGGGCAATAGAAAAGGCAAATGTAATGAAGGAAACACAAATGTAGGAACAGAATAAATTGCCAAATCAACGTCAAGATAACACGCAACAAAAGACTTCCGCGATGGTGGGGTGGGTGAGTGGGGCGGGTTTTAATGGCGGGAGCGACTGGAGGCGGGCATTAAACATCGCGCGGTGGATACAAAACACACTCCGCCACCTCGGCGATCGGGGGAGGAGGGGAGTAATGGGGGGCGTGCCATCAACAATGGAACAAGACAATAAATGAAGAGCGATTTTTCTTTCCGCCGCCCATCGTGCGACGACGCCGTGTGCGAGGTTCCTTGTTTTGATGGAGCGAGCGATAAGGGATGGAAATGCTTGGCCTGGCGTGGGTCTCTGGAAAGGGAGAGTTGTTCTAAGCGAGGCGGGTTGAAGGAGGGGGCGATGGATTTTTCTCCTTTCCTTAAGGGCTGCTCTGTCGTGGGAATTCCGCCGGTCCCTAGGGGGCGGCGGTGACGGGCAGGGCCGCCTCCTGTCGGGGGGTCGGCGCCTGGAGGAGGACTGACTTTTTGATCGATTTTCTTGCCGGGGTGACTCGGGGAGTCGACATCAAGAATCGCTTCGCTTGCTCGCTAATCCCTTCCGCCCCATTGCCCTGCCTTCCCGCCCCCACCCAACAACGCCGCTCCCCCGGCATGCATGCACCCGGCGCCCCTTCCCATCCTCCTCCCCGACTCCCACCCACCGCCGCCCCATTAGACGAACTGAAGGGGCAGTTGTGTGGGGTGGCGGAGGCAGGATCCCGGGGTGAGGGTCTCACCCCTCCCCCCACACAAGGTTCGTTCCCTCCAACCCCCTGGCCTTCCTTCCCCTAACCGCGTAATCGAGGTTGAGCAGGTGAAAGCGCTCCCTTTTCCATTGTCGGGACATAATATTTCGGGACACCGTTTACTCAACCCAGAAGCCCTGCGCCGGAAAGATGAAGACGTTAGCACTTTCCCTCGTCGCGTATCCACACCAGACGATCTTGTGGAAGGAGCAAATGGCTACTGGCCGGAGCGCCCGTGTTCCCTTTTGGACTGACGGCTTTTGACATTCCACATTTACCCAATAATCCCCAAGCCGCCGTTAAGTATGGTAGCAGAAGGTTGTCGGGCATAAATATGAACTTTTCCACATAAATATTTGTTTAGATGCATGTACAATCGTGTGCCTTGCCTCACGTAATTGATTGCTTATATTTATTTCAAAATAATTTAATTTTGAAATTCCACTGAGCTATCACCTTCTGTTTAAATTTTTGTAAAAAAGATATATTAAAATGAGGCTTCGTGCTTAATAAATTTTCGACATTATGCCGAACCAGAACGTCTGAATTCCAAAAGAAATGTTGCACAAATATGCCTCCCCAAAGTGCATCAAATCCTTTTACTCTCAAGTAATACGTGTGCCACGAGAACTACTCGATCAATCACTTACTTAACCGAAATCCACTAGTGGCATTTCACGAAATACCATTGATATAAGGAGGTATATCTCACTAGACTAAGAATAAAAATATTTTGGAGTGAAAGCAATCTCCATTGTTTTGCGCTTCAGTCAAATTTAAACTAACTGTTTGTATTACTACCAATTACTTATCCTACGGATTACGTTTGTTAAAATGTATTTACTTCAGAGTGTATATTGTGTATTAACAGATTCACGTACGTGTCATTATTGAATTTCCAAAATCGGGAACGTGGCTTCAACATTTGACAGCATTCTTACTCCCAGATAAACAACACAGGAAGGATAGGGGTTTCGGAATGTTCCATCAAGATGAAGTTGTTGAATTAAGCTGTTAGCTTTTCACGATAAAGCATAACTAATGCAATCCCTTGTCTCTCAATTTTATCATTAGTGAAACTCATCTCCCAAATTTAATTAGCGCCGTCACTGGGCTACGCGGACATCCGCTTGGGGACGAAGGAGGGGAAGCGAGAATTTTGAATCGATCTTGAGATTAATAAATGGAAATGAATCAGGAGTATTATTCGTTTTTTTATTAAAGCACCTCGCTGTTGAACATCTAATTACAAATGCTAATGCCATTTTTTATTTTAATCAGATAATAAGCTGCAAAATGTTTATACTGAAAAGAATTAATTTTTATGAAGCATACTTATTCGGAAATGTTGTCATATTTTTCATGTGAGTAATTTCAAATAACTGATACTTAAATAATATGAACTCTGGTTATGCTTTTCCTAAAATTAAAAAATGGTATTTTTACCATAACTGCGACAAAATGACTTCCTTTTTTTATAAAGTAAAATCCCTGTAAAAAAGAAGTTATGTTGCCGCACCCTACATACAGGGAAACGTAATTAATTAATAACGCATCGAAGGAACGTAATTTACTCTGAAATATACGGGGGGTTTATGCAACCAAGTGCCCCAAATATTTGGCCAAGAGATGGCGCTAGGAAGCTGTTTCACCCACCGAAGGAGAAATAGACGACATACAAAAGGAAACGACATTAAGAGAGCAATCATACAACGCCATAAAGGATACGAAAAATGCGTTTCGTGGCACGCAATTGGCCCGGGAAATCGAAAGATCCGTGGTTCAAGCCCCGGTCAAGGAAATATCTTCACAGCTGTGATCTGCTCGAATCCGCTTTCCCCACCTCTTCTGTGTCATTTTTTGTGTGTTCCTCTTCATTTTCCTTATATCCATTTCCATGTGAATGAACATTTGTTCGCCGTAAGGCGGGACCAGATTCGATATTTTATGATTCATGTTGGGGTTTAATGCTAGGTTTATTAGCATTAGATAGAGCTGAGAAATCCCAGTAGATATAAAAAAGGCTAACTACATTATATACTCAAGAAATGTCCGTACTCTCAATCCTATATTTCTGCATAATTCCTTGGTTTAAAATGAGGATATCCTCAATTCACGCAGAGTCGCTTCCACAGTTATTCTCACGCTTTAATAGTGCACACTGTTAAGGAATGGAGTATTCTTACGATCCTTAGCCCATAATAGACGAAATTTCTGAAATTAGGTTACAGGCACGACTTTCTCATTTATAAGGAAATCACTGCATTTATGGTAATGATATGCTCGAGAAACTAATCCCCTATCCTCAAAAACGCCATTATATCTGGATTTGGGGTACTTGTAACGTTACTTGAGATTGAGATAACGGATTCAGATAAAATGCTGAAGATAATTGGAATTTTTTCACTATTACATTTATATATCAGATTCTCTCCTTGAATATATGCATTTTATAATTAAATGTAGTATATTTTGCGTGGTATAAAACCAATTATGACTTGGTTTAATTAACAATTTACGCAATGGCATTGAAGTAAATTTAAGAAAAATAATTTGATTCCGCGTGGACTACAATCTTGAACTGATGAAAGAGTAAGTACGCATGGCTTCGAAGACCAAAAGGCAAAAGCACGCTGGCGGGAACAAAGACAATTCCTAAAAATGGAGTCTTGCACGCCCAATGATTCGAAGAGTGCGACGAAAGGTAGCTCGTGCAGCGTCTCTTCTTCATTGAGGTGGCTACGAAGGCGTCGGATTTCAGTGAGGCGGCCATTCCAGTGAGGGTTAATTTAAAAACACGATCGAGGAAGGCGACAGAAACCCACCTCAATGATCTTGACCATGATACTAAAGGCGGAATCAAGGAAAAAATGAATCCTGGCAAGTGTGGCCGAGTATCACACAGGCGGTGGTAAGCCCTCCGCGTTCGCTGGCTCACGAAATCCTTGTGTAACCGAGATGACAGTAACGCAAAGGAAGACTCAGAAGAGAAACGTGTCCTTGCACAGGCATTTGGAGAGGACATTACTGTGGACAGAAAAGTCCAAAATTATCAAGTGAGGGTTGGAGAAATGATATATAGATGTGAATGATACGAAAAGATAGTGGGAATTATTAGAGGCATAATTATGGAACAGGTATCAGTTATATTATATCATGGTAACGCACAGGTTTAGGAACAGTGTGATAAATTTGCATAGTTTCCCGGGAGCGGATGCGGACAGTGACCACAATTTAGTTGTAATGAAATGCAACGTCGGTTTCAAAAAGATAAGGCAAGGGCGGCGGGAGGTTAAGAAAAGACTCGTAAAACCTCTGATATGGCGAGTAGCTATGTACGGCGCGGAAACGTGGTCGCTGAAGCAGGATGGACGTAGATTGGAGGCTTTTAAAATGTGGGTGTGGAGAAGAATGGAGAAGGTGAAATGGACCGAAAGAAAAACAAATGAGGAAGTACTAGGGATGGTGGGCGAGGAGAAGGGTTTGTTGGGAAGTATCCTATGGAGGCAGGAAAAATGGATGTAAGGCGTATTGAGCGACATTGGGATGTTGAAGAAGGTAATAGAGGGAAGAATGTTAGGCAAACGAGGAAAAGGCAGGAACAGGATAGGGATTTTGGACGGAATGAAAGGAGGAAAGAAGTACACAGATGAAGAGGGACCTGATGTAGATTAGGTTGCTGGATTGTGTTTTGTTTGGAGTACACTATATTAATTTGATAGTTGTGTCCATCCAAAAACCTACCTTAACCGGAAGATTACCTAATAAAATAAAATCATGAAACATAGTGAAGAGTACACTTCGAGTGACAATGGTAATTAATGGGAAACTGGAGAGAATGATGGTGAACGCGAAACAAGTGAATGACAGGAAATAATTTGTGGAAATAAGACAAGATCCGAACAATCCAGTGGTAATCAATGTGTACCGGACGACAAGCAGACAGGGAGAAAGTAGTAGATCGTTCAGGCGATCGGTTTGACCAAATTTTTGAAAATGTACTAACATATTTGTGGTACGTATACCATTTCTTGTGTGATATGTTTTTGTACGCGAACGAAAGAACGGGAGGGAGGTAGGGGAGTTCGATTTAGAAGAATACGAAAAATCTTTGCAATAGAAATGAGTCAATTGTGACTAACATCTTGTTTAAACATAACAGTAGACATAGGTACGCATGCCACCCTAAAAAAATTTATAATAAAAAAATAAATTATTGATTCATGCACAGATATCGCCGGCATAAGTAAATATATGAAGTAAATTTAGATTTTCATACTTTCTAAAACTCACTATTTCTGGCTAGTGATTACGTGGTATCAACTTATGTTGCAGTCATGGAATATAAATTAACATATTTCATTATCTAAGTACTATTTTTGATTGTATTTGTTCAATCTTATATTTGTATGTTTAATATTTGAAAGTGAATTTCTGGTCTTTGAAATGAAATTGCGCAAATGCATAAAAATAAAGTTTTTCTAAAAAATTGGTTGCGTGTAATGTTTGAGCAATTTATAGAAAGCGATAGATCAACCATTGTTTTAATTAAGAAAAATCGACGCATGAATGTTTTTGGATTTAAGTTATTGTGTTTCGTTGAAATTTAATGTATCTAACTCTTTAATATTCACCGTTTATATTTGGATTATGTAGGTATGAATGTCAATATATTTTTACGATTTGTTATAAGTTTTGGATTATTTACGTATGTTATTATTTTATATTTATTAAGTGTGATTACCTATATGACATCATGGATGTGTAATTCATGCTATTTTTCTATTTTCAGGTAAATTAACCCAGCGCATTCTGTACTGGAATATTTTTCAGCGGATTTATCGTTCAGGTATTTTGTTAAAGAATTAAAAATTCTTAATCTTAACTTCTTATATATGATAAATCATATAATATATTTTTATATTCGATCTATTCATATTAGCCTACCATTACATGACTCTTCCCATAAATATGTTCACAAAAATTCCAATTCAGCATTTTCTATAATTGTATTTCGTGAATATATGCTATGCTGTAAATATTTACATAAATCGTCGAATTTCAGCTCTGATGTTGAAAAACACAGTTCTCTATTTATCCATCACCGTTTTATAATTTTGTTGTATAATTTTATGCTCTTTCGATGCATGAAATATTTTACCGTTCCCTTAATCCATATTCCTCAATTTTCCTGACTAATATTTATGCGAAAACATTGTTTCAGAAAGGGTTCAGGCTTCATTTAGCAGAACGATATCAAAATATCAAATTTTGATTATTTTCTGATGTTGTTATAATAGAGCCAACGCTGTGAAGATAAGATATGACAACCCACTCAACATATCGACTGGCTAACTTTCATTTTAATTACCTTTTTACTTAAGTCACTAGGACCACGTAATATTTGCCACTATCCTCTTCTGAAGTGAATAGGCACTCGATTTGCAAATATAGCCTGGGGTGTTGGAAGGAGAGGATTTTTTTTACTGTTTTTGCCAATGTGAGACCGGACGGCGTCCGTCGCGAAATGTGTGCGGTCGGCGGATTCGGATGTGGGGGTGGACATTAACGAATAAGGAAGCGCAAGGCCTTAAAACCAAGGCAAATGCACCTCGTGGCACGAATTCCGCGCTCTTCCACTTCCGCTGATACTCTCGCCTTCCCTCCTGTTCCACGGTGTGGAAATTATTGCACCAAAACGAAAGCAAATACCTTTCCCCCTCCCGCCTCGAAGGCCCTTCTTCCTATTCCCAAACCGCAATCGCCGCGCACATCCTCCCCCCGCCGCAGACTGCTCACTCCCGCCAATCGAGTCATATAGTATTCCATATGGGTATAGGTTTCCACGACAATGAGGTGCTGAAGTTCTCTCCTTAACTCAGATCGCATCAGTTTTTTTCTTGGCGGATTGACTCTCTCCCTCACACCAGAGTAATATTTTCGTCCCGTCCAATCGCGTGTGCTCCTCTCTCGTGCACCAAATGCGCCTCATCGGAGGTACCGAGATGAGGATCCGTTGAGTGCGAATGTGGGGACAATGACGCTGCGAAGCTCTCGCCCTTGGAAAATAATAAAATGGAACCGCGGGGCTAATAATGCATATTGTTCGTCATCCTGTGGATTTACATTCGAAATTAGAAATGGATCGGTTCCGCAAACCCCATAGTTATTTATGGCCGCACCAACTTTTCCACTTTCAGTCCTTCCTTCCTTAAACCCGGCCATCCCGCACGCCACCCGCCTTCCCTTCCCTTTCCCAATTTTGCTCGAGCTTCGCTCCTCTTTCGCCAACTCCCGCATCCAGTCTCTCCTCCGATAAACCCCGCCTTTTTTTAATGTGGGAAGATACGGCGGCGGCATTATGAGCTTTTTATGGGAACAATGTGGGAGAACACATTTTCATATGCGCGCCATATGAAACCCCGGGCTTCCCCGTGACTTCGTCCGCAACGCTGCCGTCTCAAGCGTGGCTTACAGAAACTGCGTTCGTCGAGCTTTGAACCGACACAAGTGAAATTGTGAAATTTTAGTATACGTATTCGCTCGTAACTTTCCGAATCAAGTGTTCACAATTAGTATTTGTAATTTCAAACACATTTCACTCCGGATTGGTTTGATATTATAAGAGAAGCCTTTTACCAATTCATTTATTTTTTTTACTTTGGTCGCTCGTCCTTTTGAATAAAGCCTTCCGAGCCTGATGTACTTCGGCTTATTTGTTGGCAAAATAGTATTTCAACCCATTTTATTTAGTTCTCTCTAGAAAAAGAACATGGTGTCTAATTTTCCATAAGGATGGAATCAAGTTTAATTCATCTGGTATCGTTCTTAAAATTGAAGTTTGAGTTATTATGTTAACTATTTAAATATACTATGTCCAAAATCTAATATCTGGTTTTCCTCTTATGCTCCTCTCAATTTCCCGACGTTTTTGGAAGGGCTACAACAAGTTTCTCAATGCTTTTCGTCCGCGGTACAGCGTCGAATGATCGCTCCTCTCGTGGCATGTCTGGATCTCCGCGAGCATCGTGCAGTAATGGCGAAAGTGGTGCAGGGAATGGTGGAGAGGGAAAATTACTCCGGAAGGGTGAAGTGCGGAGAGCGTGGGTTCTCAACCCCGGTTCCCCGACCCGTCCTCTGCTCCCACCCCTCCCACACTCTCTTACTGTATCCTTGTGGACAAAATCATTTTATTTTAATTTTGAATTCGCACAAGGAGTCAGTAGGAAATGTTATTTTGAACTGGAATAGAAAAAGCTATGATTTAATATCCAGGGATTGATGAGACTTTTTAAAAATACATTCGTTAAATATCTGGTTCGCCGCCTATTGTCTGCTGTCTGCGATCGTTTGTAGTCACAAAATTTCATTCGTCTGGTCGGATTTCATTATTAATTCAATTGAAATTCAAATTTCGCGTCGCGCGTGGTGGGAAACCTCAGAGCTATGGATGGTTAAATGTAAAACCTACCAGCTCTTTATTACCGCTGACCGCATTATGTCTCTACGAGACTGCGTGATGCATTTTGTCAGGATATATTTTTTTAATATTTGTGCCAGTAAATTTGCTTGAATTAGTTTTTTAATTCATTGCCGAAAATATAACTACCGATTCATGACATTACTCATTGCCTGCCTAAATGGCCTTACACAACTCTACTCATTTTAGGTGAAATTAGTGAATTGGATCATTTGATATAAGTGATATGAATCGGCGCAGTTGAATATGATTTAAATTAGAATTCAGTCGATTTTATAATCAAATGCAGTCCTTAATAAATGCTTTTAAAGTAAAGCATAAATATTTACTCATGTTTCGTTGGTAAAAGGTGAATAGCTACGCTCAATTTGACTTCCCCTGAAGTTTAATTGCCTATAAACAGAATTCCCCGTGTTAATTAAACGGAATATGTCACAACAATATAATCGTTGTTATTCCAAACAATGTATGCTCACGCAAACGACCCGCGATCAAGAACTCCTCGTGCAATTATTTAATTCGCGAGCTACTTTGTGTATTTTGACCGATGCACCTTTATATGTTCGAGCAGGATCCATATGCTTATTGTTGTAAATGTATTATATTTATATTTCATTTATATATTTCGCTGTTGTTAATGGAATAATTATTTAATTTTAGTGGAACCTATTAATTCGACAGTCTCTCCCTCTTTACTTCTACGACCTTTTAACTGAGTTCTAACATTTCACTAGGTCGTTGAGGCAAGGGGTTGCAATAAGATTAGATGCTTCCGATGTGTTGGTGTCGAGACCGGTGGAAGAATGGAACAGTGCCGTGTGAAATCGCCATCACCCTTCGCTCAATTTCGGAACAGCTCCGAATGATGACCGACGCCGACCGCAGCACTTCCGGTGTAGGGGATAAGTTGGCATGACTGATGCCTTGCGGCACAACTGATGGAATAAAAGTGACAAGTTCTGGCACTACTGAACGTAAATTTCGGGAGAGAAGCAGAGGAGAGGAGGGGTTTTTATGAGCGAGGCGGGGTTAATATAGAAGCGGTTAGCTTGTGTGTGGTGCACGTGCGGATGCTCTGTCCGGAGTAGTTCAAGCGGATGGAAACGCCTCAACACGCCCGTGACTTTCTACAACCACAATTCATGCGGCCGCATTTGTGCTGCCCACCGAGTCCTCCGTTCCTCTCATACCCCTCGGGCCACATCGCGCACCCGCTGGGGTGGGGGCGCGGAGGGAGGTCGCGAGGGCAACCCGAGGGCGAAGCAGGAAGTCTTATCATAATTTCCCATGCATTAGAATCCCGACCCAATATCTCGCTCCAAGGGATAAGATTGCTCTGAGGGTATTTTTATTCACCTTCCCCAAACTCCCTTCACACCGTTCCTTCATCCACTCTGACAAAACACTCTCCCTTCCAGCTCTCGACTAACCCTCACCCGGCAGCCTCCATTAAAGGCTCCCATTCATCCCCTTTCCTCTCTCTCTATTTTTCATCCTCCTTTAATCCCGGTCTTCCATCCCCCAATTCGCACCTTTCCCCCTAAAATCCTCCAACCAGCCCTCCTTTCCAAAAACTTCCTCTAGCCCTCACCTTTAAGAGCGACTCCAACGGTCCTTTCATTTTCTTACACAACTTTTCATACCTTTGAGAGAGACGGAGGTGTTCGAGGGGAGGTCGCCAGTGTGAGCGGTGGGGTGGGGTTGGTTGGAAGGGGGTGGGGGCCAGGGTTCCTTGGAAATGTCCCGGGAGTGAGGGGTGCTGTCGGGTGGCGGCGTGGCGCGCTGATGAAATTGGGCCCGCGAAGCGAATGGGGCGCCTCTCCTTCGAGGTGTGATTGACAGGCGCCGACGGAAGGAGGGACGGGGGTGAGGGTGGTCGGATGGTGCGCGAGGCACTTATTTCCTCGAGCATCGTGCTGGAGTCAAGTTGGAGGGAATTGCGCGTGGGGGCGGGTGTACATCGGAGTAGTTCAACACGTGTGTTATGGAATTGCATAATTATAGAAATATCCATTTTACAAATTGGCATAATAATTTGGCTGAAGCGAAACATTCGCCGGAGCGAAAGCAAGAGGGGGTGATCCAGAAGGGTGGATGCAGTATGCTGAAACTCAGTTTTTCACGCGAATTACTTTTGATAATTGATACTTTTCTCGTTTCGATTGATTTTCCAAATCATTGTGGATATTGATCGATATTGCTACCCACAACTGATAACCATAACGTCTTATGGAAACCTGCTAATTTTTTTATGCATGAGTCAGTGGAGCGAGTTTTCTTAAGTCATTTGAAACATGCCTAATAAAGGGTCATGATTTGAGAGGCTTTATGTGACGGCTAATGAGTAGCTATGTACGTTCAACGAGTCGAAATAAGTTAAAATATATTTTTTATTTACAAGGCAATGGATTGAACGACGCCCTCGGCTAATATTAAATTTAAGTCTTATATTGGTCAAAATCTTTTTAGAGTTTACTTCAGCTTATTACCTCAAACCTTATATCCAACCATCAGCTTCCGAGTTGGAAAGATTGGCTGCAATTTTTTTCAAACACGATTTTTTTCAAGCGCCTTCACCAGAGTTCAAAGACAACGGACGGAATGCATTGACGATTCGACGTAATAGCACAATTAAATTCAGGATATGATGGCAATACCCTAAAATCCAAAGGTATATTGTTGTAAGGTAATCTACCGATGAAGGTAGGTTTTTGGATGGACACAACTATCACATATTTAACTTTCGACTCCAAACAAAACACGATCGAGCAACTTAATCCAAAAGTATATACATAACATTAAATCAAATTTTTACCACGTGGAAAATCTGTAAATTGGTGCATAAAAAGGTAATATTTGAAGCCATTGGCAATGTAAAGTGACGCGTGCATTAGAGAAGTATGAAATTCAAAAGCAAAACATTACAGAAGATGTGAGGCAAAGCGAAACGAAATAGAGGGGAAGGAAGATTGAGAGTGGAGGCACCTTTGAGGAAGGGAAGGAATGAATGGGAGGCAGAGTAAAGGACGGGCAGCAGCCCTGGGTTCGCGGCGGGGAAGGGATGAGTAATTGGGGAGGAATATGAGGAGGACTGCTGGGGGGAGGAAGGGGTGATGAATATGTAGAAGCGGAAAAACGAGGCGGGTTCTTAAAAAGTGGGGTAGATTTTTTAGGTAAGCTGCGGAAGAAGAATGCCGTGGGAGATAAGAATGGGGGCAGGAAATAAATAGGGTTGAATGTTTAAGGGGGTGGAGGTTTCCACCCCAAAGAGGGGGAAGGAAAATGGCGAGGTGGAACGGGAGCGGGAAATGAGGATTTAATTCGCGATTGCTCTAGAGAAAGGGGAGTTTCTGGGCCGTGACAAGACAAGGAATTCCGTAATGAGGACGGAATTTTGGCCAAGAAGTGTAGGTCTCCTAAAAGAGTTTATTATAATCAGTCACGAGGACTTGATAACGAAATGGACATTAAAAAGTGAAATTCAAGGAAAGTGGCTTCAGGAATGGAATGAGTTTTTAACATTAGAGGGTTTTACACCTTCGTGAGAAAATATAACCAGAGTATTGTTTCAACCCCTTGGGACGAGTCTTTAGATATATTCGGGGGTGTAATCTGATCCTGATTACTTTCATTTCTTATTTGCCTGTAATGTTGCCCTTGGACGCTTACGAAAATAGTAATTACTTAATCATATTTTTCTTGAAACCTGCTCTAAGCACTTTGTCTAAATACATGTACTTGTATGTTAATAATTTAGCACCAATGTACCGTTTTAGTTTTATTTAGTTAGTAAAAATAAGCCCATGTTCAAGATATTAATTATTATTAAACCATTTTGGTATCCATAGTTCTCAGAAACGACATACTCTCCATGCTACAAAACGAGATATGCATCAACAATCTCTGATTTTCATGTGTGAAAAGATCTCACTTTTTCACGTGAAATTCCCCTCCTATCTCAAAAGCAGTAATTGAGATTTGGTAATTTTGCTCAGAAGCAATGGATTGAGTCGTTCACAGGAAGTGAGCTATGGGTTCTACATGGTTGAATGCTTGGTGGCATAGAAATGAGGAGAGACAAGGATGAAAAATTGGCGTTTATTCGGTGCCGTAGTAAAGCCGAAGATCGATGTGAAAAATGTTCCATTCCATTATTATCGGCTCTCTACCTTGTCGTTGTATGTCGACAGAAAATGAACTTTATGCGTCATGTTTGCACCGACGAAGTTCAAGATGGGAAGAGATTTTGACGGATAATCGGCTTTGAAGATACCTTGTCTCTGTCGTCCTTTGCTAAAAAAATGTGTTGATAAATGGAATAGGTTTACGGCTCTGAAGGTTGAAATATCGACATTAAAAAATATTCCCGAAACTTCCAAAAGAGCAAAAAAGGGTCCGAAGTGTGCACATTGGTGCACTCCAATCCGAAAATCTTTTCACAAGTGTCCTGAATAACTTCCTGATTGCTGTCAAATCTGTAAAAATTCTCATTTGTTATTTTGCATGCTTGGCGCCAGTTGTAAAGCGGATATTCTCTCTCCAAATCGTGTTTATATCTTTACCTTTTTTCCTTATGCTCATGATATTGCATTTGAGAATATTAAAAAAATGCGATGCAAATGCTGCTCTAGGTTCAATGAATAATCTTGAAAATATCATAAGCAGCTTTTCAAGAAGTTTCCACCAACGTGAATTTTATAACTTGGAGTTAATTCATATTTTAATATTTTTCTATTTCTCCGAATATATAATGTCACTTTTTAAAGGTTACGATTAAAAAAATAAAAGAATTTTTGCATTTTAATGCAACGTAAAGATGATGATCAATAATCTCCAATGATTGCTTTAATATTTTCATGTCATTTTAAGAGAGTATCTCTCGTGCGCCAGGGAGGATATTTCCCAGTATAGCCCCTCCATTATATCCGAAAATTGCTTTTAGAAATATATTTTTATCATAAAATATTATTTCATGTACAAAATGCTTCAGGAATTTTAAAAAATAATAGCATAAACAAATATATAAAAATCTGCTAATTTAAATCGTTGGGCTATCATGTATTTCGGGTTCATTTTATGCTAGATCACCACATGGTAATAGAATAGACGTATAATCATTTTTCTTCTCGTACGGTTGCTCTCTTTCCTGTGACTCCAAGTTTATGCTTGGATATTACTGATATTAGAATTTATATTAGGAGGCCAAAATACTTGAAAGTTATTGTAAAAAATTTTTTTTCACTAAACTGTGACTGTCAATCGCAACAAACTTAACAGTCATCTGAAACTTTCCATTTCATTGTGGTAATTAGAAAGAGTCAATATAACTTTTCAAAATATTTCCATGTAAACATTATTCGCCTTGACTGTGATGCCGGCGTCGGGAGAATGGATTTTACTCCGCCGTAAAATTACTGCATTTCAGTGCTCATTACACCTTTGATGTAACTGTCGCAGCACCACCCGCTCTTCTTTTATTTTGAGAAACTTTAACCCAATAGTAAAAAAATTACGTTTTGTTAGGACATATTATCATTAATTTGGTTTTTATACTAAATATACTTGTGCTACAAATGTATCTTGTTGTTTAGAGTAGATTGCCTAAATATAAGAGTAACTAAATTATATTTATTATTATTACAAAGAGCAATTAATAAATTTTCGGTAAACGCTTGGCCAAAGTTCGCTTGCAAAAATAAAACATGATGTTCATTTATCTACCTTACTCTCAACATCGCAATCCCTACCGCACTTGACGTTAGGTAAACTAATCATTCACCTAGGAAGAAGTCTCGTTTACTCGAAGCTTTTCTTTGGATTGCTTTTTATGGATTGGTTATCAACCACGTTTCCGTCGCAAAGTTTTCTTGAATTTATAATTTCCAACGACTGTAACAATAATCTTTAACTAAATATTGCCTTAGTGCTCGTATTTGCTTGTGATTAGAAGAGATGAGCGGTTGAATTAAAATATATCAACGATGCGTATAATAAATTAAATATCAATCTTGTAACAGAATCAGAATTACAGTAAGTGTTTCCAGTTCTATTACATAGAAGCCATTGTCAAAGTCGTCTTAGTCATGTGATTTTCATCCCAGAATGGAAACTTTACAAACGGTCTTCTATTAATATTTATATATAATATACTACTTACTCTAGGACGTAAGGGATGCTGTCACCACACAGATGAATTTTAATTTAGCTAATCAGTTCCTGTCATTTTGCATTCAATTATTAAATATCCCCCAGTTTACAGTTGCATTTTCTGCTACAAGAACGAATAAGACGAATGATGTTATCACCAGGGTGTGTAGGTATTTATTGTCTTATTTCTCCAGATTATGGAATCACGAAAGACGTCGTACTTGCACGGGAATGATTTTGAAGACAAATGCTTGCTGACACTATTTCGACAGCGATTAATTCTCTCAGAGAAAATAATATCCATTTTGTCTTATGTGCGATTTGAGAATGCTTAAGAAACGACTACGTATAAAGAAACAATGCCAAACACTAGTAGAAAGAAATAATGTCATGGTTGCGTAAAAACAGTTCCCAAAATGTTATTAAATATTTTCATTGTGGTTTGTTGGAATGCCACATTTTATTGCAAAAGCATGAAATTCCGATGAAAATGATGGAAGCGCCTATAGAGCATTCAATGTGAGTCGTGTAATGCTTCATCTTGGAAAGTGGATACTGGAGTTTGCTGCCACTTATTTTCCAGGAATAATGATGATTGAGTGTCACGTGCGCGGACTAAATGTAAACGTACTTAAAAATTCATGCGCTCGTATGAGGCCATTTCAGAAAATGGATGGATGCCAAACTCCCTTCTGTTCTCTTTTCTGCATCAGTTGCATGAGCACTGAAATATTAGGAAAGATGAATTTGTTCGAACTACGTACGGCTGTGCTAAATACGCGGCTTCGAGATCGGTCTTCTTTTGAAGGGCGAAATATGTGACGAGGAAAGAGCTTGAGACGTATTTAACAATTCTCGACAAAATCAATAAATAGAAAACAGAGCCGTTTTAGTCAATGTACAATATCAGCACCCTTGTACATAAAAAAATAGCCTTGTAGATGTATTTTTAGAAAAAGTGATGATAGCAGCAAAGGATTGGGATGCATTGTATCCGTTTAGAAGGGAGTGGAGACAAAAAGGGAAAAGTGTATGTAACCTGAGGACGTAAAACGTAACACACGAGAAAGACTAAAGATGATAGGTTGTTTAAATTGTCTAAGTGTTGCTCCTCCTTCTAGGTGATACCCGGATTCAGCTTCCGTCTTAGAAGCACCCAGCCGTAGAATGGAAAGGATTTCCCGTCTTTCCCTGAATTTATTTCAATCCCTTTAGTAAAGTGGTCAATAATTTTTCCAAAATAATCGATATTTGGAATGACGTCCTTGGAGTTACGGTGACTGATTAAATGAATATTTGCTATGAATTACATCATTTGAGCGGATTCTTCTTTTATAGGCATCTGTTCCTCTTTTGTCAAAATTTTGATTTTACCTTTTGTTGCAGTAATTGAAATCATGCTCTACGAACAAAGGAGTGCTATAATTTATTAAAGAATATCTCGTATTCATTTAGAGAGAGAGAACAATGTTTCTGAGCCTCTTACAGCTCCTAGGAGAAGCTGCTTCCAGCCATGGGCTGTTTATAGTATGTGTCTTGTAAAGGTTGGATTCTTATGAAGTTTTATTTATTTATCATATGGCGTTTTCCGAGTGCGGGAGAGCTTGCCGGGTGAGTTCACCGCGGTGTAAGCAAGTGTTGCAGAGTTAGAGCTACTTTTGGTCTTTTGTGAGGTGTGCGGACATGGGGATCGTAGTGCTAGATACCATCGAGGAGTGAGTTTCCGGTGTTGGCTAAGGCTGTTGTCATATTTTCTGCCTGTTCTCTCAGAAAACTGAGGATAGGAGGGATTTTCAAATCTTTTCTGATGTCGCTGTTTCGGATAAACCATGGAGCACCAACGAATCGCCTCAGGATTTTCGATTCTGTTACCAGTATCTTTTTTAAATGGGATGGATCCTCCTGGAGCCATGCTGGCAACCCGTAGCAAAGGAGTGGTCGTATCATGCTGAGGTAGAGCAACCTCTCTTTCTTTATTGACACTGGTGCAGAAGGTCTTAAAATGGGTTGAAGGGCCCTAGTTACCTCCAGTGCTTTTCCTGAATCGTTGCTGATTTATTGGGTCCAACGAAGCCCTTTGTCTGGCGTGACGCCCAGATAGGTGGTGTATTCCTTCCTTGGGATCACTTTGGTCCCGAACTGGATGTGTGAACCCAGGTCTCTAATTTTTCGACGAGAGAAGGTGTTGTGGGAGCATTTAGCTGGGTTTACTTTCAGCTTCCAACATATTCCAACATCCAAGTATTCAGTCCTCTAAATTGTCCGGGGTCCTTTAAAGCTGAAAGGTAGCTCAAGTAGGATTTTCCGCCTATGTGGATATTGTGGGGTCGTTGGCATATAAATGTAGATTTGTACCGTCAGGGTTCGGAACGTCGTTCACGAAGATTGTGAATAATAGTGGCGATAGAACGGACCCCAGAGGTACACCAGAGTCCAGGGGGTAGAGGTTAGAGGCAGCTGCCCGATGTGCGACGTAGAATGATCTGCCGGACAAGAATAATTGTAGGGACTTCGTTAAGTGGATCGGGAGGGGTAAGTTGCCTATTTTGAAAATCAAGCCTTTTGACCACAACTGATCGAAGGCTGCTTCAAGATTGAGAAATACAGCCTGTGTAGCCTGTCTTCTGCTGAAGTCGCCTGTAATGTCCCTAGTCAGCCGTTATATTTGGCGAGGCGTTGCAGTTCTTGGGCGAAATCCCATCTGTTCCGGGATTATTAGGTCTTGTTCCATAATGATGTTGCTTGTCCGGTTGCGTGTTTATTTATTAATTTCCCTCACCTTATTCCGTACAAGTACTCATTTGTATATTTCAAAATAATGTTTTAAGTTCTCGTTAATTCTCCATTCCGAACTAATATTATTGATCAGATTTGCGTAGCCTTGATTATAAATTTACGTAGAGGTCGACTCGGTCTGTTTCTTCCCGCTGCTATTTCCGAAGGACTAACCCCCCCTCCGTATCCGCGCGGCGAGACAAGACACCATTTGATATCGCCTCATCTGAAACCACGGAAGTAATCACGACTTCCATCATCAAAACGTCTCTCTCCAGACTTCCTCATCTTTCTCACTTCACCCCTGCCCTTCGCTCCCGTTCTCCCTCGATCCGCTCTGCACACCCCCTCCTCTCTCTACTTGCCCGCCTGAAATTCCTCCCAAACTATACGTCGCCAAGTTTTCCTCCACCTCAGCAGAGAGGCTCTTCCTCCGTCTCTGACTACAGGGGGCTGGTTCTTGGCTGCGGCGCCGCGTCAGGAGGGTTTTGGGGGGGGGGGGGGGGGGAAGTTACGGCGAAAGTCCGAGAGGACGGAATATGTGTACCCAGAGGGAACGCGGAACTCCTGTCCCACAATGCCCCTCGTTTCCTACCCTTCGTCCCGTCTCTCTTCTCCTTCCCTAAGCAACTTCCTTCATCCAAACCTTTTCCAATACGCTCCCCAGACCGATGCCGCCCGGCCCCCTCCCCACCCTGAGCCCCGCTCGCTCGCTCGCTCGCTCACCCACTCTTGTTCTTTCAATCATCTCACCCGCCCCTCTCCAACGATTCCCGCCCTCCCGAACTTCCCCCATCCCAACCCGTGGCTCCGTCTTCCCACTCCTATTCCGACCCTTTAGTATCCGTCGTGATTTCTTACTTTCTCTCTCTCCATCTCTTTTCAGTTCGTTCGTGTTGCTTCTAATGACTCACCGAACCTTCCGCTCTCCCCCTAAGACCACATCTTTTCGCCGCCCCTGCCATCCCGCCCTTGTACCTTGTACCTACCTCCGCCCCTGCACATCTCCGACATTCTCTCAGATATCTTGTCCAACCCACCAATATTTTTTCCTTCATTTCCCTCTCTTCAGCCTGCTGACTTCATCACGGTTCCATGTCTTCTTCCATTCCCTCCGTCCTAAGGTACTCCCAGAGCAACCTTCTTCCTTTTCCACCCGCATCCACATAACCTTCCCCCCCACTATCCTCTGTTAAGAAGGATCCATCGCCCCCCCCCTGCGATCCATGCCATTACTACCCCTCCCCTTGCCGCGAAACTCATCGCCCCTCCTCATCTTTCGACGAACTTCTCCAATCACCTCCCTTTTTGTCTTGCCGGGGCCGATCGTATATCCCCACGTAACTGCTTTCCACCGCCTCCCCCCGCCGCCCCCGCCCAATCCCTCCCTCCCGCCTCTTGCCCCCACGCCCCTTTTTCATCCGTCTACTCTGCTTACGTCATCTGCTGCCTTTTTCCCCATTGCTGAGGAAGAAGAAATTAGACTCGAATGGGGATGGGTGACGGGTTTTTGGTTATGGTTAAGGAACGAATAACATTTTAGCCACATCTCTATCGCATGAAAAAAATCACGGCGAAATAAATGACAAACAGGAAATACGATATTGACATGCACATTTTACAAATACAATGTATTTTACACTTAATATTTTTGGTGAATATAATTCCAATAAGTGCAAACTATATTGATAGTAATTGTTTCAGAACTGAAAGAGCATCAAAGATTTCTAAGCCTCCTCACAAATGAAGTGAGACGGAAACGAAGTTTTCATTGTTTGTTTAAAACAAAGTCTTCATCCTTTGTTGTCTCAGACGTAACTTTATGGAATTTGCATGACATATTGAAATTAAATGAAATATTTTATTTCGTACTTCCACTCACTTTCTGGATTTAACTGGATCAGATTCTTTCCGATGACACAGTTACTAGATCAGATAAGCATTAAAAATACAACCTGAATTTGCCATTTTGATAGAAGCATATTATAAATTTTAAATGTTAATTTCTGTTGACCTGGAATCTACGTTTAAGGGAAGACTGCCATATGATAATAATATTCGTTTATTCGTGTAAATTATCACATAATATCCAAATATTTGAAATCTACTTTTCTAAGTGCTGTGTGGCGTTTAAATGTGGAATATGATGCACATGGCTGACTAATTCGATATGAGTGTTTCACATCTTGCGCAAGTTTTTAACACAGAAATATAACTATTACTGCAAGTCATCTCAAGTCGAGGATTATTTTCAATTTAGATAAGTTTTCTTAAATAACTCTCTCAAGTAGATCAATCACCGACTGGAACTTTATAGATTCAACAAGGATAGGGAATATGTATTGTACGGGAATCCTAAAGGTAACTTGACAAGGGAACCCTCGAAAAATATCGAACCAATTAAGTCCCCAAAAGTCACCGTCTAATTATGAACTCTACGTAAATGTTTTATCGGTAGACTGAAGCACGGCACAAAGTACAACCCTGTTAGTCTGCGACTCGGCCGTGGATGTAAGCGCAGGAGGAGTGACGGAGGGCGAGGACCGTTGAAAACTTGTCGCAAGCGAGCGGTAAAATTGAAGCGAGAGTAGATTTTTCCGGAAAGTGGGTTCGTTGGAGACGCGGTGGTTGGCAGAGGCGGAGACGGCAAGGGTTGGTGAAGCGCCTCGACTGCACTTGAGCGGCCACCTGCCTCGGGACATTCACTCTGTCGCGCATGCTTCTCCACTCATCGGCCTCCGTGTAATGGTGTCCATAATAGTAGACGGGTGCCCGCTCGGGAGTGTGGTGACCCCACGGGAACGATGCACATAAACATAGCACTCACTCACTCAAGCCAAGGGATGGCAGAGGAGTGAAAAATAACAACAAGTATACATTTTTTGCATTCAGGGAGCTGAGTGGTTGTCTTGGCGAAAACGGTGAATATCCAACAGGAAAAAAAACAATGTATTAGTCTACCAGATTCGAATATGAGGATCTCTGTAGCGTGGGGGCGTGTAAATAAAGGTTAAAAAATCATGGTGACCTACACGTGTGTGGTCAAGGGAAAGGAAGTGTAAAGGGAGAGTTTAGTGGAAGAAAGTGAATAAGGGTGTGGGACGGATGGTTGCCGGGATTTTTTTAGTCTCACTCTAGCGAGGTCTTTGTCCCAGGGAGGGAGAGTGTTGTGTTGAGGACGTTTAAGAATAAGGTGGGGTAGTAGAACGGTATGGGTAAGGAAAGGGTCGAATTCCAAGTTGAAGTTCTGTACTTTTTTAAAGTTTAAGGAATATATATATATATATATATATATATATATATATATATATACACTTTTTTGGAAAACCCACAAACGTGTAATGTAAATTCACTGATAGTCATAACAAACACAGAAACCAAAACACAAAAGAGGAAAAACTCACTGGTTCTCGAATTTTCGGTGGTCCAACCACCTTTCTCAAGAGGAATTAGGAACAGAACTGAGCAGTTCTGTTCTGTTCCTAATTCCTCTTGAGAAAGGTGGTTGGACCACCGAAAATTCGAGAACCAGTGAGTTTTTCCTCTTTTGTGTTTTGGTTTCTGTGTTTGTTATGACTATCAGTGAATTTATATATATATATATATATATATATATATATATATATATTCAAACACGAAATCCCACCATACAGTGAACAAATATTATTTCACACATAGAAATAGATATAAGGAAAGGGGATAGGAAAACACATAAAAGACGAACACAGGACAGGTGGGGAAGGCGGATTTGAGCAGATTCCAAATGTAAAAATATTTCCTTGACCAGGACTTGAACACTGGACTTTCCACTTACCTGCGGGTGCGCTACCAATTACGCCATTAAGGAAACCTAATTTACACTGAGATCTGCGATGCTTTAAATCGCCCAGGTGCTATATATTATTATAATATATATGATTATATTATCATTATATATAATAATATAATTATTATATATTATTATATGTAATAATTATATATATATAATTATTATATATAATTTTATTATTATTAGGTGATCTACCGGGTAAGGTAAGTTTTTTGATGGACACAACTATCAAATTAACAATATATCTTTGTTTTGACTTCGTCATTTTATTAATCACATTAAATTCTTAATGTTTATAAGTTTAATCATAAGTCCTATAAACTGACGTAACACGTGCATTCATTCAAGGGTATATTTTATGAATATGAATCTTATTTATTGAAGTGTGTCTAGCCAATGTATACTTTCATAGTGTCTTCTGCATGTTCATACCTTGTTGATACTATGTTTTGGTTTTGAAAGTTAGGTAGTCTATTCACCCAGGATATTAGCAGTTTTAATATTTCATTACATTTCCCATCTAAGCCTATGGTTTTAACATTATTAAATTCACGTTACTGCCACAATTAAAAAAATCACATATGCGAATTTCACCTCTTGTCATTTTCACCATTATATGCTTTTAGATGACTATTCTCAACGCTATATCTAGAAATCCTCCAAATACTCCCCTCTCGACAATCACGCCTCTATCCAAGAAAATATCATCTCTTATTTTTTTTGTTATAGTAATTCCTTTGACGCCGTTCCAATATAACTTCTTACTTCCTTAAAAATGTTTTCAACATTTTCTGATTTTTCCATTCATCTTTCCCTGCTTTTCTTCTTGAATTTCATATTTCGTATTCATTTGAAATAATTCATGACTATCGGTAGAACTCCCTCGATTTAAGTCACAATCATTATCTTACACAGCTCTTCCTTACTGTTCATTATATACTAGGCATCTCCTTTCGTTGTTGTTTCGACTACGCCTTTTCTGCAAACACATCGAGTGCATTCAACGATTGGTCCTTTCAAACGCTTCCAAGCACCACCCAAACTTCCGTTGCCGATGCATTTTTTCCCATTTATCCAGTTTCGAGTTCAGATTATCCTCAAGCATGCTTTTATTATTCAATCTTACATCTCACAACCTGGGTCTTCTACTTTAGTCTCTGTTGGTTTTGTTCTCTAATCCTCCTTCCTGTTCACTTCTTCTTCTCCTCTTACCTTTGATACTGCACATTGGAGATATTTCTACATTTGATCTCATATCGTTATCCTTGTTTTCACCACCTATTGTCTCAGCTTGTAACCTAAAATGACAAGAAATTAGTAATTCCTCTTCTTTTTAATATTGCTAAATTATTTTTATTTACGCTTAAATTATGTATCGGAATTGGAAATAATCTAAATAAATAAATCTAAATAAAAAGAAATAAAAAATATCTACATAGCCTCGTAAGTCGCACAATGAATTAGTTTTAACATCAAATGAATGATTGTTTTTTCAAATAATATTATTGTCGTGTTTAACCAGGGCACACACTTTCGAGCGTCTCTAAATTTTCCCCAGAACTACTTCTTCACTCCTTCACTCTCGCCATACACTATTTCATAACAAGTGACTGCCATTCATCTTTGAATAGTAAGGTTCGCAGGAATAGCCAGAATAATCAAGAAGACCCTAATATATATGGCCCTCATACCCTTAAACCATTCTAATTTTAAGTCCCCGACTCATCGAAATTTTTCTATCAATTTCTTAAAAATCACACCATTGCGTTTGATTCCCATACACATTTAACATTAATTCTAATTCAGTCATTGAATTATTTCAAATGCCATCGGGTTTTATGTCATTGTCATGTTTAGCCTTGAGATGGACTAATCTTGTTTCCTGCGACGCCTTCATTGCTTTGTTTCGCCTAGGTTTTTAAAAACTTTTTTCGCTAATGGAAGGGTGTCCAAAGTAATTTTATAATGCCCACGCAATTTCCCTGCTTAATGTCAATGCACTATCGGTCAATGTTGGCACATATTTGTGCCAAAACTGACCGATATATTTCAGAAACATGCGAAATCAAATCTTAGGAATACTCCACATCCGGCTGCACCTTTCTAAACAGGCAATCTCTTCCGAAGTGACTGACTTGATATCCGGCGCACTAGCATTCACACCCTCGCCTCGAACATCAGGGGGTATATGCCATCTCTAATGACCTCCCAAGACGCAAATTGCTGATAAACATTGTAGTAACCACCTCTAAAATCATCAGGTTGGTTAAATAATTCCTAATGAACAGTGAATTAAAATAATTCTTATATGTTATTTTTTTATTTTAAAGTTGTTTCCTCTTATCATTTTATTAAGCACTACCAATCTTATTTCTATCACATAAGACTTTGCTTGATTTTAGCCCTTGTATAGCCAATTTTTATAGCCAATCTGTTCACGTAGCAAACATATTCAAATATATCTTTGACGCACGTCCAGTTAGGCTCCTCCCAACATAATCAGTAATCATTTTCTGAGGAGTAAGTGATGTGATCTCATAATTTCCTCCGTAATATTCTCATTCATCGTCAAAGCTAACTAAAACCCTTAAGTAGGCGGGAGCAAATGAATGCATAATAGTGGAAGATTTACTCCGAAAATGGAGTCATAATGTCATAAACGATAAATTGGGGAGTTTGTGAAGAGTGGACGAACGAGATAATTCCGCTAAGGTTTTTTGTTGAGGTCTTCTACAAAAATAATTATTTGAGAGTGAGAAGCAGCTACATTTGTGAAATGTAAGGTACATAATATAGCATCACTACACATATGGCTTTAAATATTAAAATTTATAGTAGATACCAAATCCTTAATATCTTAAATATTGCTCTACGAACTGATTGCTCTAGACCTTAACAGAAAATGTCTCTTAAAATACTTTTGTACTACATGGAAAACTTCACCCTTCCCTAAAATAGCAGTTGAGCAAATGAATAGGAAATATTTACCATTAACTGTCGCCATATTCTTCTTTTTCAGGCATGAAATTTTAATGTTTATTTCGCGTTCTCATTTCTCATGCACGCGTCAAAAGTTGTGCATGAGTAATAAGAAAGTTCAATGATATATTTTTATTTTTTTGCTAATAAACTTCATTAAACTACCCAAATATCACGATATCAATATATCACTTACCTTTATCTATTCCAAAGTTTATTTAATTAGTTCGATTAAATTTCATTGGTAAACGCATAGATTGCATTGGTGTTAAATTTTGATCGTGTGAGCTTTAACGTTTCGTGATTTTTACTAAGTTAAATTTAGTCCTCCATTGTGGTCGCCTTTACTACTATGATTTCCGCGTCCGGGGGCAAGGCTCACCACAACATATCCAGACAAGGCAATTGTAAATGATTGCTTGTGTCCACTTTTGATAGGATTAGCTTTGCATGCTTAAAAATAAACTTTCGGCATAAGGAAATGAGAGAAAAGACCGAGAATTCGAGGGTAGATAGTTGGGGACATTCTAGGTAAGAGGTCACCGCGGGAGTGGGGAAGGGGTAATGGGAGTGAGAAGGGTCTCGGAGTCGGAAAATGGAGAGGGTTTGGATGAAGGTGGGGGGAGGAGGGAGTTTTTGACGTGAGAGTGGCAGGAGGGGGGATGATGAGAAAGCCGGAGGGGGAGGGGCCCTTGCGTGACGTTTTCTGGACGAGAAAACGCCGCCCGGCAATTTGTCTCATTCATTTCTTTCCGAGACAGCCTCTCTTCTCCTTTCCATTTGCTTGCTTCCTCTCTCTCTCTCTTTATCTATTTCTTCGTATCTACCGTTGCTGTATCCTTTCTATTAATCGCTATCCTGGGATCAAGAAAACTAAATGAATTTCTACGCATCTCAAGCTCTTTTCATGTCTTCTTTATTTAATATTCTAAAATTAACTGTATCTTTCATTTAACCTTTGTATGGGAATTAAATATGGATGCATTAATTTCGCTTGGAAATATTTTTAATTGATTATCCTAAAATGTTCAGTCTCCATGGACTAAACGTTTCCATTTTTCAAATACCTTGTTTTTATTTTTGAAGATGCGAATTTAGAGCTTACATTTTTCAACAAGTGGAGATTCTTGTGTCTCCGGCTTCAGCATGTCTGAAGAAAGCAACCGGACTGCTCATTTTGCCCAGGCCAACGTTAAAATATGGATTTGAGTTCTCGTGTAATTCTAATCCGCGTTTTGTTATTATTTTTTTTAATATGTGTATGGAAATGAAATGGATATAAGAGTACTCCGGATCGTTAGATAGACGCAATCGATGTCTCTGCTTTCCTGCTCAATTGCCTTGTTTCGCCTTTCTTTCCTGTCGCCGGAACTCCTATAGGAATGTACTACAGTAGTATCTTTCCTTTTTCTCCGGGATTACCGATTCTCGCCACGCTTCCCTGCCTTTGCTCGTATCAATTTCTTCGAGCAGTTCCGAGTCGTCGATTCTCTCCGCCATTCTCTTCCTCTTCTTGCCCGCATCTAAGTTCCCCTTGCCTTTCTTTCCTTCCATCCTACACCTCTAAAGATTTATTAGCGTACACCTATCTCACATTCGTGAATTGTTTCAATCAAAGGGTAGCCCTTTGAAGCACTACTCGACCCCATTCTCCCGTGATCGAATCCCATTATCCACTCTTATCACAAGAATTCGCATTCTCCAATCGCTTCTTTCCATATCTCTCCATCTCCCCGCTCTCCCTTCCTCACTCCTTCTTTCTCCTCCTGTCTTTTGTTATTAAATCACTGGACCTTGCTATGCGAGGCGATTGGCCGTGTCCCCGTGAGCCCCACTTTGTAATTTCGTTACGTTTTCCTCGAAACCATGTTTTCCTTCTCTTCCTTCCGATTTTCCTTTGTTTTTAGATTGCTTTTTCCCATTCCGTTCCTCTCTTTTCATTCACCAATTCTCCTCGTACAAGCCGTAATTTGCAATCGGCCAATGTAACCTCCTGAATCTTCCCCCCCCCAATCTCCCTCCCCCCCAATCTCCCTCTCCTGCCTGCCTCCCCTCTTCCCTTCGCCTTGCCCTTCCCGATATCTTCCTTCACAACGCCCCCCCACCTTCTTCCATGCCCTTTCTGGAGTCTATGGATGCACCCGCGGGCTTCTCTCTCCCTTCCCACCATTCCTCGTCTTTTCCCGTACCCGGGGCCATCCGCTCCACTCTCCCGCTCTCCCAATGCCCTCTCCACTCCGTTCCGCACCCCGTCCGTGCCCATACCATGGCACCAGCGCCCACTACAGGGTACACTCCCGATAAAAGGGAATTTTGAACTCTTACGTCGAGAAATTATCGACCTTTCTCCGTACTATGTTTCCCTTCGAATTCGATTAGCCAGGAGTTGAAATATACTGGAATGAAATTTTAGAACATCAATATATACAGGTATATACTGTAATTCCAGATTGGGGAAGGATTTTTAAAGGTTGAAGTTGAGCAAACTATTACGAGTAACCTTAACGTTCTAGTTGTTCGATCAGATAGGAATGATTTCCACCAAGCCATTGTCGGCACTGAAGATCGCGATAGTTGATGGGATAGAAGTTTATATAACTCTCAGTTTTTAGTTTTTGTGCAAAATAATTAAGTTCTTCTGAATATTTTCTGTCGTTTTACATTGTATAATATACTGTATATGTTTAAACATTCGATTTAACCTCGCAATTCTTCGATGAGGACAATGATTCTCGCAACAAGTATTGGCAAATAAGTCGAAGACTTTGTTCCGGATAATATTGTTTAGGTCGAGAGGGAAGAAGTTTGTAAATGTTTAAATTACCTATAATTTGAATCTGTGAGTTCAGAAAAATAAACCATTCATATTAACGTTGAAAAGGGGTACCCAATTTTTCATTTATGAGAATTTTACTTTGTCACCTGATGGAGAGTTGTAATCTTATGCTTTTAAAGAATGAATGTTTTTTTCTAAGTCTCATATTTAATGAGAACCGGTGCTTTTAATATCACACACCCTTCGTGACAGAACACAGCATTTGTTTGATTTAGATACGCCTACTTTAATCAATAAGTAAATATCTAAAGGTGTTCCCACAAGTCTTTTGAATTTTTCAGATGTGGGCAATATTTTCTAAATGGTTTCTGACCTTCCACATTACCACATGTGCATGCGATTTATTTATACTAGCTTGAAATTACAACCCTTTGCAATTGTTTTTCCAGAGAAGTGTAATGGTGTTTGTATTTTATCATGCATCAAATAATGACAATGTAAGATACTCTTGGAAATGCAAGCTACCTTCATTTTTTTTGCAGACAAAATTTTTACTTTTTTGGCCAAATGACTAATAGTAGTAAAACTTTCAAAATGGCAAATTGTTCTAATAGGTACCAAATAATCCATTCCCCTAATTCCAAATCGCCCGGCCTCAATTAAATAAAAACACCTTGTTTTCTTTAGGCCCCAACTATATTATGCATTTAACCGCGCGGAGGAATTTTCCCTTTGAGAGCGATTTTCTGGTATGACGCCGGCAGAAGGGATATTTACTTCGTAAGTGGCTTTCCTGCGGATTGAACGGATATTGGTGCCGCGTCGATGGCCTTCGACGTTTCATATACGCCTGTTGAATTTCGCCCCCGGCACCTCGGAAAATGATCTCTTTATTTCGCATATATTTTCGGAAGACTATCCCTCTATTAACCGTGGGTGTCCCACATCTCGAGAGTCATTCTGCCCCGCCGCCCCTGCCAATCCCATTCCTCGCTCACCTCCGACCCCTCGTGGGACGACAGTGGGGGAGAGCTTCCCCTCAAAACCATTTTCCCCTATCTTTCATCAGCCGCCCCTTTTCCTCCCTCCACTCATCATCTCGCCCCTCCCCCCTACCTCTCCGCCCCCATCGCCTGCAATCTCCCATCGACCGTGGGTCCAATTCCTTCCTCCCCGCCCCCTTCTCTCCCTCCCTTCTTCGTCGTTTTCCCATCTCTCCGCGTGTGCTTCTTCTCCCCCTCCCTCCCTCTCTCTCTTTTGCCAATGGCGTGAGCGCGAGGTGAATTTTGAGTGTGTTTTTCGAGGCTCAGGAAACAGTTTTCCACCACTCTCCAAATGCAGTCCCAATTTGCGTTATAGTTTACGGCGTGACCTAACACTGTTTGGCTTCATTTTGAATTTTTTGTTCCCCAGATGTTATTTGATTGATACCTAAGTTCACGATCTGATTTATGTTTCCTTCAAATTCATTAACACCCTGAAACCTCTTATGGAGGCGCACGTATCTCATTTTAACCCGGACTAGTGTATTCAGGGTGTTTATAGCAGTGGAAATATTGGCTCTCCGATGACCTAGCGTTTACAATTAGTCGTTTTCATGTCAACTTCTGAGTCTGCTTTCGCGAACTGGTCCGAGTGTTTGTACGGGCTGTGCATGGTTTCTGCAATGGAGCACTCCAAGGCTGAGGTGTCCCCCGCACGCCTCTCATGAACTCCCAGCTTTGGTACGCCCTTCAGGAACTTCCTCCCGCGGAATTTCGCCACCAGACTCACTTACTTCGACCCCGCCGCTCTCTCCCCCTCTCTTCTTTGGGGCAGTTTCTTTGGTCGTTCTCAATGAAGTGGTGAATTAGCAGCGCTTATCAAAAGCGGTTGCGGTGACTCTCCCGAATTAAACCCTGCAATTTCCTCTCCTCTAGAAGCGTACTCTCTCCCTTTACCTCTGCCGTTGGGCGCTATCCCACCCCATTTCCTAATCCCTATTCACGTTTTCTGTGAATTCTCTCCTTTAATTTCGGATCGCCATCCTTTCTTCAACCCACCCACTCCTCTTCCTCCCCCTTCCCTTTTATCGCCTCTGCCCGCCCACCGAGAACTCCTTCCGAATCGCCCTCACCTCATCCCCACCGCCCGCTGCATTCTCTCCCCCAATCTGCCTGCCTTTCCCTTCCTCCCTTCTATTAACTCATCAGCATTCCTTTTGTCATTCGTCCATTTCACCCCACATTCGATCCCCTTCTCTGCTCTCTTCCTCCTCTGCTCGTTCGTTCGTTTCCCGCTCTCTCCTCATCTCCTTTCCTTCATTTGCTTCCCACCACCTCCCAATTATTTCTTCTCCTCTTCCCTCGGCCATTACTCGCTGGTTACCCGCGTCCAAATCGATTCTATACACACTGATATACTCATACGTTTTGTAAGGTGAACGATCAAAAGAAATATACGTAAAGAAACCCTTAATGTATTTTTTTGTTGATGTAAGAGGATAGGACGTAATGAGTGTGATGCCGTTGTGCCATTAATTCACTTGTCAAAAATTATTAATGGATGGTTTGGTTCAATGATCTGATGTGAAAACTGCTTATTTTTTTGGAGCTCGACAAGTAAGTTGCCAGTGGAGTCAAAACTTAGCCTTCCGATTATTAAAGTTAGTCTACCGATTAGACATGCTTCATAAAGCCCCTATAAACATTGTCATTGGCGTGCCCTTCTGAAGTACCCGTAAACGGTAGAAACTTATTTTTCTTTCCATAATTCATTCCAGACCTCCTTTCTGACCTCCATTCAATTTGTATTTCAGTTCTTTATTCCCTTTTGCATGCACGAGCTCCTACCTAAAATTTTCTTACGAGGGTTCAAAATCTCAGAGCTTTTTGTATCTTCTTCAGTCTTACCCGTATTTTTCATTCTTTTAACTTTCATAAAATAATTTCCTCTACTATGTGTCACACTTAGTATTCTCTCTTTCTTATGTCGTATTTATTTTTTCTATTTTTCTCCATTTCTGTATTAAAGTTACCTCTAAAAGGAGCCTATCATCTTTATTCCAAAAATGGAGTTAAAATCCATGCATAAAAATAATACCCAACACATTATTGAATTTTAGATTCTATTTACTGATAGCCCATGTCCTCATTCTCCTTATTAATATATGCGTTCTATTGACACTGTCCTTCCCCCAACTTTTACATTGCTAGCCCAAATTTTCTTCGAAATTCGTAAATTAATTATTATCAATGCTTTTATTTATATATCATACAAGTAATACTTAAAGCCTCTCTATTTATCTACACTATAACTAAATGTTTGCTCGTCCGATTTGATGACCGATTTATTCAGATCTCTAAATGTCATCTTTCCTTATCCCAACCTTGTAACTCCTCTTAGTAAAATTGATACCGTCCTGTGCCTTGCAATCATCGTGCATCTCGATTCACGACACGGTATCCTTTTTGCACCAGTATTTTTGAAGCTATTTTTTCTTCATTGTGTGGTACGTATGGAACGTAACCGATGTACTCGCACACGAGCACTTGATTTATCAGTAAATTCATTTTTTTTATATACGTCATACAATATTTGCATCTCTCAATGCAAATAAGTGAACGGCGATTTAAATGCATATGAAAAGTTGTAAGATAATCTGACGTAATACGAAGACCATTAAGTCTACGAATCCGTACGATTAACCGAATTGAGTTAACCTATTCGAAGGTTCTCCGACACCACAAATTGCGTCGTATTTCAACGATTGTCATATGCGGTCAATCTTATGATATTTTGGTTCATGGTCCTCATAGAATGATTGCCATGTTTTATTTTAGAAGAATTCCGAGTGAAGAGATTTAGAGTCGATAGAAAAGCACACTAACCAAAAAAGGACGGATATTATTCCATGTTTATGCTTTGAAATTTATGTAAGGTCGTGTCGTAATATTTATAAACGTCAATCTCCTATAAAACAAACCTTTAACTATCTTCTGCGGAAAATTACGACCAATGTCAGAGGGCGAGGCAGCAAAATATTCGGAACCTCTGTCTTCGATGGTTCATAATAACACACTTGATAGAAATTTTCAGTCATAAAATGAAGAAAAATAGCATAAGGGCTAAGACTTAAGTGAAAAGTGCATTTTTTTCAATTTTGGCTTAACTCTTTTACAAAATACTTTTTTTTTGTCATTAACGTTATAAGTTGATATTTTTTATGTTGAGATTGCACGAAACGATAGAATATACATAAAATATGAACTTCTGGAATAGTCGGGAAAATTCCACGTTTAATACTTGGAATTATTGCGCAGAAAAGTTTCAGGAAAATGGTTCTTTTCACTTTTTTTCATGACTGCAAGACAGTTTTCTCATATGTTTTTATGAAATTCAATGTGGATCGTGAAAGATGATTATTATACTGATAAGGTCAGAACAAGTTTGTTTTCTTCCCAATGTGTCATAAATTATCCGCCCGTGGCATTACGTGGATAGGGGGTTGTCCACATTATTCTTTTGAATAGAGTCTTTGTATCATTTTTCAAATTAATTAATACCAACCCATATCCGCTCATCAGTGAGAAAATGCACTTCTTGTAGTTCTCTTAAAAGCCTTAGAGTGACTCCGCAAGGAAACACACCGTGCGAGTAAATATATGCATCAGGAACAATGTTCTCAACGTGTGCAGCCAAAGTATCTCCCGGACGGTTCCGGGGGCGCGGGTGAGGAGCGGTGGTCTAACCTAATCCCTTGCGTTCAAGCCGGGATTAAGCTGGCTGCTGCACAAAACCACATGCATTTGTGAGTGCCCGTCGGTCGTCCCAATTGGTTCCAGTGGCGAGAAAGTAAAGCCCGCCCTCTGCGGAGAGATCTGCCACTTGCTCGACGAAATATGGAGTCGCCCGTATGTGCACCCTGACCTGTACCACCCCTCCAAGCTCCCTCACGTGACCCTCACGAAATTGCAATCCCGCTGCTTTTATAGATCTCCTCCCATCCCTTCCTTCCCTCCTCTCCGTCCATTTTTTGCAATCTATTCCCCTCCTCTCTTCTACTCTCACTAACCCTTCCTTCCTCTTTTATCTCTCGCGACAAAACGTAGTCCTCAACCCTGATCTCTTTTTTTTCCCTCGAAATTTGAATGCCTCGAGGTTTTTCTTAGCTTTTCATTCCGCCCGTTCCACTTGCGTGAAGCTCGCGAGCCTCCGCTCCGCGTATTTTTTTTATTCCTTCTCGGGAATGTCGGAGCGCGCTCTTTTTCCTCCCGCCCCCTCCTCCCCCTTACCCGCTTCCTCCCCCCATCCGCCTCACGCCAACGTCCTTAGGCCTACGTGTGTGCTCGATTCATTTTTTACTCGCCCTCAACCTTTCCAGCCTTTCTCTGCTCCAACTCACAAGGTTGGATACGGACGCCTGCATAGAACACCATCTTTGTCGGATCTTACAAAACCGCTGTTTATGCGTTAGTAAAGGTAAACGAAAATTATATTTTCTCATGCAGCGTGCTATAATTATATTTATTGAACGGCTATAATAATATAATATTCAGAGTTATCTTATTTTATATATTTAGATTTATGTCTATTCAATTATTACCTATGCGGCATATGAAACATAGGTAAGATAAATATATTACGACTCATGACTAAATAATAAATAATAACCTTATATATAATACTATTCACTTTTCTAAAACATATTAATTATAAGTTAATATGCAAGAAACTATTTCTAGAGAGATTGCTGCTGATTAAAGACATAATTTCATATTTTGTGGAAAAATGTAATAAGGAACACATACCCTGTATCAGTCAAAGGATATAATTAAGTCTTTCTGACTAATTTCTAATATTTTCCAATAATTTAGCCTTTTACTAATTGATTCCCGATAGTTTTTCTTATTGAATAAGACAAAATACTTCTTCGATAGGAACGAGAAATCTCTCTTCTGCAACCATCTGTTTATATCTGTTTTTACCTCATTAAATATTATGTAGGGATAAAATAATTTACGAAAAGTACTTTGAGGAATTAGTATTATGGTATTGATTATAAAAATCAATGCTATTAGTATTTTCTATAACATATATATATATATATATATATATATATATATATATGGCAAGATCTGCGCTAACAGTTAAAGATAAGTGGGGCAAGATAATAGTTGAACCAGGAAAAATCCAAGAGAGATGGAAGAAATATATAGAAACACTGTATGGTAAAGAACTTAGGCCGACAAGGTTAAACATAGAAAAGGAACATGACGTAGAAGAAGATAGCTTAGGCCCAGGCATACTCGACGATGAAATAGAAAGGGCATTAAAGGAGATGAAAGTAAATAAGGCGGTGGGGGTGGACAAGATTCCTGTAGAACTGTTGAAATGTTTAGGAAAATGTGGGAAGAAGGCCCTATATGGACTGACTCGTAGTATCTATGAGGAAGGAATCTGGCCGGAAGATTTTGTGAGATCAGTGTTAGTTCCTATTCCAAAAAAGGCAAAGGCTACATCATGCGAGGATTACAGAACAATAAGTTTGATATCTCACGCAGCTAAAGTTATTCTCAGGATCATCAACAAAAGAATAGTGAGTAAGCCAAATGATTACTTAGGGGATGATCAGTTTAGGGGTTTAGGAAAGAAAGAGTTACGCGTGATGCCATTGCAGTAATGAGATCACTAATCGAGAGGAATATAAAATACAACCAAGACGTTTTTGGCTGTTTCGTAGATTTCGGAAAAGCGTTTGATAGAGTGAATTGGGAAAATTTAATGAATGTATTGCTGAGAATAGGAATGGATTAGAGGGACAGGAGACTGATCCGCAACCTGTACATGTCTCAGGCTGCTCAGGTGCGATTGGGGAACGGAAAGTCCGAATGGGCAGTGTTAGGAAGAGGTGTAAGGCAGGGTTGCCCATTGTCACCGGTGCTGTTCAATGTATATGTAGAGGAATGATTAAAGAGGCATGGGAAGAACTGGAGGTAGGTGTGAAAGTCGGAGGGGAATTCGTAAAATCGGTCAGGTTTGCTGATGACCAAGCATTAGTTGCTCAGTCAGCCAAGGGGTTGCAAGCATTGCTGAGTGAATTGGAGGTTCAGTGCGATAGATATGGGATGAGAATCAATATTATTAAAACAAAGGTTATGCGATTTTCCAGAAAGAAAAAGGTTAAGCTAAATATTAAAATAGGCGGGGAAAGAATAGAGCAGGTAGAACGGTTTACATATCTCAGAAGTGTTTTGGACCAACATGGTCAAAGTAGTAGGGACGTAAGGAGAAGAATTGCGCTAGGCAAGGAGGCTTTCTCAAGGAGGAGGGAGTTGATGACCGGGACGTTGAGTAGGGATGATAAGACAAGACTCGTAAAAACTCTGATATGGAGCGTAGCTATGTACGGCGCGGAAACGTGGTCACTGAAGCAGGAACATAGACGTAGATTGGAGGCTTTTGAAATGTAGGTGTGGCGAAGAATGGAGAAGGTGAAATGTACCGAAAGGAAGACAAATGAGGAAGTACTGGAGATGGTAGGTGAGGAGAGGGGTTTGTTGAGAGAAATCCTATGGAGGCAGGAAAAATGGATAAAAGGCGTTTTGAGCGGCAGTGGAATGTTGAAGAAGGTAATAGAGGGGAGAATGTTGGGCAAGCGAGGAAAGGGCAGGAACATATCAGCAACCTAACCCAGCAACCTAATCTACATTAGGTCCCTCTTCATCTCTGTGTACTTCTTTCCTCCCTTCATCCCATCCAACAATACTATCCTGTTCCTGCTCATCAGCCAAATTCAGACGGTCTCTTTTAAAACAGTCCCTATTGAACGCAATGCACTTATCTCACCTTTTTCCCATTCTTTAAAAATATACTGAAAGGCATTTCTTCATAAATCCTTGAAATTCAAATCAGTAGCCTTCATTATTGCACCTGACTTTGAAAAATGCTTACCAAGATGCTATTTCTTCAGAGTGGGGAAATGGAAAAAGTCACGTGTGGTTAGGTTTGGGGTACAGGGAGGATCAGGAATGCACATGACATAGATTTCCTTGAGATATTCCACAAAAATGACCCTGACGAATATTCATTGCGAATCAATGGTACGTGCACACCCCTGGTACATTTGTGTGTGCTGTTACGATGCGCTGATACACAATTTCCTGAATATCAAAAAATAATGTATAATGATCAAAACTTATAGAGAGTAGAATCCAACTGTCAAGGGGGGTTTTATATGTCACTTGTATGTTTTTGGCAAAGGGTTTGCATATTAACCCTAAGGGCAAAATTTGCCCTTAGGGTTAATATGCATCTTCAGCGTTTAACGTCGAAAAAATCCTCATCTTTTTGTAACATCGAGTTAACCCGTGTACAAACCTGCACGAGAACGTGTTGTTCGGGTGTGAGCATTCTCGGAACCCACCGGGCACCAACTCGTCCCACGTGAAAATTGTTTTCCACCAACACATCAGTGGTATTCAATGATATTTTCCATATTTTTGATGGAGCTATTCTTTTTATTCGACATTATACCCGAAATTGGCATCATCTTTTTTAATGTTATATTCCGTAAGAGCATTAACTGAAGCTCTAGTTCCAACTTCCTTTGAAATGATTTTCCCCCTCTTTAAATACTTTAAATGATCTGTAATTAGAGAGGAACACTCTCTCCATAATTCTTTTGTTGAACTACTTAAGCCGAGGTTGACAGTTTTTCCCGACACGGTCGAACGAAGAGATCGTCGTTCCAAAGTCATTTAGCGCTAATTTACTTATGGAAACAATTTGAATCTTCAGTTTACCAATCATTAAAACAATCAATACCAATCATTACCAATCATAAAGTAAAACAACATTGTCAATTATTCAGGCTTAAATTGTTTTCCAAACATCGATCAATATGCCTGCACCAAAGGGAAGTAATATAATGGAAAGCTTTAATCTACTAGCTGTATTTTCCTTTTCCTTAGGCCCGTGGCTATACATATACATGTCCACCTGTATACACAGACACATATACATATATATTTTTATATTACCGAGCAATTTTAATTTCACCATATATATATATATATATATAATCCGCCCGGCAAGTGGAGACATCCGGTGTTCAAGTCCCGGTCGGTCTGTGATTTGACCGTTAATTTTCTGTAAACATTTAATAATTTTCCTTCGCCTGAAACTTAAAAAATTATTAAATCCAAACGCTAAAAAGTTTTGAATTATTCATTCCTGGCTGTACTCCTACCCAGTAATCTAAGCAATTCCATGGTCGAAATGTTGTCCTCGAACTTGGGGATCCATCGGTAATATATGCTTAACCTGAATGTTCTTCCTAGTCCATCCTATTACACCTTGGCCCTTGTCTTGTACTTCCCTTAAGCCGCAACCTCGAGACATGCTTTGAATCGCTAAGTAGACCTGGATTTCGGCGAGCCATTTTAATCAATAGCAACTCCCAAAATGATGATTTAGATACAACCGCAGCTTACTTTTTCAAAAGGTCAGGAGCAAGAGAATGCAATCTATTAGTTTTCCTTGAAACTATTATGGACATGAAATAACAAAAGAAAAAGAATATCAGTATTCGTTTTTTCCTCATATTCAACGTACCAGTTGTTAATTGAAATATCTTACAGATTAGGGTTAAGTCCTCCTTTTGTGTACTGAATATTGAGCAGGTAATTTTCAATTTTGCTACAAAATAGATTTTAAGTTGAACCATTTTTTTCCCAGTTGTTTTTTCACTTTATTCAGGTTCAATTGGCCAGCCTTTTTCACTATTTGCTCATTTCCCTTCTATGGCCATAATTTCAGATTAGTTTTGATTTTTTACGTAAAGTGAAGTAGGACACTTTAGGAAATGTTTTAAAATTGGTTTCCAATTAATCAAAGGTCAGGTTCAATTAACCAACTTTTTGTCACCATTTTCTAATTTTCCTTCAATGCCCATAACTTCAGGTTAATTTTGATTTTTTACGTAAGCTGATTTAAAACAATTAAGAAAATATTTTAAAATTAGTTTTCAATTGATCATTGGTACGCGAATTGCAAAATATATATATTTTATTTAATCTGGGTATTTCTTTCTAGGAAGAAGAGGGTTATAACATTAACTGATGATTGTGCCCCATTATGTCACCCCATCGAGTTAGCTTATAATCTTTAATAAAAGGAACATTTTTTTCTTTATATTTTTATGTATTTATAGAATATATATGAAAATATAAATATACACAAACACACGGATACAACATATTCAACACATAGAAACATAAAGGAAGGACACTCGCAGAATGTATTGACGTTTCAACGGCCCGGCCGTCGTCATCAGGATGTTGTGATCAGAAATTTGTATCCGTGTGTTTGTGCGTTTGTGAGACGCCGGAGAGTGTCAATTTTAAAGATATATATATATATATATATATATATATATATATATATATATATATATATATATATATATATATATATATATTCCTAATTCCTCTTGAGAAAGGTGGTTGCACCACCGAAAACTCGAGAACTAGTGAGTCCCTCTTTTATATGTTTTAGTTTCTGTGTTTGCTATGACTATTTAGTGAATTTTATTGTGCACGTTCGTGGCTTTTCCAAGAAAGTGACCCTATATATATATATGTGTGTGTGTGTGTGTATATATATATAGTATATAAATGTATATGTATATAAAAATAAATATAGATGATTTCTTCGAAGTAACACGGAAGTGTTGAATAAAAAACTTAGGCAGTATATATATATATATATATATTTATTTATTTATTTATATATACTGTCTAAGTTTTTTATTCAACACTTCCGTGTTACTTCGAAGAAATCATCTATATTTATTTTATATACATATACATTTATATATATATATATATACATACACACACACACACACACATATATATATATATATATATATATATATGTCTTATATCGTTTATCAGATGATGACACCTAAGAATAAGAACAGTGGAACGAGAATAAAGAACAGTGGATCTAGACACTATGTTCTTCGTTTAACCAACCAAGGTAATTGAAAAATGTTTTTATTTCTGAAAACTGCATCTACTATCATTTTTTTCACTAGGATTTGAAAATTATTTCATCCAGGTGACGACCTATGTGAGCGATGCACATGCTGAGTCTTTCAAAAAGGTTTTCGAAAACTCTTCTCAGCATATCTTGCGTTATTCCAGCGATGGCATTTGTAATTACCTCCTTAAGAGCTGCCAAAGTTCCTTGGTAGAAATTTGTAAACCTCAGCTTTGAGATATCTCCAAAGAAAATAATCACATGGGCTCAAACTAGGGGAAAGAGGGGGCCATGGAACATCCCCTTTTAAGAAGATCAGGCGGCTGGGAAATTGTTCTTGCAGGATTTGGCGCGAATGGTATGGCACCATCCTGTTGAAACCGAAAGGCTTCTGTGTCATATTCCTTACTGTACTCTTCCATTTTGGGGAGTGAAAAGTTCTCCAGCATCTCACAATAGCGCACGGGGTACACATTAACAGTTGAACCTCGAGATTCAAAAAAGTAAGGCCCAATAACGCCAATGGAGATCACAGCGCACCAAACTGTCTCTTTGGAGCTATGCAGTGGTCTTGGGGGGAGTTCTCGAGGGATGTCAGTCGCCCGGTAACGAAAATTATTTACTGAGCCGGAGAGGTGAAAAGCGCTTAATTGCTAGACCACAGCGCCCTTTGCGTCGCCACCACACACTAATTGTTCTTAGAGAACGATTCTACAACGATGCCTCGATGCTCACCAGACCTCTGCATGATAACCACCAAAAATCGCGTCGTTACTTCCAACTAACGCCACTACACTCACCCCGCCAATTTGCCTGCGTGCTATTCAGTTATTTTTTAAAATTAGGGGGTCCATTCTGCTTCACCTTGTACATAGGAGTCCATTCATGTCTATGATAACGAAAGATGCAACGAAGAGGTTGTTATTGGTATCTGTATCGGACTATAGAGCGCTGATGTTGAGAGAGCAATTTCTTTCAAATGTGCAATGCAAATATCCATTTCCTATGACACTTTCTCCTCCACCTTTATCCTCCGCTTCCGTGAATCTAATTCCCATACTTGGGCTAATGCCATCACCAAGTGCTGTCCCGAGCCCCACGCTCCAATCTCGTGGGGTGGCCTCCTTCGCTTCCAACCAATCCACCCCCTCCCATCGCTGCCCTCCCTCCGTTCCGTGTGAATCTTTTCCCGCTCCGTCTTTGTGGCGCTCCTCGTGGTTCTCGGCATACTTAGGGAAATGAGGCACGAGGATTGGGAGGTGCGACGGAGCTGAAATCGAGGAACGCGATTATCTCATCAAAGATTCGGCGAGTTGAGTTTTTGGTGAGGGATCGAGAGAGGAGTTTAAGTATGAAAGACAAGGCAGCTCTCGCATTATACGCGACCGGGCTTTTGGGGATCTTTTCCTCTCTTAGCTCTCTCCTCCATCTCGCCCGGCGAAGAGGTGCTTTGAAAAGATTCAGAGAGGGATGAGCGGCTGGGATCAGAGCCGTTGAAGTTGGTCCTTTTCTAGGCGGTCGAAAGGGCGCGAGTGAGACTTGGAAGGAGAATTGGGCTTTCTTTCCTTTCTCCCCCGTCCCTTTCTTTCCTCGTTTCTCTCTTCTCCCCCCTAAGTAAGCCTTCAAGAGGGCGAAAACGTTATTCAGTCCATATTCAGAATTAACGTCCTCGGCGCACTTGTTGTATCGGGCATAATCTCTTAAGGAGGTGTGACGCCACCTTTTTCTCTCTCTCTCTCTTACGAAATCCACCTGGAATGCTAAGATTACGAATAAAGTACTGATTCATTTTTTTTCATTTTCAGTATTTTTTAAAAACTCCACGAGGTCCCTTTAGAAAAATGCATCTGTTGATTTCGCACCCATTTTTTAGTGTTTTGCGCTGCAGAAAAAGGGCTTCAAAGATATTTTTACGTGTAAGTGAAGTCCGCAGGGACTCTCGTATTTAGACTTAATGCAATGATGTCGCAGATTATTTATTGAGGCAATAATAATCCCATGCTTTAATAATTGAAATTGTAATATATAATAAATAAATGTTGTGCAATGTGCTTACTTGTTTTCCCATAACCAAAGATAAATCTATCCGTGTGTGATTATTTCTTCAGCATGATTAAGAGTAGTTATCTAGCATATTATTTTGCAAATTTTAGCGTGACAGGGGTGAAATTTAATAGTTTACTAATGACTGAGATGGAAAATAGCAGATTAAACGCGTATAAAATGTATGGGAGGGCCAAATACCAAAAAAATATTGACATACTATGGGATTATGAGATAAATGAACACAGAGCTACCTCATTGGAGTAACTGTCTCAATTTGTTTACAAAAATATTTAAATCATGCTAAGCTTATAATTTGAGGTATCAAGTGAATTAAATAATACCGTTTGCATTTATATGCTCTTTGCGCCTTTGGAACCCTACGCATTCGCCGGTAAACTCTGAAGTATCGCAAAAGGTAGAGAAATCATCTCCAGCGTTACCTTGTCACGATTGTAATTTTAAAACGGTGTACATTGCTAATTCTAAAGATAAAGGGGAAATTTAGATACTGCTGAAAGTATGGTGATGTGTACGACGAACGATAATAATATTAAATCATTCTTACGTGTCTCCAATTGAAGATTTTGCCAAATTTTTCTTGTGATGAATCGAAGTGAAAGGATTGGCCATTGATATACTGATTGATAGATTATGAACCAAAACAGAAGAGCTCTTGCATCCTTGCTAAGAGCGTTACATTTTAGTGTTACTGTGATCGAGTTGCCGGAGGGACCGTGCGAGAAGTACTCCGACTGCAAGCACCGCAGCAGCATATAAGGAAGTGACCCAATTCTATGAACATAACAGCCAGTTCCTGGAAAGAAGCGGTAGTCTAGGATCTTATTCGTAACAAGAAATTAAGCGACTCATTCAGGAATGAAATCAAAATCAGTCGGCCAACTTTTAAATTTGCGTGGAATTTCATTCTCATTTGCCTTTCCAAATTTTTTCCATAATAGCTAGGAATATACTTTTAATTCGCTATATCCTACTCTGGCTTCGTATTTCCATAAACCGGGTAATTTTTTTATGATTTCGTAGTATTCGATACATTTATGAAAGGCAAATTAATAGTGATGTTGAACACAGTTCACTGTCAAATAACTATGAATGTGAGACTTCCCTTGAGGGTAATTTGTTATATCATTTTGTCAATATATTCATTCCCCCTGAACAAATTTCTTTCAAGTACATAATTATTCATTAACGTATTCAATCATGTTGTTGATATTGTATATTAACCCTGGGTATAACCAGAAAGCCATATTTTGATACTAAATAATATCTCATAAATATTGAAAGATATAGTATTAGGAGATCATTTAGAAAATATTAACTAATATCGGCTTATATGGGCATTGAATCAGATACGTCAGGTTTTTCGCTGTTTTTTCCCCTGAGCCATAGTTTTAGAGATTTCCCATTTCTAGATTATTTAACCATTACATCTCGAACAAGTTACTCGACTGTAATCAGATACTCTCTAAATCATGTATAACTGATATGCTTCCATCAAAATTTATGCTATGGCAAATAATTCTGATGACAGGAAATAATGCTGATAAGCGCTGAAAATTACCATTGAAGTTAAAATGGTTAATTGAAGTCTCACCCTCCGTGTAACCTATCAAGATTACTGTAGGACTACAATTAAACTCATAAGTTTGCTGGGGATAAACATCGCAAGTGGACGCATTTGTCATGCATGCAAGAAAATAAATGGCCTTATATCACATTTGATCTTTCCCTTCTGGAAATAATAGCTTTGAAATGAGAGGTTCATGTTTCCCTCCGTAGCACTGCTAGTACCACGAAGTTAGATTTGGACTTGATAATTTCAATTCACGCTGTAAGTTATGAACTACTGTTTTTATATATAAATATGGTATACAGATATGGCTTTCCTACCGTTGGAGTAATTATTCTTAAAGCTAACATAAAAATAAGTGAAGGGATCGGACGGTAGTTGAATAGAATTATCAAGCGTGCGTGATTAATACTATATAAAAATTATTTCTGGGCGTTGATTAATTTCCTTTGTCTCAACAAGAGTCTTGGGTTTATCCTGATGGGCATAGTTTTATTCACTATGAAAGACTTAAGAAACTTTCCGTCAGGTTTGAATTTTTATTTTGTGAGATATAAAGGACTGCAGCACGGATTATAAGCCCTCAGGCTAAAGGTTTTGTTTAATGTACATGAAGTGGATGGAAAGGATATTAGTGGGAAATTGTTTTTCTCGAGGAATAGAATAGGAAGAGTTTTAAGTAAACACCTAAGTTTTAAAGAAACTATTGGAATATTTAAAAAACCGTTGGACGTTGTCGTGTAACAGAGATAAGTTGTTATTTATGTCTATAGTAATTCTAATGCGTGAGTTATCTTGAAAACAGTGTTTTGTGGGAGCATGCCGGGGGATTTGGCATTTTCCCCTGCGTGTACTAATTTCATATACCGTGTTCTGATAAGCATAATCATTTTCTCTTTGCGTAGTATTTCAACCACACACTCATTGTAAGAATTTACCTTGAATTGGCCGCTACTATTATAATTTCCACGCAGACTACGGGCCTCACGATTTGGATCACGCTGGGTCATCGTTAATTTCACAATTTTCCAACCCCACTCATCGTCACACACATCGTCACGAAATGAGTACATAAAATGGGACATGAAGGATGCATGAATGAATCGTTTAATACAGTAGCACGAATAAATTTTACTGAATTGAATAAATGATTTATTCCACTTTAGGTCAAGTTATCGTCGTTGTCATTAGTAATCTAAGCGTGGTGAAATGTACTTTTTCGGAACGGAGAAGTGCCCCTCAATCCCATTTCCATTTGATTGTGTTCATATCTTCAGCCAATCTTCTAGTAATTTTATGATATCTGCCGTAACCAGAGTCATGTTGTGTTGTTTTAAGAGTTTATCTTGGATTCCGAAAATGTAATCTTGGGTATACCAAGTTTCATCCCTCTGAATACTGGTATTTCTTCCTCGGTAATAGTTTAATTATAATTTTCACAACCATTAATTATCCAAATTTGATACATTTGTTAAATTCTCCCTTACTTCAGCAAATGTATCTTGTTTCAATAATTTTTTAAAAACTTTTTCATTGTATTCTCCGAATTAAGGAACGTTTTTTTCCAGATTTTTTGGATCCACTACACACATCTTATGTGTGGAAGCATGCAAGCTATTTTCTCGCATTAGGAACGATTACCAGACCAAATCAATGAGTTAAGATTCTATCTATCACCTTCTTAATATTAATGTGGAAATTACTTTAGGAAATAAATTGTATGCACACTGCTACTTTTATTCTCAATAATTCACTGTTAAAACCATTTTTCATTAAATTATGTAGACTATTCATAGGGTGAGGATCACGTTTCTCTCTCGAAGGATACTTGAAGGTCCCATTCAGAATAAAAATGCTTTTAAAATTGACACTATGGAATGCGTTTTCCGTATCAGTAAAAGCTCTGATATTTATTATTCCTGTCTCCTAATCATAAGTGCGATAATCATAATATTTACTCTTTCGCTTTGGTTTTCCGAAATTCAAAATATTCTTCAACTTGTAATTCATCAGTTTTGCGTTCCGTAGTTTCACATTTTGTTTGTTTATGTAATGCAATCGGAGCAGTGTAATCAATTGGAATGGTTACGTGAAGAAATTGTGGAGTCAGACCATAATTTAGTAATAATGAAATGTAATATCATATTCAAGAGGAGAAATGGGAATAGCCGGATGAGGATATAAAATATAGAAGCAGCTTCTGGGAGGAAATAAAGCGGTACTAATAGCTACTGGGAAAATTAATTGGGGAAAAATGGGAGATGCGTACAATGGAAAATAGATGGGAAAATATTAAAATAGGGAAAGGAATAAAAAAATTAATTAATTATTAAAATAGGAAAGCCGCAAACAATGCTACAAGAATAATTGATAGGAAAGGAAAAGAAAACTGTGGATTAAAGTCGAAATGATTATGAAGATAAGTAAGAAAGTGATATGGACATTTTGAAACATAGAATTACATAGGGGAAAGGGCAGGGAGATAAATAAGAAATAGAGGGGATATGACCTTTGTATCTAGCATTTAAAAATATTTTGGCCTAAGCTGTCCTGATCTACGGGTGCTTAGTTCCTATCCCTGAAACAAAGAGAAGCGATCCTAAAATGAGAATTATAGAAAAATGTTTGACTTTGTATTCAGTTAAGATGGAATTAAGGATCATCAACTAGAGGATTGGGAAAAGGGCAAATTATTACTCAGGGGATAATACTTTGGTTTCAGGAAGTTGGGGAGATGCCCGCGATGTCCTAATTGCAATGTGGTCACTAATAAAAATCGGCTACAATAAGAATATATTTGCTTGTGTCGTCGATTATGAGAAGACATCTGACCAAGTTATTTGGGTAGATTAATGACTGATTTCGGACATATATTTGAGGGATAGGAAATTTATCCTTAATGTGTCCGTTTCTAAATCCTCAGGTTCATTTAGGTAATGAAGAGTCGGAATAGGTTGTGTTAGAATGAGGGTTAAAAGATGGATATTCATCACCACCCTTACTTTCCGATGTGTGTGTGTGTGTGGAGGAAATGGAGAAATATGCATGGGAAGAACTTGAAATTCAAATGATAGACGGTGTGGAATTCATGAAATCAGTTAGGATGATCAACTTTTGTTAACCAGTCATCCAAGGGGCTCTTACGTTACTATCGGAATAGTCGATTATATTAATATGATCAGAAGATGAGAATCAATGTAAAAAACCATTGCTATGAAATTTCAGAGAAAGAGGAAAGCAAAGAAAAACTTTAAAAGAGCAAAACCTAGAACAGGTGTAACAGTTTATCTATCTTATTTCGTTCTAAGTCTTCTCGACCCAGAAATAAGAAGGAACGTGAGAAAAAGAATTTCACTAGGCAAAGAAGATTTCTCAAGTAGGAAAGAATTGACGAATCGATGGATGTTGAGCAGGGATGATAAGAAAATTTCCGTAAAAACATTGAATTGCGGCGTGTTTTTGTACGGTGCATAACATGGTCGTTTGAGCAAGATAATAGACGAAGAGTGGAGTGTTTTGCGATCTGGATGTGGAGATCACCACAGTATTCAACCCGAAGGTCGGTTTGATAAGTGAGGGTAGAGCTCACCCAAATCGGCCTTCGAAGTTCGCACATCAGGGTAGAGGTGCTGGTTTCTTCCACTGTGCCGCCTGTTGTATCCCAGTAAGAGATGTTAAAAATACGTGGCATATATGTGGCTGAAAAGTAACCAAGAACTAGTCGTTGGGGAATAAAGATAGTTGATTGTTAAGAGAAATGCAAAAGAGGCAAGACAGTTGAATTCGGAGCATTGTAATGGAAGAAGTATTGTGAAACCCATCACGGAGGGGAGAACGTTATCCAGGCGAGGTATGGGAAGTATTGGCATATTGGACAGTTGAAACGAGGTAGGATGTATGCGAAAATTAAGAGCAATTTAATAAAACATGAGGTATCCTCTTGGGCGAAGCTGAAAATCCATCAGTGATGGATTTTCAGCTTCACCCAAGTTTAACATCATCACGGATGATGCTAAACGGTAGACTGTTTATGGATTATTAGGGTTAGAGCAAGAATGGTTGTCTATCTATCGATCATAGACTACCATTCTAGCCCTAATTCTCTAGAAGGTCGTAGCCCATGGGAGGGATATATATATATATATATATATATATATATATAAGGGTGAAATCGGTGCTCTATACAGCAAGGTTAAGTTATTATCGGCAAGTAAGAAGGCAAGTTGTGTACTAACAGTTAAAGATAAATGGGGTAAGATAATAGTTGAACCAGGAAAAATCCAAGAGAGATGGAAGGAATATATAGAAACACCGTATGGTAAAGAACTTAGGCCGACAAGGTTAGACATAGAAAAGGAACATGACGTAGAAGAAGATAGCTTAGGTCCAGGCATACTCGACGATGAAATAGAAAGGGCATTAAAGGAGATGAAAGCAAATAAGGCTGTGGGGGTGGACAATATTCCTGTAGAAATGTTGAAATGGTTAGGGAAAGGTGGGAAGAAGGCCATATATGGACTGATTCGTAGTATCTATGAGGAAGGAATCTGGCCGAAAGATTTTGTGAGATCGGTGTTAGTTCCTATTCCAAAAAAGGCAAAGGCTTCGCCATGTGAGGATTACAGAACAATAAGTTTGATATCCCACGCAGCTAAAGTTATTCTCAGCATCATCAACAAAAGGATAGAGAGTAAGGCAAATGATTACTTAGGGGATGATCAGTTTGGGTTCAGGAAAGGAAGAGGTACGCGTGATGCCATTGCAGTAATGAGATCACTAGTCGAGAGGAATATAGAATACAATCAGGACGTTTTTGCCTGTTTTGTAGATTTCGAAAAAGCGTTTGATAGAGTGAATTGGGAAAAATTAATGCGTGTATTGCAGAAAATAGGAATGGATTGGAGGGACAGGAGACTGATCCGCAACCTGTACATGTCTCAGACTGCTCAGGTGCGAGTGGGGAACGGAGAGTCCGGATGGGCAGTGTTAGGAAGAGGTGTAAGGCAGGGTTGCCCATTGTCACCGGTACTGTTCAACGTATATGTAGAGGAAATGATTAAAGAGGCATGGGAAGAACTGGAGGTAGGAATGAAAGTCGGAGGGGAATTCGTAAAATCGGTTAGGTTTGCTGATGACCAAGCATTAGTTGCTCAGTCAGCCAAGGGGTTGCAAGCATTGTTGAGTGAATTGGAGGTTCAGTGCGATAAATATGGGATGAGAATAAATATTAATAAAACAAAGGTTATGCGATTTTCCAGAAAGAAAAAGGTTAAGCTAAATATTAAAATAGGAGGGGAAAAAATAGAGCAGGTAGAACAGTTTACATATCTCGGAAGTGTTTTGGACCAACACGGTCAAAGTGGTAGGGACGTAAGGAGAAGAATTGCGCTAGGCAAGGAGGCTTTCTCAAGGAGGAGGGAGTTGATGACGGGGACGTTGAGTAGGGATGTTAAGACAAGACTCGTAAAAACTCTGATATGGAGCGTAGCTATGTACGGCGCGGAAACGTGGTCGCTGAAGCAGGAGGATAGACGTAGATTGGAGGCTTTTGAAATGTAGGTGTGGCGAAGAATGGAGAAGGTGAAATGGACCGAAAGGAAAACAAATGAGGAAGTACTAGAAATGGTGGGGGAGGAGAGGGGTTTGTTGAGAGAAATCCTATGGAGGCAGGAAAAATGGATGAAGGGCGTATTGAGCGGTAGTGGAATGTTGAAGAGGGTAATAGAGGGGAGAATATTGGGCAAGCGAGGTAAGGGTAGGAACAGGATAGGGATGTTGGACGGGATGAAGGGAGGAAAGAAGTACACCGAGATGAAGAGGGACCTGATATAGATTAGTTTGCTAGGTGGGGAGTCACAAAATGTTTATTTGATAGTTGGGTCCATCCAAAAACCTACCTTAACCGGTAGATTACCTAAAAAAAAATATATATATATATATATATATATATATATCTTTTTTCACATATTAAAATAGCTCCAAAGAGCTTCAGTGTTAATTGTTCCGAGACTTGATTGCGCGCAGATTTGCAGCTGTAGGGGTAAATTTCGTCCTTAGCGGTGCTTCCTTTCCTACTTTCAACATCAACATCATTAAATATCATGTTTTTTACCTTCCTTTTTGAAGTTTTTCACTATCTAAATTTTTCCTAAGTCCTCTCTTAGATTTAGATTAGATTATCCAGCATTAGAATCATAAGATTCTCATCTTTTATTGCATATGATTTGTTATATGGTCTTTGTAGTTGCATTCTTTCAAACTTATTCGTATGCCTATTGCGATGTTTTCATAGACCCCACATGAAGCCAAAATGAACCCTCGTTCACTGGCGTTTCATTTTTCCAATATTATTACATTTGTATTCTACCATACCACTGAAATTCCACTTCTTTGGTAATCTAAGTTCCCGTCCTGACGGCTCATTTTCAACCTAACCCTCTTTGGCTTATTTATTAGGAAAATTTAATTTAATTTCCTTTTTGAATATCTTTGTCACATGTTATCTAGCTTTCCTCTATCTTTTAATTTTTCCATATATGTTTCCAACGCCCATTAGAAGGCTTGCTCAGTGTAATTTCCTTCTATCTCTTTGTTTAATATTTTTTCTTCATTTTTCATTCTTTGAATTAAAGTGGTCCATTAATATCACCGAACTTAGATGACTCTTGTTTCATCAACACCAGTGACTTATGCAGTTTTCTACTTGTTTTCTGGATATCATCTGCCTCAACAAATGCAGTACACTTAAAAAAGTCTTCCTTCTTGTGGAATTCCAAACGTGTACCTTACCCGGCCGGTGGTTTTCATCCATGACGTTTTTCTCTACTCATTTATATTGCGTGCAGAATTCCATTAGGCCCTCTGCTCTTTCATTCCGCTTTCTCAGTTCCTGCTTTTCAATAATATTCCCTCCGTGGTCGTTTCCGGCGAGGGGCATTGCATTCGTCCAAGAATTTTAAGTTATTTTCTCCGGTCACATTTTTATAACTACTTCGAAACCCACACAGGTATCCGCCATTCCATCTTGGGCAATCCACATACACTTGTGGATTTTCGAAGTGAGATTCATCGCTATTTCTACCATCAATTTCACTGTATATATTTATAAACCTGTAAATGTATCTTCCTCCATCGCATGCTTTTTTTCCTTAATGTAGTTTCTTTCTTACGTCTATTTCTTCCCATCAATTCCCAACATATTCAAAGTGCATCTGGGTACTTCTAATTTCTGGCCCCCGTTTCGGAAGGAATCTTACCCCTCAAGGACAAATTCTTCGTCCACCATCGGTGCAAATATTATTCTCAAGAGTATCCTTTGACTCCTTTTATTATTTTATAATTTTTTAATGAAAATTTAAATAAAAAGACGTTTTCAAACTGAATATCATGCATGCACGATAAATAGAATAGAGATTCTATTTATCGTGCATGCATTATACTCAGCAATGAGCCGTTGCGCCCTGAGTCAACAATATACTCTATTTGGTCTCTGGGTACCTTCTATATTACGCTAATAAAACGGTTAGTAGTTTAAAAGAACGATTGAGTTTTATCCTTCACTCATGCGTGTATTGAAGAAGGTACTGTTCCATATCTGGTTGGCAGTTTCCCCAAGGAAACTTGCTGACTTCTCCAAAATTCCTATGCTTCGAAACCAATTTGCATTCCATAATCACGGGAGCACTCTGTAGCTTTCAGTATAGCTTCAGACAATGTTTAAAAGTTTAAATATATATTAAATATGTTATAAATTTAAAGCATTTTTAATCGATCTGTCGTCAATTGGTTTCTCTTCGGGTATGAGTAACATCTCTTGGTGTTATCAAGCATTTATTTGTCAAAGAATAATTTATTTGAGCAGATTCGGTAATGATCAGTGTCTTCCTGGATACAATATCGTTTTCCAGAGAGTTTTTCAGGCTTAGACTGGTTAGGTAAATATATTAAGGGCCCTCGGTGGGCAAATTAATTTATAAAATTAAAAATATTTAAAAAATTGAAAAACTACTTTTATTAGTGGGGACGAGGAAGGGAGGGAATGAGACAAATAGCAATGGAAGTCATCTATTTTTATTTAATACGGTTATGACCGCAAAAAGAGTAGTTATGCAATTTCTATTAAAAAGTGCGTAAGTTACGTTTGTGTAATAGGCCGGTGCCTCGGTATTATTTTTATACTATTATTATTATTATTTTTTCTTTTACCTTGGAAGAAAGGCCATTTTATTTCATAAAGTAATTGGTCTCGAGAATGCCATTTTATCCGCTTTGCAGAACAAACTCCGTCAGAATTACCATTTCGTTCTATCATACTGAAATGTTCAGCGAAACTGCACTTCGCAATAACCATCAATAAAGCTCAGAGTCAGTAGTTTAAATTACCGTATGCGGATTAACGGGAAGAATTGCTAATCCCATGGGCTTCCCAGGTCGCTTGCTCCTTGCTGCCATACAGGATAATCCGTATTATGTCACCGGAAGCATAATCATGTAGCATTATTTGCAAATATGTGCTGATATATTCTGTGTATATAATATACTATGCTAATATTTTTTCATCAAATATAGGTTCATATTTTAAGTTGATTTAAACTTTAAATGAGTCATTTAAACTATGTATAGCATTTTGATGAGGAAAACTACAAGTTACGACGAAGTGCAAATGCATTTTCAGTAGAATGAAGTAAAATGATGTTTATATATACGGGAGATTCTAGGTTGGGATTGGCTATTAAAAAACGGCTGTAAACTTAGAGGCGTGTATGATTGGAATTATAGGGGTTTCGTCGAAAGTGTTCTTTTGCTCTGTGTATATTGACTCTAAACATTTAACGGTGGTGTTAAATATTAACTAAATACCTTCCTCCTGCTGAATTGTAAATATGACGTGGCGATGAGAGAATTCGAGAGAGTTTGAGCCCTCATGCATTAAAATCGTACAATTAACAACAATAATCGTGGAATTAAACACTCATACCATGGTGATGACAGCTGTTTCAACTAATATATTCTAAAAAAATCCTTTTCAATTGGTATTTTATTTCTTGTTTGGGTTTCATGCGTTCCGGACGATTACTGCTTCCATGATTTCTGCTTTAAACATTCGGTTAAGATACCCTCAATAATCTAGGATAGAAGTCTATGAGAATGGAGTACCTTATGGTGACCAATTTCATTTTCATAGATTTAGGATAGATTACATTAATTTGAAGTCAAGTTGACTCCAGTAGTCATAGCACACAGCATAGTACATAGCATAACATATAAGAAGAGTTCGTGTTTGCTACTTATTTTCTTTTGTTCAGAAAATGCTGAATGTAATGGTATCCTTGTATGCAAGTGAATTAGGATATAAATATTATTAAAAGCTTGTCTGTGTTTGATACCGGCTATGTTGTGACAGCATTTTACGTTTCAATGCTGGTCTATGTATTCGATAGCACACTCACAGGAAAAATTACTTAGGGCATAAATAGTCCATTTCAAAGCGGCAGATTTATTATAGTGCATAGCATCTCTAAATACTTTCACGAAATAATCAATAGTCATTTTGTCTAGTGGTACCTAGGCCTTAAACGGTGTACTTGAGGCACTCTGGGCAGTACTTAAAACTGCACTGATGAGCTGTGCACACAATAAATGCAAGCAACGAGGCTCGATCCCTCGATGGTAGCTGCATTGGTGCCCAACGACGTTCCAATGAGATACATGATTAATATTTCTAAAGCCCGTGCCTACACACCTATCCCAAATAACCTCCCTGTACAGGCAATGGGCTCAGCTTAATGATGAAAATTTATCTGTTCAAATGTGAAACGGTATTTTCCATCATTCCAGGCATATTTTGGTCTCCGCATTGAATTAAAAGTTCGAGAGGGAGGGAGTAGTAATTCGTCGTCGGTTAGTTAGTTTGAGTCGCGTTATCACGTGGTTGAAAAAATCCACAGTGACATTTAAGATGAGCCAAATAATGCAGCAGCGGGTTGCGTGCTTTTGATAGCCAGGCAATGATGATCGCTGGGAAACGTAATAGCTGCAGTCCCCCAAATGCGACGGATGCATTTGTTTCGCAGGAACGGTCGTGTTTTTACATTTATGGGCCGTGAATTCATGCGCGGATGGAGATTGAATAATGGCAAAAAAGGAAGGGTGAAAGGGAAATATTTATCGCTCTTTGAACTCACGTCTCTGTTTTTCATCCACCGCCCTCCAGAAATGACTCGCATCGATTTATCGATCACGAGGAACGATAGAGTGAGAGAGAGAGGGTGGGAGAGAGGGGGTTAGCCTTTTTTCGATCACCCTTCCCCTCCACCCTGCCATCGCGCGCTCCCTGACGATGGGGGACTCGTACACACGACAGGAAAGTCAGAAGTGGACGCGGGATCAATAGGTGGTCGGGGTGCGGTGCATGGTTATGGATAAAGGGATTGACAGGTAGCACTGGAGTTCAAGGGGATCTCTCTATGGCATCGAACCCGGTTTCGTTGCGGTTTCAACGGACCATGGTCGCGAACCCGACACCCACCCCCTAAAATACCCCTTCCGACCCCTCCCCGCCTCAAACCCCGGCCCTTACTTAAATACCTCTCCCCCCACACACAAACACACCGTCGATCATTTTCCCTCGGTATTGCGTTGTCGTTTCAAGCTGTTTCGGTTTTATGGGAAGCGAAATGTTAAGAGATGCATGCTGGAGGACGGCAATTAATTTTCCATTCTCATTCAATGCAGCGAGGGTGGGCTGATGGCTTAGCGGCGTGATGGATTTCGTGAACGAGGCAGTGGCGTGCACACTAAGGGTGCACGCCAGTGCAGCGATAGTAGTTTATCTTTGCCAAAGCTATGGCTATCAAAATGTTTACTAAAACTTGCTTCTCATAAGCATTTACCGCTGTTGGATTTGTGAGTTAACTGTATGGTTCGAGGCGAAAATTATTTACCTCTAGCCGTTTTCTTTTATACCCACCTGGTAACTGTAATTTTCGTACCTTTCCAACACTCCTCACAATTATTCTTGGTGGTTCATGGATTAGTTTGCCAATGCTCAGCGGCCGAAAATTTAATTTATAAAAAACAACGAAAGTATGATTAGTTTTTGAAGCTTCAAGTCAATAAGATTTCATTCACAATGATTCTCAACTCAATCATGACCGCCGTTAAAAATTTCAACTACCAATAAGTTTTTTGCCCAACTCTCACCACAGCGGTAAATAATGAGGTGGCTCTTCTTTTTAAAGTATGAAAAATTTAATTGCAGTATTTTGGAGCAGATATTTAATTTCGCATTAAGAATCCGGGCGCGAAATGTGCCAAAGTGCTCCCTTCAATTTATCAGGCTTAATGAAGTCTTCTTCTTTTATATTTCCATCGCCATGAAAATTTCCTCCCTTCATTTGTTTGCTCCTTGCGTATTTGTGTAACTCAACCTCAGTTTACTTCGATAACACATTTCGTTGTTTTGGCCTCGATCTCAGGAACTGCTTTAAAATCAAATGCAAGCATTAAAGATGCATATATGACGTCGAGCGAGGAGTATTGCAAACAGATGTATGCCCGTTTATAATTTTCAATTTACCCACTATGCGCAGTGTATTTTTTGCCGTCTTTCGCTTCCTCCCCCACTTCAGGCCAGGCTAATGGACAAGTTTTGCGTTTCATGGAACTCTTCATGACCCCATTTCACCACCCGCGAGCCACGCCGCTTCTCTCTTCTCCATCCACACCCCCGTCTGCTCGCTCTCTCTCTCCCGCTCTCGTCCGTTCCGCATCCTTTCCCGGCCACCCACACCTTGGACCCCGCCCCCCTTTCCTCCCCCCCTCTGCCATACCCCCTCATTGCACTTTGCCTCTCATTGCGCATCGGCACATCTATTTCCCACGCGAAGGGTGTCGCCGGAAGCCCGATCGGGCCCCCACCGACCCACTCTTCGCCTTTACTGTTTCTCGTTTGTCGTCGACTGTCTCGAGGCATGCCTGCATCTCGCCCCGAAGAAAGGGTTAGCTAGCGCGCATCCAGTCAAACAATTTTCTTGAGAAACCGCCGGCGTGGCTGCTGCTTCCTATGAGGTGACCTAACTGGAGTGGATGGCAACCCATGGCCGTGGCAAGAGCGATGGCGCACGCCACATGAAGGATTTTATATTAACACGTATGAGATGAGCAAATAGTTGAATATTTTTTTATGTGTTCTCGGTGGAGGACAGCGTGCGTGGTAAAATTTCACCATAAGAGCGATTTAATTGACCGCTAATTATCATTGCCTTTTACGGAGTTTTATTGTTTACCGTGAACTATTGTTTTTTGGTTTCTGTCATGAAACTCATGTCAGAAACCCAAATGACGGAAATGGAAAATGCAATTAAAATTTAATTTTGCCAATGAAAACCATCCACACGAAATAAAGCAATTTGAAAATACTTTCATTTTTTTATTTATACTATTACTTCTCGTGATATGCTGAATTTGGTTTTACCATTGGCTCAATTTTCTGAAAACTCTGCTGCTAAATCAAATTCAATCCGTCCGCTTGAAAAATTTATCAAATTAAGTAATCGACCTACACAGTAATCGCCAAAACAATGGACTGGAGGACAAAGGGAGGTCAAGATTTTTTTGTCGGCAGGCAGAAAAGTCCCATGTCAAGGCATCATTTCCAAACTATGTGTTTCTCTACAAATTAGTGTGAAACACTTGTTGAAAAGGAAAACCATAAAAGTTTTTATTTCTGTAAATCCGTTGATAACTGTAGAGTTTCATGGGACATTCAAGTGGTATGCCATTCACTAAGTCAAATTCATATCGATCTGGTCATATGATATATCTCGTAAAGGTATGACCTTTTCTGAATAAATAAGTGGGAATCGTATCTGTGAAGGTTCTTATTATTGGTGGTTGGAATTATTTACCGCCGTCTATTTCACAAACAGGTATCACGCCATCCAATTCCGATTGGGTCAGACGGTAAGAACGATGGTATAGAGTTATTTGGTTAGGAATGAGAAGTTTTGGGACTTCATATGAAAGGATGGATGCTCTCTATTTTTGTTGCCTATATGACTAGGAGGTTGAATTTTCATTGAGTAAAAATCTCGGGTCTATTCTTTGATGTTTATTGTAAGGGAATTACAATTTGTTTGCAGTATCAAATGAACAATATGACATGCTTACACGATAAACTGAACGTGATAGAGTGTAGGTGATTTCAAATCCACTTGCCATACTCATTTTTAGTTCGGCATAGAAAACTGGTGTGGCCTGAACCATTACTAATGTAATGGGTTCTTAATTGTTGCAGATTTATAATTATGTGTCCCAATTAAGATATTGGTAATACATATTCACACATATGCGCTACACACTCTTGCATCAACTTTTTAACTGTTAAAGTTCTTCGAAGCACTTTTGAAGTGATTTCCAGATATTAAATGCTTTATCTTCATATCGATCGAAAGATACAAAAATGTCGCCCCATATTTTGTGTAAAAATTTTAATTCTAAATTTTTGCTCCGAAATTTGTCACCTATGAAAATGCTATTTAAATTTACGTCATGCATTGCCGGTGCACAAAGGCATATTGAAAATGACTGGCATTGGTGCAAATTCAGGAGGACTTGCAGTGAATGTCTGAGCAACAACAAACTTCCAGCGAGGGATCACTTGATGAAGAAGGGTAATAAAAGCTGAGCTGGGACCTGATGTCGTTGTAATTTTGAATGATAAGATGAGAAGCATGCGAGGAAATGCAAATGATGGAAACGGCTGCCATTCTCCTGGTTCACGAGGGGCATGCGAGAAAATGGCAGCGTGATGTAGTCACGTGTTCTGGCAGCCCGTCAGCTCGTTCAACTCGGTGACCCATTTGTGGGTGTTTTCTCACCGTAATGGAAACAGCCAGCCTCCTACTCCCCCCACCTCCCCTTTCCCATGGCACCCAACCCTCCTACCGTCACCCAATCCTGCTTTCTTCCTCCGGAGCCACAGGGGATTATTCCTATCTCCACCCCGTGAATCCCCTTCGCTTCCAAATGTTCAAAGGGGGAATAGAAGCGATAACTACCCATTTCAATGTATATTTTCTGCAAGCATTTCATCTCAGATGTGTTCATTCCATAGTGAGTTATTGATTTCACTATAGACTGACGGCGATCCTCAATTATAAAAATATTTCCGTGATGAAATCGGCATTACTTTATGTACAACTTAATCGTATTTACATTTCGGAATTAGTGTACGTATCGGATAACAATAACAAAATTCAGAATCATTATCATTGAAGCATGTCCCTATTCCGGGAGTTACCGCAAACCAATTGACATATATTGATGAATGACTCTCCCCAGTGATTCGGATACGTGCAGGAACCTTTTTCACGTGGCTGCAAATGGAACACGTTTTGTTCCAGCGTGTCTCTCCAATCGTGGCGACCGCCATCAGCAGGGAAAGGGAAGTGAGGCGTTTCGGCGAAGGTGAAACATTGCGCCGTGTCGCGTGCTCCCAGCGCAGCCCCGAAGCGCTGGGAGCGCTGCGCTCAAATGCCATCTTGGCCTCCATTTGCAGTGCTCCCCCCACGTCTGCTTTGGATGTTATCACCATTATATCTCCCGATGTCTTCCTCTTTGTTGCATGACGCTCCTCTGCACATGATTTGCCTAATCCCTCGATAAAAATATATTGTCCAATTAAGCAACGTGTTTCGCCTTGGACATTGCACAAGTGGATAATCATTTTCTATGAGTGGATTTCACTTTTTTACAACCGTAAATCGTGTTTGGCTCCATCCATGCGTTTAACAGCTCGATTCCTCCTCTCATAGCTCCGCATTCCACACTCCATTCCGTCATTTATTTCCTCATATATCTCTTCTAGTCGTCTACTCACATCCCACAGCCTCGGAAACGTAGGGCGTTGTTCGAAGGTCCGATGGAGTATTCTCAGATTTGGGCGCTTGGATTCCTCGATGATCATGAAATGGCTACCTTTTCTGAGCCCTTTCATAAAGAACAAATGAACCGCCAAACCCGTTCAATGGCGTGGACATTCGTGGGGCTGCGGAGTCGCCCCTCTCCCTCCCTCCGCGTGCGGGCGGTCCTTATCGGCTGTTGGCCAAACATTTGCGGAGGAAGGGCAAATAGAAGGGACTTTTTTCCCCCCGGAGTGATCATTCATTTCATCGCATCAACCTCGGCTCATTACGCGGATAAGATCAAAGGCGTCGCCCCGAGAAGAATCGCTGCGAATAAAAGCGCAGTTAGGCCAGCGGTTGCGCGCTCGGCCTGGCCCTGCTTCTATTCGCCCCTTCCCCTCCCTTTTCGGGCCCCCCACTCATCCCCCTTATTCCACCCCCGCAATCCTTCATCTCCTTTCTCCTGATTCTCTCACTTCTCAGCATAAGCTCCCTGCTTTTCACTCTCACATTCCCATTTTCCTCTGCACCTTACCTTGATATTAAGATCACTGGCCATTCTGATTTATAAGTGAAGGTGTGTGTAAGAATTGTATTGTCATGGACTTTTTTATGTGCAAGCCTTATGCTTTCCGACGATTTTTCTCTTAGTTGGATAATTTATCTTTCAAATATTGTGTCTCCAATTATTTTCGGATCACACCACTAAACCGATGCCCACAATTTTCGTTTGGTGGGTACAAAGCTTATCTATTGAAAAATAGGTCATCAGTTTTATTGTATTGAAAAAGAGGTCATCATTTTTCTTTTATTGAAAAAGATCTCATCATTTCCTCCGAAGCCAGGGGAATGTAGTCATCAGCTAATGAAACTGATTTTTATAATTTTAATTCATTCATTACATAGTACCCTGCAAGCTACCGCTAAGGTGTGTGGCAAAGGGTGTTTACACATCAGACTACTTTTGTCCCAAAATACTTTACCCCCCTACCGCGGTCGGACAACCTTATTCTGATTGATCCCTTATCTTTCGCAGGAAAATGACATCTTAAATCTATCTGTTTTACTCCTAATCTCTGTTAATTTTATTCACATGATCTCAGCTAACGTAGAACGATGTAGGTAATGATAAATTTTCAACAATCCTGCTAAAGGGACATCCTTCCAATTTATGCAAAGACTTAACCAGTAATTTATCTAGCTCCTCTAATAATTTCGATAGTGGAATTTAATTCCGTGCGATTGCTGCATACACTCGCGAATGGGTTATTTAAACACATTTCATCAATCCAACTCATCCCGAGAATTCCGTAACCAAGGTGATGAATCTTGATCGTCAAACAGAATGCACCCTCAGGGCTTTGCCGTTCCCATTACTTCAATCTACCGGACGAAGGTGTGGAACCCCTGGAACGGTCGACGTGATTCCTTCGGTTGCCAGGTGACAAGCGATATTCTAGTATACCCCCCCCCTTACGATCAGAGTGAAGAATAGTCGATAAATGAATAAATATCCCCGACTATTTGCCTCCTTTTCCCCGTCTCTGTCCCCCCCCCCCGCCCAGCCCGCTTCCTCATTCACCGTCCCACAATCACCGACCCAACTTCCCGCTCCGCCTCTCCTTTATCCACGCGAGCCGCACTCTCCAATTTCCCCACTCGCCCCTTTCATTCTCGCCCCGATATATCTTCCGCGTCGAATACCTCCCGACTGCCGTCTCAGTCGTCGCATTCACCGGTCCTCCGCAGTCCCCCTCCCTCTCCTGCCATCAATCACACCCCTGCCACTCGCCTGGACACCTCATCCGCTCCTGAGCGATCGTCCCGCGCACTCGTCCATCACCGACCCCCGTCCCCCCCCGGGGGCGATCCACCCGCTTTCCATTTTTCTACGTATTTGGCCGCCCCAGTCATTTTTATCGCGCGGCGAGCACCGCGCTCCCTACGCATCGTAGCCGCACTGCCTCCCTTCCCTACGCTCATTCGGGGTGAGGGGAGGGAGGCTCGGGGTTGATGGTGGGTTGGGGGGGGATGGTCCTGGTAGTGGGGGTGCTTCGTGTTTTGACGCGTCAAGTGGGAGGCGGTGGGGAGGGAGCGAACGAAAATCCCTCAACTTTGCTCTTCGGCGATGAAAAGTTAACTTTCGATGAGTGGATTCAATTTGGCGATTCGTGTTTCCTGCGGAGGGAGGTGGTGCGGGAAGAAGGGGCAACCCCGTGGCTGGCAACCCCTTGACTTAATGATTATACCCTCCGCCCTTTTCGTTTTAAGCCCCGGCTTTGCTGGTGCGAGGCCATAGAAATCACTCTTTCCCCACGCTGACAAGTCATTCAACGTGTGCCAGCTTTTTGATCCACTGCTCGGGAGAGAGTGTTATTTTCCTTTCCCCATTAGAAAGAATTCATCCATTTTCATTGGCGTTATTTTAGAGAGAGAGACTCAGGGAACCACTTTGAAAGGTATTCAATTTTGTTTTCATCATTCTAAATAATTTGTAATAATCTGTTCATTTTGAAATAAGACATTAGTCATTTCAATGGCCGACCGACAGGTAAAATTTCTATATTTTAACGAGAACGCTTGAGAGTAAATGTGCCACGTGGTTTCAGGCAATAGTTGCTTTACAATGAACGCTAACCCTTATAACACACGGCTGTATTTCCATCTACATATACACAATACCCCGCAAGCCGCAGCAGGGGCGTGTGGCGGGGGGTGTTTGCGTACCACCTGTAAAAAAAGAATAAAACCACAGGCAAAGCTAAGAAATTCATGCCAATTCACACTCACTCAGAGGCGTATATATTCATACAAATGCCATTTTAACTTAGACGTATGTAACTATGTGCACTAGCAACTAACATACACATGCACCTACTAATGTAAATAAGGTCAACGCAGCGTTCAATCTTGTCCTCGCTTGTAATTCGAATGTTTTTACTATTTCTACGTGTATGATGTCTTTGTATATTTCTTACTATTATGATTCCTGTTTGTATGGAGAAAGACTGAACCCTGACTAATTCCCCTAAAATGCCTATCACACTCGTCTTCTTATCGTTACAATTTTTCACGAATTGGGTTGATTTACGCTAAACATATCTAACTCTTTTATCAACGCTTAGTCTCAAGAATAGCTAGGGTATCAATCAGTAGCCATTTGCTCAGCTATTACTGTTTTGTTGAACCGAAGCAGGTGTTTCTATTTCCTAAGGTGACGCGCACTGTAATGATCATTTGATTGGGTCCTTTTATCTCGCGATATGGCTTTTAGACGTCAGCTTACCGCAACATCTAGTAGCTAGATTTAAGCATTCTGCTCAATAATAACAAAAAAACCTTTGATGTGATCATTTCAATGTATATTCTTCTAATGTAGTTTTTGTTTTACATTGAGCTTGTTCGTGTATTGAATTTTATATTCGACCACTTTGCGCCACCGAAATAGCTTAACGTTTGACGTTTGCCAGATTCATTGCGTAACCTATTTTGAAAACATTATTATTGATTATTACTCCGGTCAAGGGAATATTATTACGCTCGTAATTTTGCCTGATTCCGCCTTCCCCACCTCTCCTGTGTTCATCCTTTATATGTGTTCCAATCCTTTTTCCTTATATCTATTACATACCACTGCACCAGCTTCTTTAACCTCTCTGCATAGAAGCTCGCCGCCTGAGAGTTGAATCAATTGACAACGCCGTTCTTGAAACCCACTTCAGTTTTGAAACTTAGTCCACTAAGCCACTGTTTCAAGAGCAAAAAGAGGAAGTATTCGGCAGGTGAGGGGTCTCATCATCTCCATCTTGTTGGTAACGACCCAAAAACTCTCGTCCACTGGACATTCTTTGCTCTTTGTGGTGGTCGGTGAGCATTTTCGGTACCCACCTTGCACGCAATGTGTGGTATCCGAGGTTTTCCGTGATAATATTGTAGACAATAGTGTGTACAAGTTGAGGAAATAGTTCAGCCAGGCCATTAATTGTCAATCGACGATCACATCGCAGTTTTTGTTCCACTTGCGGAACAATTTCATCGGTCAGAATACTGGGCCTACCACTTCGCTCTTCGTCATGGACATTTGTTCGTCCATTTTTAAAATCACAGCACCATTGTCTAACCTTTCCTTCACTCATAACTGTAGGTTTATAAACTAGGCATAATTCCCGATGAATTTCAGCAGCCGACAATCCTTTTGCATAAAAGAATCGTATGACAGAACGCAATTCAGAGCTGGCGGGATCAACGATTGTCGCGCACATTGTTGTTTGCATGCACGGTCAAGCAAACAACTTCTGAAACAAAACGAATGCTTCTATAGCTTCTCAATGAATCAGTAGATGGCGCTGCAGGAGTAAAACTGTGTTCTGAAGTGCCAATATTTAAATATAAGCATATAAGCAAACGGCCTGTATGAATATGCCTCGTGTTTGTGTGCGTGTGTGTGTGTGTGTATATATATATATATATATATATATATATATATATATATATATATATATATATATATATATATATATATATATATTCATTCACATAGAAATACAGATAAGGAAATGGGAAAGGAACACACATAAAGGACGAACACTAGAGAGGTGGGGAAGGCGGATTCAGGCAGACCACTAAAGTAAAAATATTTTCCTTGACCAGGACTTGAACACTGGATCTCTCCACTTGCCGGGCGGATGCTCTAACCACTTGAGCTATCGAGAAAATGTACTTCATATATATATATATATATATATTTTTTTTTAGGTAATCTACCGGTTAAGGTAGGTTTTTGGATGGACACAACTATCAAATAAACATTTTGTGACTCCCCACCTAGCAAACTAATCTATATCAGGTCCCTCTTCATCTCGGTGTACTTCTTTCCTCCCTTCATCCCGTCCAACATCCCTATCCTGTTCCTACCCTTACCTCGCTTGCCCAAAATTCTCCCCTCTATTGCCCTCTTCAACATTCCACTACCGCTCAATACGCCTTTCATCCATTTTTCCTGCCTCCATAGAATTTCTCTCAACAAACCCCTCTCCTCCCCCACCATTTCTAGTACTTCCTCATTTGTTTTCCTTTCGGTCCATTTCACCTTCTCCATTCTTCTCCACACCCACATTTCAAAAGCCTCCAATCTACGTCTATCCTCCTGCTTCAGCAACCACATTTCCGCGCCGTACATAGCTACGCTCCATATCAGAGTTTATACGAGTCTTGTCTTAACATCCCTACTCAACGTCCCCGTCATCAACTCCCTCCTCCTTGAGAAAGCCTCCTTGCCTAGCGCAATTCTTCTCCTTACGTCCCTACCACTTTGACCGTATTGGTCCAAAACACTTCCGAGATATGTAAACTGCTCTACCTGCTCTATTCTTTCCCCGCCTATTTTAATATTTAGCTTAGCCTTTTTCTTTCTGGAAAATCGCATAACCTTTGTTTTATTAATATTGATTCTCATCCCATATTTATCGCACTGAACCTCCAATTCACTCAACAATGCTTGCAACCCCTTGGCTGACTGAGCAACTAATGCTTGGTCATCAGCAAACCTAACCGATTTTACGAATTCCCCTCCGACTTTCATTCCTACCTCCAGTTCTTCCCATGCCTCTTTAATCATTTCCTCTACATATACGTTGAACAGTACCGGTGACAATGGGCAACCCTGCCTTACACCTCTTCCTAACACTGCCCATCCGGACTCTCCGTTCCCCACTCGCACCTGAGCAGTCTGAGACATGTACAGGTTGCGGATCAGTCTCCTGTCCCTCCAATCCATTCCTATTTTCTGCAATACACGCATTAATTTTTCCCAATTCACTCTATCAAACGCTTTTTCGAAATCTACAAAACAGGCAAAAACGTCCTGATTGTATTCTATATTCCTCTCGACTAGTGATCTCATTACTGCAATGGCATCACGCGTACCTCTTCCTTTCCTGAACCCAAACTGATCATCCCCTAAGTAATCATTTGCCTTACTCTCTATCCTTTTGTTGATGATGCTGAGAATAACTTTAGCTGCGTGGGATATCAAACTTATTGTTCTGTAATCCTCACATGGCGAAGCCTTTGCCTTTTTTGGAATAGGAACTAACACCGTTCTCACAAAATCTTCCGGCCAGATTCCTTCCTCATAGATACTACGAACCAGTCCATATGTGGCCTTCTTCCCACCTTTCCCTAACCATTGCGTTTTCCACCATTCTTCTTTTCCTTTATTTGTGGCCTTTCTCAATTAATTGTTTAACTCTTTGTACTTCATTTTTCCTAACTCTGTGTTTACATTTTTCCATCTTCTTCTCTCATCCATCTTTGCAATCATCTCATCCGTTACCCAAGGTTTCCTTATCCTTTTCCCGTTAAAGGTTCCTATAGTGTCTTTAGCGGCTTCCAATATCCCTTTCTTGATACATTCCCATTTTTCTTCGATAGTACTCAGTTCTTTACCGTCATCCATCATTTTCTCTACAGCCTGCTGATACTCCTTCCTTTTTAATTCATTTACTGCTTCTAAATTCCATTTCCTAATCCGCCGCCCTTGCCTTATCTTCTTGAAACGAACATTACATTTCATAACAACTAAATTGTGGTCAGAGTCCGCATCCGCTCCTGGGAAACTGTGCGAATTTATCACACTGCTCCTAAACCTGTGTCTAACCATAATATAATCTAACTCATATCTTTCTGAGTCACCTGGCATTTTCCATGTATACCTACGCCTTTTGTGGTGTCTAAACCATGTGTTAGTGATGACTAACCCCTGTCTCCTGCAGAATTCAATCGATTTCTCCCCGCGTTCATTCCTCGTGCCTAACCCATAGTCCCCCACCTCACCACCATCTCTTCCTTCGCCTACCGTCGCATTCCAATCCCCCATCACCATCAAATGTTTCCCTGCAGGAACACTCGCGATGATATCCTCTAACTCATCATACATCCTATCGAAGTCTTCCTCATTGTGGTTGCTTGGTGGCATGTATACCTGTACAATGACCAAGTTCGTCCGCTCTGCTTTAATCTCTACGAGTAAAATTCTATCTGTCGCTCGCTCTATGATATATATATATATATATATATATATATATATATATATATATATATATATATATATATATATATATATATATATACTTTTTTGGAAAACCCACAAACGTGTAATGTAAATTCACTGATAGTCATAACAAACACAGAAACCAAAACACAAAAGAGGAAAAACTCACTGGTTCTCGAATTTTCGGTGGTCCAACCACCTTTCTCAAGAGGAATTAAGAACAGAACTCATTTCAGTTGTTCAGTTTCAGTTCTGTTCCTAATTCCTCTTGAGAAAGGTGGTTGGACCACCGAAAATTCGAGAACTCATTTCAGTTGTTCAGTTTCAGTTCTGTTCCTAATTCCTCTTGAGAAAGGTGGTTGGACCACCGAAAATTCGAGAACCAGTGAGTTTTTCCTCTTTTGTGTTTTGGTTTCTGGGTTTGTTATGACTATCAGTGAATATATATATATATATATGTATATATATATATATATATATATATATCATATACATTATATAATCATAAACACAGTAATCAACCCGAAGGTCGGTTTAGTAGGTGATGGTAGAGCTCACCCATGTACCAAGCCCGACGGCGTGGAATATTCACACATCAGGGTAGGGGGGCCAGTTCCTTTCCCTGTGCCGGTTATGGTTTCCCAGGAAGATCTGGTACCCGAAAAATTAACTAGCTTGGGTGGAGCTGCTGGTGCCCAAAGTGCTTTGCCCGGGAATCGAACCCGGGACCCTCTGGTCAGCAGTCCAACGCTTTACCCGCTAGACCACCGCGACCCGCTGTATATATATATATATATATATATATATATATATATATATATACATATACATATATATACATATATATATATATATATATACACACATATATATATATATATATATATATATAACATGACGCATATATATATCACATAACTTGACGCTGTCAAAGTTATGTCTTTTTCTATACTATACACGTATTTATGTATTAACCTCAATCCAAGAAACATATCGTTAGTAACTTGAATCGACATCAGTTATATCTCCTTTGGTTTCTATGTTCCTACTTAAAAAATATTCTTTGGATATGATCACTCATATTTCAGATTTATCGATGTTGCTGTATTCCAATTTCATAAGCTTGATAGTTGTTCACGATATCACCTTGATTTAGGTATGGACAAACTAAGGTTATAGGTCCAAAGGTTCCCCACATCCGTTCTTAATGCTAAACAGAAACAGTACCGAAGGAAGGAAATTGCGGGAAACACGTAGCTTTCGTTGCTTTCTCGAATTATGGATCTTGTCTATTTTCATGTAGTTTTTCAATCATCATATCTTAAGAAGTACTTTGGGCGGTCGATCCCTACTTGAGCTATATCCCGCGCCAATCCTCTCTAGTCACCACTTCCTTTAATCTTTTGATATTTTAATCTTCACGTTTCATTTCCACGCGTACAAAAATGCCTAGATTTTCATAAACCGCTTCTTCTTTTATGTATCACATCCTCTCTCCAATCTCCCTTCTTTCATATATTTTAAAAATTATTTTGTCCTCGGTCCACGCTCCATCACTCCAGATCTCCTCCCTGCCTGCCCGCTCCCCTCCACCCTCTTCAACCCACCCCACCCCACCACTGCCGGCCACGTTCCCCCCCTGCCTACACTTCACTCCGAATTTCCCTCATTTCATCTTTGCCGCCAAGAGGTCTTCTCTGTGTCCCATGCGGCCGAGAGAGGCCGGCATTTCCTTCCCACTCCTCCCTCGCCCTGTGCGGTCTGTATTTTTTGTGGTCGGATTTGCTTGAGATTTGATTTTTTGTCGTTTTTTTCGCATGCAAAGGACACCACGCCATAAATCTCTCCGAAAACAGTCAATATACCATTTTTTCCTTCTCGTTTGGTCATGTATTAATTTTTATCCATGCAAATATTATTAGTTTCTCTATATTGTGAAAGAGAAATATTCTGATTTCGCACAACACTGTGCCCAGGTTATCGCTAAATCATAGAAACAAGCTGGAATGATATGGCATGAGGATTTTTGATTAGCTAGACGCTCTTTTGAGTATGAGCCTTCGGATTACTCTCGATTATTTGAATGAACAAAGTAAATTCGGGGTTATTGACATCTTGAATGTCCTTCCAATTAGGGAGCTTATTTTGTCTGTTTAGGAACTGCGACTGTTTTAATCCTGATTCACATTGTTATTTCCAGAAATATTTCCATACCTCAGTGGAGCGATGGAGAAACATTCATTTCAATGTTCCTTCATGCAAAGTTAATAATTTACTAGTCACCCTTGGAGAAGGCTTGCAAAAAGGCATTTGGTGATTGTTAAACCGAATATGTTTTAATTTTTTTAATGAGTTCGATGCAATAAAAATGTGTTCACATAGTCAATAGCAGACAATAAAAACCAATATTAGGGCCATAATAAAGAAATTGTTGTATTAGTTTTCAAATCAATAATTCAGGCGTTGAAGAAGACGTACTTGATTAAGTGGAGAAAATCATTTGTGTTTCGCTTGAGCCACGTGTGGGGTTGTTACTCAGCCTGTGCGAGTCAATGCCTTTGGTGAGCCCATTGCTAATATTGGCAGCGCGTAACGCTCTTCCTCCCGACCAAAATCCAAGCGCATGCCTTTCGCATGAGTTTCGTCTCCAAGAGGATTCACTACTTGAAACGACATGAGCATATCGGGGAAAGGCAAAGCGACTCTTTAGCGCTTCAAAAATAAGCTCGCGGAAGGAATGGTGGGATGCTATTTAGAGAGAATCAAGGGGAGGAGAGGGTGAGAACCGAACGGAGGGGAAGGACAGTGCGAGGAGGAGAGGGGAGGGGCAGCGATGAGGAGATGGAATGTTGGCATTGGTCTCGTGTTATTTGATATTTCGTCCTGAAACTTCATTCGGACGAAACGAAATCCAAACATGCCATGAGTTTATTTACTGAATAATTCTATCATCAGGACTACTCAGGAAATGCTTAAATTTCTCATTTGAAAATTCACAGTTATATGATGCTATTCGTGAACGTGTGTTTTCTCTTCTTTCGTGTTAACATGAGTCAAATTTGATCCTGTTTTGATTTATTTCTTTGCATTTGTGCATACCTGAAATTATCAATTGACACATGCTACATTAATTACTCTGCACCTGAATGACTGGACAAACTACGAATGAGAATAGATTGATTGAATAAATTTTTCCGTGCGTATGAATACAGATATTTATTGAGAAATTGATCAATGCTTTGGTTATTTACTGTGCTTGACTTTCAGTTAAATGATGAAGCAGGCAATTAGCCGAGGATAAGAGCGAGAGTGGGCTGACTAACTTTCAAAATAACCTGTTAAACGTTGATGCTATCCTATGTTCTAAATAATACTGGGAAAAATAATATTGATATTTATTATAAAAACCGGAATGTGTATAAATAGTATGCCATTCCGTTGAAATAGTTTGTTCCATAAAATATAGGTCATTGTGGAGAGGGATAGTTTATCCTTCAATTTAGATTTCTTATATAATGGAATGAAAGTATGACATGGGATGGCAAAGGAAGAATGTGAGGACTGCTTGGGGATAAAAATTCTCCTAAATAGTAAAAGACTTGGTTATAGAAGAAATAATCGTCTCCTAAAAGGAACAATGAAAGAGAAATGGCGAAGGATGAGAATGGAAGAACATTTTATAAAGTCTCAAATTAGAGTTTTGTAGATAATTTAAAGTTTATGCAGAGCGAAAGAAAAATGAAAGAAGAGATGAAAAGATACAGAGAATGGACAACCAGAGGATAAAGAATTTAAGACCATGGGAAGGGAGTTTCCCGAACTAAAGGAAAAACTCGAAAGAAGATTCGGGAAGATGTATAAATTTTCCTTGTTGAGAGAAGCTTCAGTGTTTGGTTGTCACCGGGTCTGTCCATTTCTTTGCTTGAGTGCGCGTGGAGGAAGAAGATTGGTCGTACCCCCGTTTTTTCCTCTCCACCCCATCCTCCACGGAAACCATTATTAGAAGGTAATTTTCTCATCTGTACGATATTTTATCGAGCTTTGGTAACCTTCAAACTTTGAAACATTTACAACATATTCAAGTTTGAAATATATTGATAATTTGTAGTCTTATACAAAGCTTATTTTTCAATGTAATTCGAAATAATCATCCATGTAATTTTAGATTGACATTCCGAGGGAATCCATGAAATGACATTAGCGCGAGGTAGGAAGTTGCCGCAAATCAGACCACAATTATAATTGGGTAAACTATTTTTTAATTATGAATTTGAAGAAAAATTTCAAAACGTGTGCGTTAATCTGACAATCTTTATTGTAATATAACTTTGTAATTTACACATTTTCGTGTTCCAGTGTTAATGTACGACTTTCGAGAAAAAGGTCTAGCTGGTAAACTACATGCTGTAAAATAATGCCGTTGTACGCGCCGTATGTCAAAATAAATGGTGCTCTCTACCCTTCCCGGTCAAACCAACTTTTGGGTTCATTACTGCTGTTTTGTTGTTTGTTCCAATCAATTCATGAAGAGGAAAACTAATGCTAAATACAATTACACGGATCACAGTAAAAATATCATCCACAAAAAACATCAACCAGAAATTAACTGCTCTCATTTGAATTACAGTCGCCTATAGCCCTGCGTGACATTTGTGCATCCATCATACAAATCTTAAGTTGATATGTGTTATTAGACGTATTAGGCGTTATTTACAAGGCAGTTATTTTTCTTTTGCTTTTTTATGGAAGTAATAAAAAGACGTGCACACAGGTCTATTGCCTTTGGCGACCCACTTTGCAGGGTGCTGTGGAAGAGTTGTTCTTGAAGGATTTGAGAGGTGGACACTGAATGGGAGAGATAGTCCGGGTCCCTTGGTCCTTCGTTTTTGCCCACTCAGTCCACGTTGATGGCGGGCTGTGGTTGGAAAGGGCAGAAGCACAAAGCTCACACCATAAATTGAATCTGGAAGCATATCTGTATATAACTCATTAAAATATGTATAACGGCATTAGTGCGTGTGTGTGTATGTATATATATATATATAATATATACATATGCATTATATATACGTATGTATATATATATATATATATACATACACAAACGTACAAACACACACGCACGCACCTCGTGTGGAGTGTTTTAAATAAGCTTAAATGATCAAGACAGGAAGAATCAGAAAATCCTATAAAATGAACCACTCAATGGAAAGTGTTTGTGGCAACTTATTAATTTCTCCATTTTAACAAAATTTATTTCGCTAATAACGGATATCTGTTGCCGTTATTTTGATAACTCAGTTGTATCTGAAAGATAAACCATTAAAAATCATTCTTTTGTAGTAGTGTTCATCACCATAAAAAATACCTCTGAATAGTAAGCAAAAGTCTCTGAGATTAACAAAAAATGTACCACTTAAGGAGAAAGGGAAAGAATGCCAATGTCTCCTTATCTCAGTTCATTAAGGTCCCTTAATTAAAACTAGGTGTTTGTGCCCAGCGATTTCACCTGTGGTAATTTGCACTGGGAAGGGCAAAACAAGACCGCTCTCCGAAGGAAGGTGCCGAAGGAGGAAGGAAATCCCGCCCCGCGAGTCTCTCATTTCAATTTTGAAGACTTGGTAATTGAATATGACGAAAAATTGACGATGCGGCCATGCTTCAATAATGTCTAACGTTGGGTATGTTTGGATGTTTTTCATACGTCGGCAGTTTAGTGTCCGCCAGCTGATATTGGCAATTTCAAGCCTGGTGTAATTTTACATTTAGCCCCGCAAGGCAAAACAACAATGAGAAAATACGATACCCATGCCCTGCACGTGATTTTAGCGGATAGATTGATTTTCAAAATATTGGGATCCTGAGAGTAACATGTAGTTTCCACTAGAGAGTAAGGTATACGCCAATTGAACTAATAAAATGAAGAAAAAACGAAAATGGAAAAATACAGGGAGTAGGTAATGGGGTCGGAGCGAATGCTCCCGGAATTTCACCGAAGCAGCAAGAGGCGCTAATGTCGGAGAGCAGCTAGGGAAACATTCCATGAGAAAATATTGGTTTTAACATCAATACGTTACTTTTCGTAGAAAAATTCGTATTTTTTTTAGCATTTTAGTTCCCTTGTGTTCTAACTTTGTTATATAACGGAAAGAAATTTATGGAATGGTGAGTTTTGAATTGCGTGTGGGAAAAGAAATAATATATAATCTATCATCACACTTCGATCACCCATATATATTTAAAATCTATTGGATTTAATTCAGTTCATTTTCAGTATTTCGAATGACAATTAAAATATTTCTAGATTTTCTGTGCCTTGCAGATATAAAGTTCACCTCCAGGAACTAATTTTGACTTATATCTACGTACCAATAATACTACAATTTCAATTAAAACAATTTAAAATGTATACCTGTTAGAATATCAAAACTAAATAATATATTGTTACAGGGATAGTGTAGGCTAAAGGTGAAAATGTTACATTTATCTAGTGTATTATTATTCATATTCTACCGGTTAAGGCAGGTTTTCATTTGACTCATTAAACAACGGTGCAACAATAGATTAGTTGCTTCTCCAAAAAAACAGAACTTGACCCCCACGGAAAACAAAGATCCCCTCTTCCATTTCGCTTACTTCCTTCATTCCGTCCAACATGCTTATCCCACTTCGTCTCCTACCTCACTCACCTAACGTTTTCCCCTCTATTACAGTCTTCAACATCCCAAAGACACTTAAAGCTGATTTCTTCCGCATTCCCTGCCTCATTTGAACTTATTCCACTAATAGGAGAAATGTCCCTTCCCACACCATGCCTAGGACTTCCACTTTTGTTTTTCCATTCGTCCACTTTCGTCTAACGTCCTTCTTCACACCCAAATCTCGAAAGCTTTCAATCTGGGCCCATCATTCTACGCTTCAACTCCCAAGTTTCCGACCCGTACAAAAACTCTCTCCATATCACAGTTTTCATTATTAATGTCTTCACTGCCTTACTAAATCCTCATTGTCATCAATTCACTCCTGGTGAATTCATTCATATACCAGTACGATACTTGGAAAATATTTGGTGAATTTGATTGTAAGGCATCTTGGATTTATAAATACCTCTTAGCCGAAAATTACGATCCACCCAGTAGACAGTTCCCAGGCTGTTGTAATGTTTTGTCATTAATACGATGCATTCCATCGTTGATTTGGAAAGATTGAAATTACTTTTGTGAACTTGTCCTTTTAACGTCATCCGTTCACGTCGAAATCCTTCTTCTGGCCAGGAAATTTGGTGGCATATTGTTTTACTTTCACTTAAATCATCAAAGTGACATTTCTTGAAACATCCAACTGCATTAAGCGTCCGACGCGGAGCTCCTGAATCTGGAGCACGTATTGCACGTGGAAGGAGAAGGGAAGAATGTTTTATTAGCACACCCCATTAATGGCTGCCCCATGTCGTTTGAAGCCGGCTTCCGGCCTTAAGTTGTGCTAGAACTCTTTATAAATAAAAGCAAGAGCTTGCAGTTAGAGATATATTGACTCTCTCTCTCTCTCTCAATCTTAAGTGACAAAAGGGCAGCTTTGCCCGGGAGCACCATGACTATGACTCCTGCAACACTTTAATATTAATGGGAATCGAAAAAAACATCTTTCAGGTTAAATTGTCCAATATCTGCGCGCGTCTCCTCTCGTTTCGGGAGTCGCCAGCTCTGAGCTATTGCTATTGAACTCCAACCCCCCCCCTATCCCAGCGCCACCCACGGCACTCTATTAGTCGGCAGAGTGCCGAACACTACCGTAGAGGAGCACTCGAGAGGCGCTGCGTGAGGGAGGAAGGAGGTTCCGGGCGGAGGAGGGACCTTTCGAAGAGAGAAGGGGGCCCGGGGGGGGGGGGGGAGAGCCGCGGAGTCAAGTGGGATTACCCCTCCCCCTGATTCGCCCACGTATCCCTTGCGTGAGGAAAGTTGCGAAGTGAGCCGTGGTTGAAACCAGCAGATAAGTAGATGGAGAGCGGGTGGGGTGGGAGGGGGAGTTGTCCGTCCCCGTTGGAGAGGGAAGGCCTGGAAGTGGACGTGATTGGAGAGAGGTCGGCGGCCGTAAGTGGCCAAAGGTCGGAGGGCAATGAGAGAGTGAAAGAGATGGCCGTGAAGGAGTGGAATGAAGGAGGCGGAAGCTGGGGGCAGGAAGAAGGGGTCGGGGAGAATGCGAAAAGGGGGAGGGGGTGAAGTAAGACGCGAGTGGATGAGAAGGAATAGGCCGAGGAAGAAATCGGGCGACGGGAAGGGTGGAAGAAAAGCAGGGAGAAGAGCCGAAGTGCTTCGAGAGGAAATGGAGGCAAAGCGCGGCAAAGAGCATTTCTGGTCATTCGTCGGAGGTATTCCGTGGTCGAGAGCGGGAAGAACGTATCAAAGGGCGTTAGTGGCGCCATTCCATGAGCCGACGAGTAAATGAATTTAAGATGGCTCGGGGGAAGGTCCTTCCAGACGGTGATCTCACTTCGGTCGACATTGCTACTTAATTTTGCGACATAAGAAATGAGTTACTAATCATTGGACTACCTGGCTGGTACCCCACGCTTCGTTGCGTGCCGAGCACCTCGGCATGAAGGGTGTGAGGGTATGAATGGCGAAGGGAAAATTGATGGAAGTGTTTTCAAGGCTCATATTCTTTATACATTCCTCGGATTTGGGTGCAGTACGGGCTAATATAACATAATGTAACATAACTATAATACTAGTTTTGAGGGAGAAAATTACATGAAGATTGGTTTCATATGTTTACTAATGTTTACGCAGAGCGATGAGCATCGGAAAGCTCTCCCTGAATCCTCCAAGAGGCCCCAGAATTAAAAGATTAGGTATCCTTTGAACCCTGTGATATAAGATAAATTACTATTAAAAGTCACTTGGTCTTTTATCAACATTAGGCTAAGACGTGAGAAGAAAGGGTTGGGAGGGGAGGGGTCGAGAAGAATAAGAAAGTTGGGGTCGAGGACTTTACTAGAAATGAGAAAAGGGGGAATATGGAGTGATATTCAAGCAAATATTCTAAGGGAGGGTTACCGTAGCCAATTCAGTGATATTTGTTCTGCCGCAAACAACGTCGGGTTATTTGGATCCATAACGAAATTTATATTTGCTGTTTTCGTACTTGTAATCAGCATGCATTTTCTTAAAATTCTCATTCATCTCTCTTAACATTTTGCTTGTGCATACGTTATAGTAGCTTTGAGAGAATATAAGGTATTGTTTGCATTTTTATTTTAAAGTCTTTCTCATTCGTTATATTCTGCGGCGGGTCCGAAAAGTGTAAATTTTAATGCGTATTCACAGATGATTCGCTCCCCAAGAATCACGGTGGTAAAGGAGTGGTCATTTTTAATTTCATATCCATATGCTATTGGTTTATGATTGAAGCTTGGAACATAATCATTCATCAGCTAAAATCATTGGTAAATTATTAATACTGTTACGGATTTCGCGAATTTTTATGCTGTTAACAGGTTAATTTGAAATAAAAACCCGCATGCAAGTCTCCGGCAATTTAATGTATTCTTGGCAACATTTTATTATTTCCGGCCGAAACAAAACGCCATTCAGGACCTCACTTTTTCATCCATGCAATGTTAAACTTACTAATTGAAAAGTAGATGCTATTGTAAAATGAATAAGCATTAATTTTATATTCGCTTGAATCACGGATGTAAATTCTACATTGAAAGCCAATTAAGCGCTGGCGGGTGTGCGAAGCATGTTCGTAATCCTTGGACTTCTAAAGTAGGCGAAACATATTGGTAAACTTCTGGTATTAAAAACCATAGAACGCTACACTTCAAAGATATAAGATTATGCCGAATTTTACATGTGTCCTGATAATCGGAAAACGCTTTGTCCCTAAGTTATACGCGATCGCACTCTTATTAAAATTTCACTCACGACTTTCACCTTAATTCATCATCACCGATGGAATTCCTCGAGGGACACGGCCATCTGCTAGATTTCAAGTCCTCCGGGTATGTTGTGAGGGAGAATTAATATTAATGACCGTGCTGGGGACGAAATGACGCCGTTTGATATGACTGCGCTTGGGTGTCGCCGCCAAATCGCAGGTTGGCGGCCTCTTACTCGGAATTGGGTGGGATAGGAGGGAACTTTTGCGGCGGTACAACAAAATGGGCGCTTGAACCAATCTCCAAACTACTCCAGTGAAGGATATTCATCAATTACCTCTCTCCGCCTTTGTTCCCGCCATCCATGGTCTGTCCGCTCGAAACGGCTTATGCCGTGGAAGTGGCGTTTGTTGAAATTCTTCCAAATCGATGGGCTTGCGTTTCCAAGGGGACGGACTGTCGGCCGACGTTAATTGATGACGGTAGTCCCTACACGTCCCTCGTGTGCAATCCGACCATTATTGCCTACATTTAAAAAGAGATCGACATAATAGCTACATGGCTATTCATTGAATTCTTATATGGTGATGTTCATTGCGTCGAAAATGATTAAACTTATGGCACATTTATGTATTAGTAATAAAAGTCATTCGTTCATTGTGTCAAATGTTACATAACTAAAACTATCAGTGATTAGAGTAACTAAGGAAATGAGTATTTTCTAATAGTTGTCATTCCCATGAGTGGACAGGGTGATTGATGTGACATTGTACACATCAGCACAGGGTTGACCAAATTAGTTATCGCCTAATTTGGATGAATTCCGCTTAAAGCACAACGGTTTTGAATTTCACGATAAACCTTCATTTCGGGCAACGGTATTGTCGTGCCGCAGGAGAATTATGCAGCTCGGTAGCATTTCTTCTCGTCTGTAAAACCTTGATAAAAAATGATGGTTCGAGGAAACAGTTGAAAACAGAGGGAAAGATGCATGTGTACCCTCAATACGTAATCATTTTACGGCTTGTTTATTGATATTTTGACTCTTATGAAGATATTCACTTTTTCCCTTTCCCCGAGAAGCATTCTTAAAATGTGAGGTGAAGGGAAAGGCATTCGAGGATCGATGTGGATGGATAGTAAGCGACGGGATGATGCGGGCAAAGGCGGCTGGGAAGTTGGAAAGAAAGACTCGACTCGAGGAATCGACCATCCTCCACCATTTTCTCCATGAAAAATCAATTCCAGAACTAGAGTCTCTCAGATTGGGATTCGAACTCCAGTCCCTTGGGGCGGAGGATGCACCTTGAGAAAGGGGAAAAGGCACGGAGATCAGGTGCTGGGAGTACTCCGGCACGAGTGTGCCGAAGGATTGATGGATAAGACGGAGAAAAGGTGGGGTTGGGGCGAGAGGCTCTGGAGTTCAATGGAGCGGAGGTTTGGAAGTAAGTTGGAGTGAAGAAAAGAGTAGAGATCGAGAGGAGTGGGTGAGATTTTAAATCTGTGTTAGAGGTGTTAGGAAATAGAGGGCGGGTGAGGATTCTCAGCCCCTTCGATTAGATTGCTCGCGACATACCCTGAGTGAGTTACTCAGAGTTGCGAGGAGAGTAATCAAAGAAGTACGGGGTAAAGGCTGCAGCACATGTCTCCCTCCTATTCTGCGGATTCAATCCCTCTCCATCTCCGTTCCTCTTCCCCTCGCTCTCCTCCTTCCTCTCTCGCCGTCTCACTCGCTCTCTCCAGCCAATCCAGTAAGACGTTTCCGGGAATACACTCCTCGGTAACGGCGTGTGTTTTTCCTCGTGGGGGTCCCCAGGGACGGGAGGAGGTGGGCACCCACTGGCTCTTCCCCGATATCCTCCCTCCCTCTTCTCTCTCCTTTATGCTCGCTTGGCTTGCGAGAGAAAAAGGGATGGATAGTGGCAGAAGACTCTATTAGACCTCGATCGATTTCGTCCTGGGGTTCCCCTATGAACCCTTGAAAACCCTTCTTGTTTGGGCAACTCTCAAACGGCACCCATGTCCTCCTGACTCTCCGCCCCTTACCTTTTTGCCCCTGCCTTCTTCCCGCCCCCTTCCTCCCTACACCTCTCACTTCCTTCATGGGAGCGCTTTTTAAACTGGAGAATATCCCTTTCCCCTTGCTCTTGAACCGGCCCTTCAGTCAATTCCCCTCTGCCCACACCCTCGGCCACTGGATAACGCCATCTCCCGCTGGCGCTGTGGATTCCGGGGGGGGGGGACGTTTCTCTTGTTCACCGAGAGGAGTCCTCGATTTGAAATTCTGAATTCTTGAGACCTTTTGTTTGGCCCTTTTCCTCAAAATTCACTGCATTTTTTACGATGTGGAAAGAAAATGGCATGAAGCGGATAATATAGGTTCGCTCGAGAGCATTTAGAAAACCGCCTATTTCCGAAGAAACACATGGAATATTAAAATTTATACTGTAACCAGCTATAGAAATTGATCATTTCCTCCTCTCATGGTATATATATTTTCATGTGAAAATACTGAGATTCTTTTATGAAAATTGTGTTATGAACGACAGCTTTTTTTACAAATCCTGGGCCTGAAAAACATTTTTTATATTTACGTTCGTGGAGGTCTAGATACAAGTTGCAATCTTCTCCTCTACATGGAAATTTCCACCGTGTCATGAACCAGGGCGAATTAATTTGAAGACATATAGTATGTGGCCATTGTGCAGTATATTCTTAGGTTGCTGATAAAATTCAACAGTACAGTCGAATTATTAATATTTGTTATAAGGCTTGCATAACTATTACAAAATAGATAAATGCACGCATTGATTCAAAAAGTTCATGTATCTACATGACTGTAACCGAATGAATTCTGAAACGACAGCATGTCCTTAATAGATGACTTCTTTCCATGTCATCACTCAATCCAAGGGAGTAGTTGAGCTTCTGAACCGATAAAGTTGTATGCATTAAAAACCAACACGTGTTTGATGATGCTTGAAGACTATATAAGCAGCGGATTTATAAGCCGATTAATAGAAATAAGAAGATTCCAATCTTCTTGGACACCATCCAGCGGCGTGTCACATCTGTGTTAAAGTGCTAAGCTTGGCTTTGTGGATAAAGAGCAGAGGAAGAGAATTTAGGGAAGAACAAGATAAATAGTGGCGAAGTAAAGGGAAACTTGGGCGTCCGGATATTCCGCTCCAATGAAATTTCATAAGCGGGTGAAATGGCTTAAACTCCCAGCCGGAGGACCCTTTTCAGTGTCTTTAATATTATCCATACCCTACGCGTTGGTGGGGGCCGGGGTTAGGAGGAAGATGAAATTTTCATCTCGGTGGGAAATCGAACGACGAGCGTCGCAGGTAGCATTTGCGTGGCGAGAGTAGAAGGCAGAAAGTGCTGCAGGTCAGCTTTCCCTATCGCTTGGGAAGTTTTAAACTCATTTTGCAGATGAAAACAGTTGGTACGCCTATTCTTTTAGCTTCTCTCTAAGATATGAACTTGTAAAGATTACTGCACTAACCAAGGCAAGTTTTTTTGGCGGATTCTACGACTTAGAACCTCGAAGACACTTATTAAGCACCACTTGAACTTTAAGATAATATACTCTTCAATACCACATACTTCCTGCCTCCCTTCATTTCGTCCATTATTCCTTCATTATTTTCCTGCCCTTTACTCGCCTACCCATTATTTACTCCTCAATGACTGTGTTAAATATTCATTGCCACTCGGTTTTACTCTTTAGTCACATCACCTGACTTCCTTGCGATTCTCCGAACAACCTATCCTCCCCAACCATATCCAAGCCTTCTTTTCTTTCCGTCCATTGCACTTCTGTCATCCTCCTCCACACCAGCATTTTAAAAGCATATTCGACGCCTATCCTCCAGCCTCGACTATCAAATTTCCGAGTAGTGCTCCTATTTGCAGTGCAACGTTTCTCTAAGTCATTTCTCTACATATTTCCACATAATCCCCGTCACTCAACACTTTTCTTGCGTTTCTTCTCCAATTAGATCAGTTTTTAGATTTTAAAGGTTTTTGCTTGATTGGAGATGTTGTCCCTATTTTAAAATTCGCTGTGCACGCAGTGACAAAAGAAAATAAAATCCGTAATAGGCCAGAGCCTCTTCAGGTTGGATTGAAATTTTATAGGCTTGGTGCAGGAAGCTAACATCAACAAGCAATTTGATTTATTGCCTCATCGTCGCCTGCCGGGACATATACAGACCTGCAATTCATCCGAGGGGTGCGGGGAACAGGAAAAAACCATACCCAAAACAATTCCATGGAAGAGAATCGAACCTGGGACCGTATATTTACGAGCCGTATCAAGCTGATACCTTACCCCCAGACTACCGCCTCCCCTTCTAATTCAATCCTTCTTTTAATATCCTTGCTACTTTTCCCACCTTCGTGCGGCATACTTCCTTAATGGGTTAACCGGACCAGCTGCTCTAGTTTAAATCCCCAAGTTTTTATGTTATCCTTCCTGTTTCATTATCATTGTTTCTCATTTCACATTTAGCACATCGCTCATTTTGCATCAAAGTCATCAACAACGTCAATGTATGTGCCAGTTAATAAAATGTGATTTATATAATCGCCGTTAGGCTACTGATTACGAGAGTGAATATTATTCGGTATGATCATTGAAGCACCTGAACGTTAGAAATCATTTTGATTGAAATAAGATACTTTTCCAACCAATATATAAGCCTAAAAACACAAGTCCAATTGCGGTAGAGATACGTGTTTTGGGAGCGCGGTTTAATGGCCTTTGGAATCGGTGGCCATAGAATGATTCTCTTTATGGCGTCGCACCCATTGGAGATGAAGGGGTCGTTAACACCAAATGTGAACTGCACCGCGTACGCAGCCCCATGCTTCAAGTAGTGTGAATTCATTCCTCTATTTCGAGTTGTGGTATCTGATATCGCCACATGCATTCCTAATATATGTGACGATTTCTAGATATAAATAAACGTTTGGAAGTCAGTATTTTGGTGAATTTTTAAAGTGAATACGAATCGTCTCAAAAATTGTGTAGACAACATTAATGAAGTAATTTAACCACAATTAGCCGTAAACGTTACTTTATATCATTCACTTTCTTGGTGGGATTACCCCGAACTTCTTGAGATGCAGAGTCCGCATTAGGTCGATTTGCTTATACTATTCAAAATGATGATTTGCTATTTCTCTATCATAATTAATGTATGCCCTGAGTTATATGAAGTGTATTCTTATAAATATCAAAATTACTTAATTTGAGGTGGGCAATAAATTTTTTCACCCTCGAATGAGAGTGTTTTCAACATGCGCCTTGTTATCAAGGGTGGTAAAGATCTACACCCGAAATGTGCAGAAGACGCGTCACACGACAAAGAGTAATGGGCTGACTACTTAGAGCGCCCCCAGATGCATCTTAGTATCGACCTCGGGTGTGAAGCGGGCAAAGAGGCAAGTCTCTCTCTGTCTCTCAGTTAAAGACAGAGAGAGAGAGAGGAGGAGGAGGGAGGAGGAAGCGAGAAAGGAAGGTGGTCGTCACATTTGGGGAGATGGTGTGGAGGCACTCAAGTTAGGAGAGCCGCTGGATTGGGTTGGATGCGTCTCTGTGCATGTTTGGAGAGCCAGCGGGATTTCGCTCCTCTTCAAGGAAATGGGCATCAAACAGATTGAGGATTTTATTGGACGGGACAAGGCTTTGGGAAGATGGATTGGATATAAAAATCTACCTTCTCGTGCTCGCATTGAAATTTATGAAAAGGTTTCTCAACGCTTGAAAAAGCCCGCGAAATCTTTCTTTAAAAAATTACTGAGATCATGGAGGTATTACATTCATATGAAAACCAAAGAAACTGGAAAACTTACACGAGTAAACTTCCCATTTAATTTAATCAACCATGTCATGCCCGTACAAAATAAACGGATTCTAGAATTCCAAGGAGGGGAAAGCATTAGTGAATAAAAATTTACCTCTCTAGTGCTGGGGTTAAAGGTTTTTGAGGCACTAAATTATATATGTGTGTGTGGGTCGCGGTAGTCCAGGGGTACAGCGTTGGACCACTGGAGGGGCCGGGTTCGACTTCCAGGCAAGCCTCTCTGGGCACTTGCAGCTCTACCCAAGCTGTGTGATTTTTCGCGTAGCAAATCTTCCTGGGAAACCATAACCGGCACAGGGAAAGGAACTAGTCACCCTTCTACCCTGGTGTGTGAATTCCACACGTCGTCGGGCTGAGCACTGGATGAACTCTACCATCACCTATCAAACCGACCTTCGGGTTGATTACTATGTTTATGGTTTTTTTAATATGCATCTTTACATATATTTTCTGAAGGTATGTTGTGGTATTGGCATGTCCTGTAACACGCGGAATTCTCTCCCACAGAACCGTTAGAAAATATCTTGATATTCGTAATTCCTAAAAAAATTCTAGGAAATAAGGAAAGCGATGTAATGAGCAGTACAAACTGAAGGAATCCCTCTCTTTGTAGGGTGAGGAATTTGCCATCCATGGCTTTTCATGAATTTCCTGTTTCCAATTCCCGTTAAATATTCCAGAAGATAGATAAAGAATCGTCATTTAAATGTGAATGAGAAGAGTATCGGTGAATTTCATCAAAGAAACATTTTTCAATGAAAGGGCACATAGTTTGGTAACTATGGTGTATATTGGTAACTAACCACAGGTGTTTTGTTTGAAAACTGGAAACTTTCCCATTCCATATTTCTGAAATATTTTTTGAGAGTTCAAAGTCGTTTCGGAATTACAGCTTCCTTTGTCTATGCATTGGAACGATATTGAAAATTCATCGGAATAAGTTTTTATTCCCTATGCTCCAGGAGACGCTTTCATCACCTCGTTCAAACATTTAAAATTTTTGGTTAGCACACCTACTCTTGGACTACCCTAGCCAATCTCTCCGTTTCGATATCCGAGCTAAATGATAATATTTCTCCTCGGCGCTCATTTAACAGGTCAAATGTACTTCTATTTCGTGACCTGACTGCCATCAAAAGATCTCATTTCCCGATCCCTAGTGTAGGCTCATTTGCGCTTCACCCAGTTATTCTAGCAGTGAATGCCAATTAACGTCTGGACCCGTATCTTCAGTTGCCGCATTAACTTCACCCGCTGCAGTTGTTTCGGCCGTTGCTCAACCTATGAACGTAGCTAGATTTATGGAGCCCAGTCTTGCCACCTCGTTACCGCGGCACGAAATTGTTCGCCCAGCGTTCAACCGCGCACGTATTAAGGGAGAGGAAAGGCCGTGGAGAGTGCGGGGGCAGTGGGAGACGTGCCACTAGGAATGATGGGCAGGGACGAGTGCTGTTATGGGTGCGTGGCGAGCAAAAAAGTCTTGCGTGTGAAATTTCGGAAACAGATGTGGAAGGACTTGTGCGAGCATCTCGGAAACGGATCTCGGAAAACTCGCTTTGACCACCACAACGGATTTAATTGCCGGCAATTAAGGAAATGGCAGGTGAAACAACTTGGCGGGATGGATTGTTAGCGGGTCCGCAGTGGTGTGCAAGATGAGGCGTGGGCAGGTATTTGTATCTGGGGGAGGTTGGGGGGGGGGGGTTCGGCGGTTAGCGTGTGGGTTTCCCGTGTCGGAATTGCTGACTGGCTTCCTCCCCATTTTCCGCTCTTCCCCAACCACCCCTTGTGCTCTCTCCGCACATGCAACCCCCACGCACGCCCCCCTTGCCCCGCCTCCTGCGACATGACGTTCGGAAGGGAACCGAATCCACACGTCCCGTGTCCACCGACTCTCTCCCGGTTCAGACACCCCTGCCATTCCCTGCCCCCACCCCCATGCTCCGGCACAAAGTGTACTCTGGCCCAATTCCAGAAGCGAGAAAGCGATAGTGGGGTAGGGATTATTGCGATTTCCCGCCCCACCCTCTCCGAAATAAGAAATCGTTTACCTCTCTGCCGCCCACCTCCTCTGGAGCCTCCCCACTTGGTCACCACCGCACCCGGAGAAGGACCTCCCAAATGGCGTCACCACCCACGCTCCGGGCCACCCGAAAGACACTTCCAGACGCTTAGGACACAACTAGCTTACTGCTGAAGATCATCCCCCAGTCAAAAAATCCTACACAACGTTTAATGTTGTTTCCGCTTGTCATTCGAAGCTATCCGAATCGATTCGAAACAAAAAATTCCCGATGCGGAATGGTTTCCTCAAAACATATTCACCATATAGATAGAAATCCAGTATATAAATCTGCAAAGAATTATATTCGTGTTTTCCGAATTATTTGCACGTTGGCTCAAAGTTAATACGATTCTAACATTAGGTAATTTTATTCCCGGGAGAATTACACATTTCTGATATGATCTTCGAATCCCGGTCGAGGCAAAGGATTTGTGCCCCGCAACATTCTCGCATTTGCGTGCATGTCAGAGAGTGACTTCGCTGACGTCACTCTTTACGAATTTCTCACATGTCAATGGAAATCGTTTCCTTCTCCCAATGTTTCTTTTGCGTGAAGATCATGGCCATCCGCTCTCCTAAGCGCATCCACCGCCCAATTCCTTTGGGGTAGGGCCCGCACCCCCCGAAACAACTTCCATTCACCCCCAAGGCCGCCCCAAATGCGTGTGGTGGCGCCGCGGGTGAAGCGGGTCTCGGAGGGGGGAAGGGGCGGGTGCTCCCTCCCCCCTCAGTCACTTCCTCCTTCGCCGCCATCTTGATCGATAGTCACTCCCCCTTCCTCCTCACCTATTCTCAACTCTTCTTCGTTCATATTTATTTACGCCTCGACGCCGTGGCTCTCTAACAACCTATTCCTCATCCGCCGTCCGACACATCTGTCATAAATCCCTCCCCCCTCCGCCCCCGCTCCACACATCTCCGACACCTTCTTTCATTTTCTTCTCCCTCCCTGTCTCCATTTCTCTCCCTCCACCCTATCATCCAGTTATATGATTTTATTTTTATTCCCATCCTTCCCATTCCATTTATTTCTCATCGCATGTCGCCTTGCTTCTCGTTTCAGTCCAACCCATGCCATGACATCCCATCTCGCTCCCTTTCTCTCTCCTCATCGGAAACTTGCTCATATTTCTCCCGTCCATCCCGTCGGGTAATGAACACTTCCTCTCCTCTTCCCTCTTTCTCCGTTTTAGCACCCCGTCCCTCCCGAGGTCCTTTCCGTCCGTCCCTCCCTCTCCCTCGCTACTCGCCAGCCGTGTCCTCGTCGTCCCTTTCTTGCGAAAGCACGCAAATTTTGTTTTACCTTTGTCGTCACCTCTCGCCCGCCGCCAACCTTCCCCCACCCTCTGGCCCTCCTCCCTCTCGTCACTCGCGTGCGTGTGTGCGCCTCTCTGCTCGCCCCCTGTTTTGGTGCAGGAGGCCTCAGACTCGAGGCCACCTGGACAGAGCACCTGCTGGTGATGGCTTTATCATCGTTCATTATCACCTGTCCCCCGGCCATAACAGATGGAATAATCCGAGTTGTGCGCCGAGGCGATCCGTCTTCTTCTCGCCCTCAAACCGACCTCTCCCTCCCTCCCTCCCACCTTCTCCCCATTCCCTATCCTTGCCCTCATCTTTCTCTCCCCTCCACACTAATCACTATTATTTGCTCCACTCCCATGTAGTCCCTGCCTTAATTTTAATATTTCTATTTTAGATTGTTTCATCAACACTTTTTTTTGCCTATATGTCTGCATTTCAGTAGAGGGTATTCGTGGTGTCAGACTTTCCCGTTCCATAAATTTCTTCGCCGTGCAGCACACCTGCCGTGAAATAAAGCGGCGGACTATATATCGTTTAAAAAGTGAAGATAATGCTTGCACAGCAAATTAAACACGCTTGGAAAGCTTTGAAAACTTCAACAATTCGGGTATGTATCTAAATATCACCGTCAGTTTTTATTCTCCACTATTTAAATGATTTAAAAGTTTCATGAAACACTAAGCATTCGCAAATGAAAAATTGTTTCCTAAATGCCTCTATCAATGCCTAAAAACATACGAATGTATAAAATAAGTACAAAAATTATTTAAAAAAGTGTTCGTAAAATTTTGACCCATCAGGACTCTCGGGGCCGAGAATCAATCGTGCAAAAACTAGAAAGCTCTTGAAAACGGAAGCGAATATCAGCGAGGGAGACGAAGTTTCTTGTACATGTGTCGTTTGTGTTAAATCTCCGGTTCACTTTTACCTCGTCACGTTTATTTAGCATTGTTCATGTGCGTAATTTAATTTTCAGAAAGTGGCTTCTTTTTTCGCTTTTTATAACATTTCAACGTAGTTTAATTTTTCCAAGTGGTTTAATTTTTGGAAAATGTAGTTGGATATTATTGAAGGTATAGTATAATCACGCGTGATATAGGATGTCGTTTGTAAGTTTTTTTAGGACTAGTCAGTGGGACTAAAATACTCTAGGGTATATAACATTTAATCCACCTCCTCTTGCAAATTCAAAGTGTAGTTAGATGCTAGTATCAGATAGGTCACATGGCATTTATTTATTTTGTTATGTCATTAATTCCTTGCGAAACATTTTAATTCGTGAAAAAATGAACCTTAAACTCAGTCCCAACAACAAAATTTCAAATATTGAAGTATAGTTTAAATATCTTACTACATTATTCAATAATATATGAAAACAGCCCATTTTCATTTAATTGTTGCTACCAAATTCAGACAGGTGATAGAAAATATTATAACTGAATGCAAATCGCATATGAAATGTTTAATTTTTAGTTTATTTTCTTTTTTATCTTCTGTCAAACAGGCATATTATTATGGCTTCATCTGACAAATGGCTTCATTATTTTACTCTATTCTACTCGTATTTAACCCTGTAAAATTATTGTGTCCATCGCATAAAGATGAAATTAACATGTTTTCTCTTACCATTGAATTAATGTATTATTAAATTTTCATTTAAATTAATATTGAGAGTTTTTAGGAAATTATCTTATCCAAGCCTTAATGAAAAAATAAAATGTATAGAATAATAAAAAACCAGCTCAGTTTGGAGTGGGAACTACTTTTTTGGGCATCACATTCATCGATTTCTTGCAAATGCTAATGCGAAACTTGTGTAATTATTTGAAACCAACATTACAACATGTGGTGACTTTAATATTTTAACGATATAGCTTAATTTTTGCCAAAAATATAGTTGTGTAAAGGAACTCCTCTGCTGAGGAAAAACGTGACAATAGTTTGCGAGAAAAGTTTTTCATAACTCATAATGTCATATTTTCAATGTAATGAGAGTACGTTATCGCTTGATTGACGGATAGAAAATAATGTGCGAACGATACAACAGATTGGGAAGAGGCGACAAGAGTCATCTCCCTTAAATGAGTCCACTCATTCAACTCGATGCTCTCAGCTGACATTCCGGTTCCAGTGGTATGGATATTAAAAACATTCCGTGGGAATCAATTTCCTCGGTTTTCCTCTTAAACGCTCAAGGCTGCTGGGGAATCCGCAGAGCACCAATCGGCGACACGACGCGGCATTACCGCCGTTCGCACTCTTCCCTCCATCGGAACTGAAGGTGGCCGTGGGGGCGGGATTGCATTTATTCCCGTCGAAAAGCACGCGACGAAAGTGAGGTATTATTTATTCCCCCCACCCCCCCCCCGATCCCTGGGCTGCTCCTCTCTCACTGGGAAGCCATTAGAGCCGCGCTCCGTGGGCCTTTCACTCGCAAGCGGCTCCCACTTCCTGCCCGCGCGCGGCACCGGATGCGGGGCGCAGAGGAGTCGGGAGGGAGAGGAGGGCGCGGGCTCGGTAGTTGGGGTCTGGTGGAGGGTGTGGGGAGGGAAGCGACAGCAAAAATGATGAAGCCGCGGGAGGAAACTCTCCGTCCGCAGTGGGAGGGAGAGCGGTCGTTGGGATAATAGTTACGAGTGAAATATACGTGAAATGCGCTCCTTCCACCAGGGTCTAATGGGGGAGCGAAATGAAGAAGTGAAAGCCAACAGATCGGGGGGGAAGACGAGGATATTCGATTGTCACTGCGCATTACGGTGGCTCCTGTGTTTCAACCGTATTCGATTGCAGTCTTAAGTACGGTCGTGGCCTTATCGAGGGAGCGGATTACGTGCGAACGTAGATCGCGTGCAGCGTAGAGGAGCTAGATTTGTAAACGTTGTTATGACAAACTGAGTAGCGCAACAGAATTATTGAAGGACCTAGGTTGGAAATCACTTCACGGAGCGAAGGTTAAATTACAGATTAAATCTCTTAAATTGAAAGGATATATTTTTAGCAGTGACGTTTAAAATCCATTATTACCTCCATCGTGTTACTGTAGGAGATATCATGTCAATAATATTAAAAGAGGTTAACTGTATAACAGATAAATTTAAGATGTTATTTTCCCACGAACGATAAGGGACGAGGATAACGTTGTCCTACCGCGCTAGGGAGAAAATTACTTTGGTTCCAAAGCAATCTGTTGTGTCACACACCCAAGCGCTGGAATGTAGGGTGCTATTTAAAATAATAATTTATTTTCAAATTTTCCGCAGGGACAAGAGAGGGGAGGCGGCCCTGAATGGAAATATTTTTATATATTTTTTCGCATCTGCCTAATTAATCTCAATCGCAGCAAAAGTAAGCCTTGAATTTGTTCGGCCTGATGGACTAATTTTAAATATGCAGTATTGATAACGCGAAAGTGATAAGAAGTCCAAGAGAGCTTTTCCGAAGCCCTAACGAAGCACTACGGAAAATCCAACCAGCTGCCATTAGGCCCGCCTGTCTCCATAGTTTGAAGGCACAATAGTTACGTGCTCTGTCACGAACTTTTCAGTAAAAACCAGTAATACTCATTTCGACGGATATCGAACCCTAAAACCAGAACTTTTTTGACGGGAATTTTCAAAGATTTTCTGTGGCCTAACAGCATTTTTGTACAGACTACAAGTTTGCAGTTGTTGTAGTTCTCTCTGGTGACCCGTTATGAGATTCGTGCTGGATGCCGTGGCAGTGGTACGTATCTTTCGTTCTTAACCTTTCAAAACTGACAATGTAACCTATTTTCTACAAATCGCACCCCGGGATATACCCCAAGAGGAAACCTAATTGTAGAAAGCTCATGACTACTTTAAGTTGATACACATGTGAAGATTGAATGCTATTTTAAATTCCGGTTGGCATGCAAGGTTGGCTCTAGCACTCAACGTATCGCACATGCCTGCGCATGTCTTAGTCGGTCTGTGTGTGAGGGTTGAAAAGAGAAACTAAAGTTGTGGGAATGTCAAAGAAGTGATGTTGAAATGAGACCCATTTGCTGCCTTAAACTATTTTAAATTTCCTTACCCTCAATACTCTAGGTCAGTAACAAGAACACCCAAATCCTCCAAGTATTCTGAACGCAAGCTGTCAACGGAAAGGTTGAGTTTTAATGAGGCATTAAATTTTCATATTTTTTACACAGACGCAAATTCAACAGTCTGTCAGTTGCGGAAGGAATTCCATTTTAAATGTACCACACTTCATATTAAATCGCCAAGGAATTATTTACCATTATTTTACATGAAAAATATGCACCTGATGGCACATTTCATATGGAGACTAGAGGAACCCGTGGACATTTCCAAACAATTACAAATATTATTTTACGTGTCTTTGCCATCAGAAAGGAAAGATCGAAAAAACCTTGCCTTTATTTTGTGGTATAAGAAACTGCCTTGTTCTACAGTTTACACTATTTAACTTGGAGCACTTATTACAGTACTTTGTTTCCATTTTGTAACATTCCTGCCTATTTTTTATTTTCTCATCGAAGAAAGTTGGAAAGGATTACCAACGAAACCCTCTTAAATCATTACTTATAAAAAAAACTGTAATTTGAAGTCAGAATAAATGGCTTTGCCAAGATGTTACCAAATAGATTCCCATTCGTCATGTCTGCAATTGTATTTCGGCATCCATACAAAAGTATATGGTGATTTGAATGGCATATCAGTCATTCGTACATATTTAAGTAATATTAAAATTAAGGCCCTCTAGCATTCAAATGAAAGTCATTGAATTAAACGAAACGAAATTGGACGAATGCTTGTACTACATGTGTTCCAAATTAAAAAAAAAGAAGTTTGATATCGATGGATTGGCTACAGGGTTTTGCGAAAACTGCTGTGGGATGGGTGTATGTTTAGAGTCGAAACGGCGTTGAGAAGACTCCGAAACGGCGGGAGGAATGGGGGGGAGAAAATTTTGAGGGATAAGACTAGGTAGAGTTGAGCAAGCAGATGGGATGGGTGAGGTGGTTTTTAGGAGAGGAATTAGGAGCAGGGAGAACAGTGTTCGGAGTTGAATGGCGCCTATGATGAGGAGGGAGTAAAGTTGAACGGGAAGAGGTGGATGAACAGCCAACGGCGACGGGGATGGGAGGGGGCGAGAGGAGGGTGAGAGAGAGAGAGGGGGGGGGAGGGAGGAAGGGTAAGGTTCGGGAGGGAGAAGGACGGGAGGAGGAGAGTGAGGGAGGGAGAGAGATTTCGCGTCAATTTTGGATGAAATGTAGGTCTTCGCGGACGTGGGAAGGACGGGACCGCAGGGCTGCAGCAATTTCGGATTGCGGAAAGCGGGGATGTAGAAAAAATGGCGAGACGAAGAAAAAAGCGATTGGCATGGGCGGGAAACGACGATCCATAATATTTTTCGCTCCCTTTCCGATGTGTATCCCGACCGATCTCTGATTTCTTCGAGAATCGTTGAATCAAGGTATTGAAGCGTCTCAGCGTGTGCGTGCCATTACTTGGGGGTGTGGAGGGAAGGAGGCCCGGGGGAAGCGCCCCCCGGGCCGAGGAAATGGCTGGATAGAGGGAGAGAGTTGACGACGAGGAAGCAGTTCCACGGAGTAGCAGATGCAGAGGAATCAGGATGGGTGGGGCAACCGAGCAAAAACGTGTAGAGAGAATTTCGGGGTCGCTAAGTCCTGTTCATTTTTTTCCACACATGTTAGCTTTATTCTGAAATATCATTGCGTGCGCATCCATTTCGAACCCTGGGGAAATGAAGAGGAGAGTGTCTTCTTAAGAAGGTTCATAGGGTGTCGCCTAAATGTTTTTAGAGTATGTGTTCACCCAGGAATATTCTTATCCATCTTATTTTCTGGTTTCGTGCCCTTCGATGTCGCCATCCCGTCTCTATAGATTAGGAGAGGATTCTTCTCTCAGGAGGAATTGGTCTTTCGGTTAATTTTGCTCACAATTGTGAAATGTTCTGTGCTGACTTTGTTCACACCTTAATGGCCTTCGTTTTATTTGACTGAAGTCTTCTGATACACTTGGTAGCTGCACCACATATATTTTTAGAGGTGAGTTGATCATAGCCGCACTAAAATATTCTAATAAAACATTTTCTGTTTTTATTAGACTTACTCGCAATGCACAATGCTTTTATCAAATAAACTTAATAGTATCAGCCGTAATGTAGTGGTAATTATGGACATCCATTATTTTAAAAATAACTCTACTTTTACAATTTTATAGCTACGTGGCACTACGCGCTTCACTAAGCTGTAGCATATTCACGTGCAATGTAAACCCAGGTGGAAATCACCGTTTATCTTTACTCTCTTCTCCACCGTTTGGTAGAGAAGAGAGCAAAAAAAGGGGTGAAGACGGGGGCGGGGTGGATTGGGTTCACTCCTTGCCCCTCTCCCCTCCCCTAAGCTTACGGATTCTAGGCACTCTGTTGCAACGAGTACCGAGCACCCCTCCCACTCTCCCCACCTACTTTTCCCGCCACTCCTTATCCCTCTTATTTCCACCCTCCCTCGAAATGACTATAAAAACGGTGAGTTGCACATGAATATGCTACTGCCGTGAAACGCGTAGTGCAACGTACCAATGAGCGTGTGGAAAATAATAGGTTATTTTTTATAATATGGCATTTTATCGCGTTTTCAATGCAATCGGAATTACAATTGCTATGTTCAATACATTTTGTAATAGCATGTATGGGGAAACAAAACATTGTGCAGCGACAGCTTTATTTTGGAGCGCGGAATGACGTCCCTTGCCTCTCATTATTTTTCTCAATTGCGTAGAAATATACATCAACTGGAAAACTCAGTAATTTTGTATCTTTTCAAATAATGAAAGTTTTCCTGCAGCTCTTTGTCCTTTTATTTGGAAGGTAATTTTAGTTTATTGAGAGATTTCATCATTTCTTTTAGTGGCGTCGCACCAAATTGACCAATTAAGCAGCTAATAAATAAATATGATGGCACAATGAACAACGTAGAAAATATGATCCTCACATTTAGCCTTTATGACTACCATCACCAATGTTGAAATTTTTTCCCAGCTAAAAATGAATTATTCCCAAGTTCCACTCAGATGGGTTTTCTATTTTCCGTAAGTAGAAACTGTTCAAGTGAAACTGAAAGACAGTATTCAGAGGGTTTCTGAAAAATACATTCTTCGAAAATGGTAATGGATATTGAAATTTAAGTTTATTTGCGAAATGGCAACTTCGTCAATCCGATAGGTAATTTATCCTTGAGGTTGTTCAAGGGTAATGGTTTAGGTTAAGTGCAGACAAATATTTGGTGACGATGAATGACTATTCGTCATTAGCATGTCATATTTCCCTGCTAAAGGTAAACGCAATAAATCTACAGCCTGATTTCCCCAATGCTCCGCACATAGTATTAACGTCACGAAGATTTATCACTGTGTCAATAACGTCATGCCCTTTCACATAGCGAGCGCCCCAGGCTTTAAAGCCAGGACAGAGCCGTGCATTGGCTGGGGTCAAAGGTCGAGTACGTCCCTCCTTCCCGTTGCACCCCTCGAGGAGTCCCCGTCCTTGGCGCGGGAGATTGTCCCTGACGGGTGGTGCAGCCCCCGGGCACCCAACGGAAGCGGAGGTCCGATCCAAGTCGTCGGAGAACGGGCAAACGAGCTCTTCATCCATGGATGCATCATCGCCTCGGGGCGGGAAGGGATTTTAAGATTGGGGAGGCCTTCTGTTCGATACTAAGGAGGAACACGCGAGAGCGCGTCAGAAAGCAAGTGTCGGGGCCAAAGGGGAAGGAGCTGTTGCGTGAGTGACCTTTCTATATCTGCTTACCCAATCACCCGCAAGCCGCCTCAAGGGTGTGTGGCGAGGCGAGGCACCAGCTATGCATGCAGAATTACTAGTTAATTCATGCATTAAAAAATACATATTTCATTAAAGACTGTGTTCAAGTGATGGTTTCCGGCGTGAATTTATGGAATCGATTCATATTGGAAATGAAAGAATGGTAACTTTGTGATTCAACAGAAAATTTATCACGATACATCAACACTCTCCCTTGACCTCAGATATATGTAAAGGGTTTCGCATTTGGTCTATGAACCGTTTAAAACCCACCCACTTTCTTCTGCCATTAGGAGGAGTGCTCCCCATAGGGAATCTCCTCCTACCCTCCAACCATCATGGCTCACTTCCCCCCCCCACCTTCCTCCCCCCCCGCCCCTACATGAATATATTGATGGATGTCTGTAAGAGTCTGAAGACGACGTTGAACGTCGAAAACCGGGTCGTCTCGTATTAAATTTTCTGTGGAATTACAAATTTACCATTCATTTCCGGCAGTGTTTAAGCAAATATTTTCCGATGTATTGGAGTTTAATTTATTTATAATAGCCTGTCGTACGGGGAAAGAAAGAATATTTGAATGGTTCAGGGATACCGATATGATTTGGTGCCTCGGTGTCCCAAAATGAGTCTTGTCTTATATTTTCCTAAAAGGGCGTCTTCCCGAATCGAAGGGCTTCCGAAATAATTCTTTCAGCACACCCGTTCAGCTGACATTCTTTTCGCATCATATTTAATACTAAACATCGTTTATCGCATGCCCAACTTTCCGCGATGTCCTTTCAGGGTCCACTGATGATTATGTTGATATCATAGTCTCAATGAAATCATAATCAATATTGCCGATAAGCCTTTCATTAATTGTACTATCGAAAACAAAAGTGTTAGAGCAAAGATAATCATTAATTATAAAAAAGTAGTAGAGCAAGGATAATCATATTTGCTTTACTGTAGTTGTAGATTCGAAAAATTAATGATTGAAATTAACCAAAAAGTTGTAAAAATACGCATTCATGGATAAATAATGAGCCTTATCTACAAAATGAAATCGTATTATTTTTGCCGAAGTAGGAGTGAAATGATAGGTTTAAAGTAAAAGTTTGGCTAACCTCGGTAACACTACTTTATAAGTTCAACTTGAGAAATAAAAATAAAATATGCATAATAAACGGCCAGGAACACAACTGAAGAATGTGAGTGACTAGAAGTTATCGCTTATGTGATAAATATTTTGAAATTGAAAGAAATGTTGATTTTGTAAGGCTGATCACTATAAAATAAATTATACGGTTTAAGAATTGTAAACCGATTGCTCATATCACAAAGAATTTTCCGTTGATAATATTCAAAGTGCTTTATTAAAGTAATGTTAATAAAGAGTCTACATATTTCCCTGTAGGTACAATAAATGGACGATAATAGCCACGAATGGTAATTTTATATAGCAATATGGTTGTATCATATATATTAGGATGATGGCGTTGAAAGGGCTGAAATAAAACTAATTAGCCAAGATATTACCAGAGCAATAATGCAATATAATATTGATAGAAGTGGAATAAAAAATCGTTCTTAACTTGAAACGAATTCGACGGCTACTAGGAAAAGTGAAGTATAAAAAAATAGGCAGAACTCATGATGAGATTTATGATCAAGAAATGGAATAAGTGCAATCGAAATAATATGAGATCGTGAAGAAATGATAATTTCGTTAGCATCTGATTCCAGTTTTGGCATTTGCTGAGATAAATATTTCCATTCTCACAAGGAAATCTAAACACTTCCAAGTTTTAAATTTCATTTAATATTTAGAAAATATAATACAGGGAAAATCAATATTTTTGTAAGGTGATGGAATATTTAAATTAGCATCTAATGAGTCATATAGTGGAATTATTTTGTTTGATGATGGCCCAGGAAATATGTAGCCGAGGGATAGAGTAAAAAATTGGATATTTAACGCCGATGGAATTAGGACTAGAATAAAATATTTGATTACGTATTTATAACATTTCTGTATGCCATTGGTCTTTTTACATCAAAAGTGATTAATACACGTAAAAGTATAAGTACTAGCTCCGTAATGTGTTTTCCATCACAGCAACACGGGACAGTGCATCGCTGGTTGAGTGAAGTGCACACCAAGCAGAGCAAAATGTCCTCAACAAAATTCCACGGATAGGTTCTTGAAGACGTGCGTTTTCGGTCGAAATATTATTAGTGCCAAAGTATTAATCACAAATACGATGAGGAGCTGTCGCCATCCGAACGGAAAGAAATTACACTATTTCTCGTCTCGGGAGATGGGAAGGAATGAGAAGCGAATGGAATCATCCGGGCGTGAAAAAAGGATCAGTTTTAAGTGACTGAGATTCCCTTACGATGCGAAATCGGATTAAGACGGAAAAACTTATTCCAAGCCTCTTCTTCTTCTTCCTTCTCCTCGATGACTCTCTCTCTCCCCCGTTTCGCCTGTCATTTTCCATTTCCTCTTTGACCGTCTCTCCCTCTCTTATCTCTCGCTCGGGAAATGTTAACTCCTTGGGAAAAGCGGGAGGGGGCTTTAAGCCGATCGAAAGGCTGTAATCGTACGCCTCCATGTGCCGTGCTAATTCCCCCCTCCCTCCATCAACCCCCACCCTCCCCTTCTCCCCCTCCTCCGCCGCCTCAAGAGCACGCTCGGCAGCGCCCGTGAAAACAACAATCAGAAATCCGAGTGATACAATTATGCCCGTGAGAATTCCGTGCCGTGCGGGTTGGTGCCGACGAAAAGGCGAGCATCTCCGGGAGACGGGCATGAGAGATGGCTGTTTGGTGCGGGTGAGGTGATGCGCGGAAGGAGGGCACCTTGGTGCACGTACGTATGGGTGGCGGTGGGGGGAGGGGCAACCTCCCACCGCCGGAGGGTCGAAGGGAAGGGAAACGATGAGTCTGCAGTGCGGGAATAGGCGGAAGAAAGTAGTGGAAGAGGGGCGCTTGGCACTTTCCCCTTCCTCCTCCAAAGGCGATATCAGGGCGAGAGGGGGCGGGGAGGGAGTGGGAAGCGGCGGGTGTCTCTTTGGGTAGGAGGGAGAAATGGGACGGCTGAAATGAGCGAGAGAACGGGGGGAGAGATGGGCTATATGACAGATGTAGTTACGCTGGCGAGGGAGGCGTTTGAAGGGAAGTGGGGGAGGGGGGGGGCTCTGGGGTGGAGGAAATGGCATAATGCGCTTATTTCGGGGAGGGGGTGGGGGCAGGAGGGAGGGGAGTTGGGAGAACTGCGTCTTCTCCGAGGTTGATGGAATTCGGGGGAGGGGGGAGGCGGTGAAGGAGAGGAGTTGGCGTGTTTTGTCGTGGGATCGGCGCGAGTCGAAGGGACGTCGTGGGGAGGTGGGTTTCCAGAGAGTAAAATGTGGAGAACATTCGTGCACATTCAGGCATGTGTACAGTGCTAGCAGCCATACGCAAAAAAAATAAAAGAAAAAATATGGTTGAGGTAATATGCCACGTGGTGTTAATTTTGGCATCGTGGTTTTGTCTAGCACGCTAAACTAAATTGCCGTGCTGGTCCGAAATTGGCAACCCTACGACATTGCAAAAACTTTTACCATTTCTTTGGCGTAAGTGGTCCTGCATTTCTGTGAAATATTGTTTGCTGACTTCTAACCTATTGAAAAAAAGTTCAAAACGAAGGCGATTATTATTATAAATAAAGCTTTTTTTCTTCCCTATTTTTTCTGAGCTTCGTTGTCATCTATGTACAACTACATTTATATTTTTATTTGAAAGTTAATAACATTTTGAAGAAAATTTGAGCTCCCACCTAGATAGTTAGCCCATTTAAATATTTGCTAATAAAATATATAATGAAATTAAAATATTAGTGTCATCAATATGCAGAATAGGAAGATCGCCAGGTATACGCACCAAATTATCAGGGAGATCATTAATGTAGAGAAGAACTGGATAGATAATAGAACAGAGCCCTGGGGAACACCTTGATTGATCACTTGTGGGGGATATATATTTTTCACCCCACCTTTGCTAATAAGATCATGCCGAGTTCTATCATGAATAGAAGATAACAAACAGTCTTTAGGTTGACCTCTGACAACAACTTTGTCTTGCTTTACTGAGAATAAACTATGGTTGATGCTTTGTTAAATTCAAATAGCGAAGCACACGCATGATATTACCGTCAAGAGTATTTTACACATGATTAATTGTTTCGTATATGGCAATTGTGGTGTGTTTATTTCTACGGAAGCCATACGCTACGCTGAAATTCGCTACGATGCGTTAAACACTAATGTATGTAGAGATGAGTATGCTCAAGTGATTTACTAAGCGTGGCTTAGGGTAGATGGTTGAGAGGGATTTGGAACCCTGAGAAGGGTGGGGGATTGCCGCACGGAGGGTCGGAATTAAGTCGTGGATAATGGGGAGTGAGTAGACGGAGTAATGCATCCTCGGCGTGGGGCAATTGCAAAGGACTCCCGCCCGTCTCCGGCCATTCCTCACTGCAATCTCTATTCCATTTCTCGATTTCCAGTGCCCACGAACTCAAAACAACAAGATCCATTCCTTACTCCAGACGACTTCCACAATGCGGCCCCCAACACCTCGCCATCGGAGTCATCTTAGTCTCCCTTAAACCGCAGAGACGGCCAATATTGCTCCTCGCCACGTGCCCTCACGTGCGCATGCACAGTCCTCGCCAACACGCGATATCCTTTCAATCGATGCAAAATCCGGTGCTTTAGCCCTTGGAAAACCCGATGATAATCTAAGGGCTTACAGATTACCGGTGTACATATAATAATATATTAATGTTCTTATCTAATATTATATAATATATATATATATATATATATATATATATATATATATATATATATATATATATATTATATAACATTAGATAAGAAAATTAATGTATTATTATATGTACACCATAGGTGTACATGCGTAGGTAGCGTAGGCGTAGGTATACATGGAAAATGCCAGGTGACTCAGAAAGGTATCAGTTAGATTATATTATGGTTAGGCACAGGTTTAGGAACAGTGTGATTAATTCGCACAGTTTCCCAGGAGCGGATGCGGACTCTGACCACAATTTAGTTGTTATGAAATGTAATGTTCGTTTCAAGAAGATAAGGCAAGGGCGGCGGGTTAAAAAATGGAATTTAGAAGCAGTAAATGAATTAACGAGGAAGGAGTATCAGGAGGCTGTAGAGAAAATGATGGATGACGGTAAAGAACTGAGTGCTATCGAAGAAAAATGGGAATGTATCAAGAAAGGAATATTGGAAGCCGCTAAAGACACTATAGGAACCGTTAACGGGAAAAGGATAAGGAAACCATGGGTAACGGATGAGATGATTGAAAAGATGGATGAGAGAAGAAGATGGAAAAATGTAAACACAGAGTTAGGCAAAATGAAGTACAAAGAGTTAAACAATAAATTGAGAAGGGCCACAAATAAGGCAAAAGAAGAATGGTGGAAAACGCAATGCGAGGATATGGAAAGTTTACAGAAGAAGGGTAAAATTGGTGCTCTATACAGCAAGGTTAAGTTATTATCGGGAAGTAAGAAGGCAAGATCTGTGCTAACAGTTAAAGATAAATGGGGTAACATAATAGTTGAACCAGGAAAAATCCAAGAGAGATGGAAGGAATATATAGAAACACTGTATGGTAAAGAACTTAGGCCGACAAGGTTAGACATAGAAAAGGAACATGACGTAGAAGAAGATAGCTTAGACCCAGGCATACTCGACGATGAAATAGAAAGGGCATTAAAGGAGATGAAAGCAAATAAGGCTGTCGGGGTGGACAATATTCCTGTAGAACTGTTGAAATGTTTAGGAAAATGCGGGAAGAAGGCCATATATGGACTGATTCGTAGTATCTATGAAGAAGGAATCTGGCCGGAAGATTTTGTGAGATCGGTGTTAGTTCTTATTCCAAAAAAGGCAAAGTCTATATCATGTGAGGATTACAGAACAATAAGTTTGATATCCCACGCAGCTAAAGTTATTCTCAGGATCATCAACAAAAGGATAGATAGTAAGGCAAATGATTACTTAGGGGATGATCAGTTTGGGTTTAGGAAGGGAAGAGGTACGCGTGATGCCATTGCAGTAATGAGATCACTAATCGAGAGGAATATAGAATACAATCAGGACGTTTTTGCCTGTTTAGTAGATTTCGAAAAAGCGTTTGATAGAGTGAATTGGGAAAAATTAATGCGTGTATTGCAGAAAATAGGAATGGATTGGAGGGACAGGAGACTGATCCGCAACCTGTACATGTCTCAGACTGCTCAGGTGCGAGTGGGGAACGGAGAGTCCGGATGGGCAGTGTTAGGAAGAGGTGTAAGGCAGGGTTGCCCATTGTCACCGGTACTGTTCAACGTATATGTAGAGGAGATGATTAAAGAGGCATGGGAAGAACTGGAGGTAGGAATGAAAGTCGGAGGGGAATTCGTAAAATCGGTTAGGTTTGCTGATGACCAAGCATTAGTTGCTCAGTCAGCCAAGGGGTTGCAAGCATTGTTGAGTGAATTGGAGGTTCAGTGCGATAAATATGGGATGAGAATCAATATTAATAAAACAAAGGTTATGCGATTTTCCAGAAAGAAAAAGGCTAAGCTAAATATTAAAATAGGCGGGGAAAGAATAGAGCAGGTAGAACAGTTTACATATCTCGGAAGTGTTTTGGACCAACACGGTCAAAGTGGTAGGGACGTAAGGAGAAGAATTGCGCTAGGCAAGGAGGCTTTCTCAAGGAGGAGGGAGTTGATGACGGGGACGTTGAGTAGGGATGTTAAGACAAGACTCGTAAAAACTCTGATATGGAGCGTAGCTATGTACGGCGCGGAAACGTGGTCGCTGAAGCAGGAGGATAGACGTAGATTGGAGGCTTTTGAAATGTGGGTGTGGAGAAGAATGGAGAAGGTGAAATGGACCGAAAGGAAAACAAATGAGGAAGTACTAGAAATGGTGGGGGAGGAGAGGGGTTTGTTGAGAGAAATCCTATGGAGGCAAGAAAAATGGATGAAAGGCGTATTGAGCGGTAGTGGAATGTTGAAGAGGGTAATAGAGGGGAGAATGTTGGGCAAGCGAGGTAAGGGTAGGAACAGGATAGGGATGTTGGACGGGATGAAGGGAGGAAAGAAGTACGCAGAGATGAAGAGGGACCTGATGTAGATTAGTGTGCTAGGTGGGGAGTCACAAAATGTTTATTTGATAGTTGTGTCCATCCAAAAACCTACCTTAACCGGTAGATTACCTAATAATAATAATAATAATAATATATATATATATATATATATATATATATATATATATATATATATATATATATATATGTATAAATGAAGAAGACGAAAGTAGTTAGAATAGGAAAATGGAACGCCAGGACAATGTTGAGGACAGGAAAATTAGAAAATATTAAGCGAGAGATGGAAAGAAGTAATATAGATGTTTTACGTCACTGCGAGATGAGATGGAAAGATAGCGGGGATTACTGGAGTGACAAGTATAGAGTGATATACAGCGGCGGGGACGAGAGCCAACGAGGGGTTGCCATAATATTAAATAAAGGGGAAGGAAGAAGCGTAGTCAACATAGAGTAAGCAACAGATAGAATTTTATTCGTAGAGATTAAAGCAGAGCCGACGAACTTGGTCATTGTTCAGGTATACATGCCACCGAGCAATCACAAGGAGGAAGAAGTCGATAGGATGTCCGATGAGTTAGAGGATATAATCGCGCTTGTTTCTGCAGGGAAACATTTGATAGTGATGGGGGATTGGAATGCGACGGTAGGCGAAGGAAGAGAGGGTGGTGAGGTCGGGGACTATGGGTTAAGCACGAGGAATGAACGCGGGGAGAAAGCGATTGAATTCTGCAGGAGACAGGGGTTAGTCATCACCAACACATGGTTTAGACATCACAAAAGGCGAAGGTATACATGGAAAATGCCAGTTGACTCAGAAAGGCATCAGTTGATTATATTATGGTTAGGCACAGGTTTAGGAAGAGTGTGATAAATTCGCAGAGATTTCCAGGAGCGGATGCGGACTCTGACCACAATTTAGTTGATATGAAATGCAACGTCCGTTTCAAGAAGATAAGGCAAGGGCGGCGGGTTAGGAAATGGAACGTAGAAGCATGAAATGGATTAACGAGGAAGGAGTAGGCTGTAGAGAAAATAATGGATGACGGTAAAGAAATGAGTACAATCGAAGAAAAATGGGAATGTATCAAGCAAGGGATATCGGAAGCAGCAAAAGACACTATAGGAACCGTTAAGGGGAAAAGAATAAGGAAACCATGGGTCACGGATGAGATGATTGCAAAGATGGATGAGAGAAGAAGATGGAAGAATGTAAACACAGAGTTAGGCAAAATGAAGTACAAAGAGTTAAACAATTAATTGAGAAGGGCCACAAATAAAGCAAAAGAAGAATGGTGGAAAACAATGCGAGGATATGGAAAGTTTACAGAAGAAGGGTAAAATTGGTGCTTTATACAGCAAGGTTAACTTATTATCGGGAAGTAAAAAGGCAAGATCTGTGCTAACAGTTAAAGATGAGTGGGGTAAGATAATAGTTGAACCAGGAAAAATCCAAGAGAGATGGAAGGAATATATAGAAACACTGTATGGTAAAGAACTTAGGCCGACAAGGTTAGACATAGAAAAGGAACATGACGTAGAAGAAGATAGCTTAGACCCAGGCATACTCGACGATGAAATAGAAAGGGCATTAAAGGAGATGAAAGCAAATAAGGCTGTCGGGGTGGACAATATTCCTGTAGAACTGTTGAAATGTTTAGGAAAATGCGGGAAGAAGGCCATATATGGACTGATTCGTAGTATCTATGAAGAAGGAATCTGGCCGGAAGATTTTGTGAGATCGGTGTTAGTTCTTATTCCAAAAAAGGCAAAGTCTATATCATGTGAGGATTACAGAACAATAAGTTTGATATCCCACGCAGCTAAAGTTATTCTCAGGATCATCAACAAAAGGATAGATAGTAAGGCAAATGATTACTTAGGGGATGATCAGTTTGGGTTTAGGAAGGGAAGAGGTACGCGTGATGCCATTGCAGTAATGAGATCACTAATCGAGAGGAATATAGAATACAATCAGGACGTTTTTGCCTGTTTAGTAGATTTCGAAAAAGCGTTTGATAGAGTGAATTGGGAAAAATTAATGCGTGTATTGCAGAAAATAGGAATGGATTGGAGGGACAGGAGACTGATCCGCAACCTGTACATGTCTCAGACTGCTCAGGTGCGAGTGGGGAACGGAGAGTCCGGATGGGCAGTGTTAGGAGAGTGGTAAGACAGGGTTGCCCATTGTCACCTGTGCTGTTCAACGTATGTGGAGGAAATGGTTAAAGAGGCATGGGAAGAACTGGAGGTAGGAATGAAAGTCGGAGGGGAATTCATAAAATCGGTTAGGTTTGCTGATGACCAAGCATTAGTTGCTCAGTCAGCCAAGGGGTTGCAAGCATTGCTGAGTGAATTGGAGGTTCATGCGATAGATATGGGATGAGAATCAATATTAATAAAACAAAGGTTATGCGATTTTCCAGAAAGAAAAAAGCTAAGCTAAATATTAAAATAGGCGGGGAAAGAATAGAGCAGGTAGAGCAGTTTACATATCTCGGAAGTGTTTTGGACCAATACGGTCAAAGTAGTAGGGACGTAAGGGGAAGAATTGCACTAGGCAAGGAGGCTTTCTCAAGGAGGAGGGAGTTGATGACGGGGACGTTGAGCAGGGATGTTAAGACAAGACTCGTAAAAACTCTGATATGGAGCGTAGCTATGTACGGCGCGGAAACGTGGTCGCTGAAGCAGGAGGATAGACGTAGATTGGAGGCTTTTGAAATGTGGGTGTGTAGAAGAATGGAGAAGGTGAAATGGACCGAAAGGAAAACAAATGAGGAAGTACTAGAGATGGTGGGTGAGGAGAGGGGTTTGTTGAGAGAAATCCTATGGAGGCAGGGAAAATTGATGAAAGGCGTATTGAGCGGTAGTGGAATGTTGAAGAAGGTAATAGAGGGGAGAATGTTGGGCAAGCGAGGTAAGTGCAAGAACAGGATAGGGATGTTGGACGGGGTGAAGGGAGGAAAGAAGTACAAATTAAAACTTTCATTTTTATGTAACTGTAAATTCTTCATGGTATCAGTATGAGGACAGCGAATTGAATCAGCTCTCTGGCTAGGTGTCATTTCATTCCAGTCTCTAGTCGTTGGCTCCCGTCTTCCTCGTGCATCTAACCGCCTCTGGCCGCGTGTGCGTCCGTGTGTCTGCGTTCGTGTGTCTGGTTTTCGCGCAATTCCTTTGGGAGTTCGCTATTTTGTAGCGGTGATTGGTGGTGTGAATCCACGAGTGAAATGAAAATGGCGGAGGAGGAGCATGCCCCTTAGGGGCTTACGCCATCCTATTTCTTTCGAAGGGCGCTTCTTTCGCCGCTTCGCGCCAAGGCGGTTCATTAATCCCCGGCATTCCCCTTTGAAATTTTCTCTGCCTGGCTTCCGGCGGGCGCTTATGAGTGCGATTTATTACATCCAGGGGAATCAAAAGCCCTCCCGGAAGTGTCGTTATAATTTTGCTTTCACATTTGAGATTCCGGCAGGTCCCCGAGGGTGTTACTCTTTATTGGATTAAAACGTGCTGGAAAAGAAAATCAGGCGAAGTAAACAGGAAAGAAGAGAATGTTAACGAACCAGGTGTGTCTGTCTGCTTAGTAATTACGGAATGTACCTTATTCGCCAATTCACTCAAGGTTTTTCACGAGAAGTCTGTTTTCACAGGTGTCCTGTCCCAATTATCCTGTGGTTCTATATTGTCTCAATAAACTGCAGAAAATCATAATTAATGATAGAAACTAAACAATTTTTTTTAATCTTAAACACGTTTACCCTTACGTCAGACAATGTCTAGATTAAACAGTATGAAAATGATATATCTCGCCTGACCATACAAAAATAATCAACTTTCCAGACTAAATTGGTGGGTTTTTATTGATAAAAGATCTGTAATAAATCCTCAAACAAAGGGCCTAAACCATTATCTCGTCGTTTTCGCTATGAAACTAATTGATATGTTTTATTATTATGACTACTGTTCGTTAAAATCGGGAAATACCTAATATTATTCAGTTCAACACTACTCAAGGAGTATTTATAAACATTTTTTCTAAAACTCTTGAAAATATTTTCGGGATATTGGACCTTTCACCACATGGCTTTGGAATGAGAATAGCATTATTTTGCCATATATCCTGTGCATAGAGACTGTAAATAGCTTTTATACTCGTAGCACAGATTTGACCGCGGCATATCTCTTTCTCATCGAATTACGACGACACTTTCTCCGCAAATGCACACACTCCGTGGGGGAAATGAAATAAAGAAAGTAACCGAGTTCTTTCCACTTAAATCCTGTGCACCCCGTTCCCTCTTTCAACTGAATTCTCCTTTCGCTTTCGCCCGCCGCGACCCCTGAATCTTTCCGCTTCCTGCCAGGGACAGGGCCTCTCCGTCCCGCACCAGAGCCCGTCAACTCACCCTACACCCAGTAGCCTCCCACCGACATCAATTCCCTCCCCAACCTCCAAAAACCTCGAAACCGCCATCACCCCCACGCAGCCACTCCACACAGCTTTCCCTCCTCAAAACTCTTTACCTCCTCCGCAGCTTTTCATGCACCCCTTGTATTACTGCTGTCACTTCCCCTCTTTCCTCCATCCCCATAATTTTCTCCTTTGGCAACCTTCGTCCAGTGGCGCTCCCCCACCACCTCGCCTCCTCCCCCACCCTCGCTCACGTCGCCCTCATCCGCCGGTCGAACCTTTCGCAGGGTTGGAGCGAAATCTTGAACTGGACCGTTCGCTAACCCTTCTTCCCTCCCCGCATCTCCCATCAACCCTCTAGCCGGGTGTCAATTCCCTCTCCCTCCCACCCTCTAGCCTAAGCCCTTCCCTCAGAAACCCTTCAATTTCTGTTTATCCGCGCTCATTTGCTCCATTCCCCTATTCGCCTTCCCTCACACCTTCTCCACTGTGCTCGGGCGACTGTGAACTGACCCCGCTCTCACCCCACGCCGCCCCCTCCCCTACGCCGCCCCCACCCCCATGGAAACCCCCTCCCACCCACCTCTCCTCGTCCTTATCTCTGAACGATAACTCCTACCGAGTGAGAATTCGCAATCAGACTTTTTTCTGCCCAAAAACCAAGAGCACGCGACCCACCTGCTCCATTATGATGACATCATTAGTCATCTGTGTGCCACCTGAGCACATGAAATGCAGATTTATTTTCGTAATTACGTGCGCAAAAATTACATTTCATGAAAACTTTGTTAGAACCAGAATTATTTCCACAGTGTTTGTTGATTTTCATGGGTAATGGGTCCTCGGGTCGTTCTCGAGACACATCGAAATGCGAGGAATGCAGTTCACCAATCTTAGTTTTCCACTTTAACAAGATAGCCGCTGTCTGTATTCCCGTTCTTAAAGGTGAAAATCCCTTTAATGATTAAAATTATAGCTGCAATCACATCGTCTTTGATTCATTCGTGATTAAAAGCGCTGGAGATTTAATGACGCGAGACAGTTGTGTAGGAAAATTTGAACTGATACAGAACAAAATTTACCAGTGGACACATTATTGGCACTAATCAGGAAGTTTCTATTGGCGAACGAAGATAAAATAATTGATTCCACAATTTGTTTCTTCCTCTCTGGCCTAAATGTCTCGTCGTAAACTCGTAGTAAAAATAAAGGGAGGAGTAATTGTTCAGGGTACAGTTATCGTGCAATTGCCTTTATACGATGTCCCTCATAATAATTTGGCGAAGATAATGATGTCCGTGATTTGGCTATCTACATTTTGTTTTTATGTGCCTACCTCCCCCATAAAGAAAACATCCATACATTTCATCGAAATGAATTGTAATTTATAAGTATGGTTACTGTTTTACAATTCGATCTGGGAACAAGAAAACATTTTTCATCATGAGTTCGCAACATTTACCGATTATTCTGATGCATTAAGAGCCCCACGCGGCTAAATATCAGTGTTATATTAAAACTATCTGCTCCCGTTACGCTTCTTTTGTTTATCTAAATACAGTTGTTTGAAGTTTGATTAAATTATTAGATCTAGCAGTTATTTCTGGAATAGATAAATATGTTAATAAAAAAAGTATTCATCGATGGCGAATCGCTTGAAGGTTCTATTTCAAAAGTCTCCCATAAAACAACTGAAAATAAATGTGAATAAACTCCCTTTCGCTTGCTTGTGCATCGGTTTTGCGATTGAATCAGCGGGAGCATTTGTACTGGCAACCGTGGGTCCACGCAGCATCCGGCCACAGCCCCAGATCTAATCATTTGTGTCAATGCATTCGCATTCTCCTCTCTCTCCCTCCCTGCCAACGGAATTATTTTGAGTTTTGTTTGCAGCCGCCGTCTTTCATTCTCCTAAACATTCCCTGCATTCCTCGCGTTCCGGACCCCACCCTTCTCCCTCCCTCCGCCCCGCCTCAGCCGCGCTTCCCCCAGCAGCAGACGACAACTCTTTCGCACAAATTTATGTCCTAGGCACACTTAAAACGCAAGTCTTGGCGCTCGTGACGCACGACAGCAGTTATGCGGCTTTGAATGTATTTTCCCGTCCTTCCCGTCCATTTTCCCCTCCCCTCACCCCATCCCCTCGGCAGCGAAAAATTCTCCTTCGGGGAAATCTTAATCTCTCTCTGTTTCTCTCTTCTCCGTTCCATCCCTCGCCAATTGCTCCGTCTTTTCTCTCCTCTCCCCACTTATCCCTCACACACTGCCCCCTACGAGCATCGCTTGTGTCCAAATGGGCCAGAGGACACCCCCGTTCGCATATATGCCGCATATCCGTTCCTCCGGGTGGCGGCCTTGTCGGGGGTGGAGGGGGGGAGGAAAGGGGGAGGGAGGAAAGGGGGTGGGAGAGAGATGGAGCGTGAGAAGCTCATTAGGCTTTCGGAAGCGGAGGCTGGAGCGGAATTTATTGCTCGCGGAATGAAAACTCGGAATTGTTCTTTTTCGTCTTGCTTTCCAACTCGCTCCCCTCTTCCCGATAGAACTCCCCTCCTTCCTGGGATTCTTTTGTTAAGGAGCCAGTGGCGGGACGCGGTCGCGGTGGGATAAGGGTGAGGGGAAATGCGGAGGGCGTGTCCCGGCTCTAAATTGCCCGCTAGGATTAATCCTGGAATGCCGGAGCGTCAATCTTTCAAAAATATTCCGTTCAACCGATTACGTCTCTGCAATATCGGGAACGAAATATTTAATCGTCTTTAACCAGAATAGATCCGCGGGAATGCCAAATCTTCCGAGTGCACACGATTCACGTGGCTGCGGTGAATTACGAGGCAAACTATGAATGCTGCAGCCGCATGCATGGAGGCCGTATTATGTCGTTCACCAATCCTTTCAATGTAATTTTAAAACGGGAAGGCTATTAATCCTCTTATGTGCCATGGAGAGGCCAATTTTCATTTTTGCATAACATGTCGCCGAATATGAGCGCACCTCTCTTAAAGGGTCTGTTCACTATTTACTATTTCCTTTCTTGAAAGGTTGTTTAGAAAGAGGATGTCTCACGTTTCCTAATTGACTTTTTGTCGGAATGCATTTTCTCCTATTCCCTCTTATCTATTGATGGTGGAAGGAGAAAGAAAAAACATCGAGTACAGTTTCATTAAAACACAAAAATGACTCTTCAAAGGGTTCCATAATAAACCACAGAGGTCAACCCTTGAAAGGAAATCTCAGGAAAAAAGTAGTTTTTTTAAACGTATCGATTTTTAACATCATTGAAAATATTTTCCTTTAAATCCAATTCAGTTCAATTTCCGATAAATGAAGTCCATGGATTTCGTCTTATTATTTTCAACCTGGATTACTAGTGTTAAAACGGGATAAAAGAAGTGCAAACAGAGAAGGTTTTTCTCCGCATGCCTTCTTTTTTATTCCCGAGCCGGGTGCCCAGGAATTCCACGCCAACTGCCTTGCCGCTACATTTTTTCCCCCGCTCACCCTGTAGTATTTTTCACCTTTATACGCAATATAAATAACCTCCACTTGGCCAGTCCTGTCAGAATGCTTTTGGGACCGTGAACAAACGAGACATCACGCGAATGGCAGTAATTCCCTCGTAACCTGCTCTGTTATTGTTAGGGGTCAGTCGAGGGGGGGGGAGGTTTGTGGAGGAGGGCAAGGGGTCAGCGGAGGGAAGAAGCGGCCCGGAAAAGGGCGGGTGAGGGCCAGGGGGAGGCAGTTGGGCTGGGTCGGGATCTGAGAGCGGGCATGTGCGTGGCTGGGGTCGCGCGCGTGGAGGACGTCGGGGATGGGGCGGGGAGGTGGGGGCGGTGGGGGGGGGGGGAGGCACGACGGAGAGCGATCACCCGGCCGGCGTTGCCATTTAATCGCTATGATCTTCCGCTTCTTTTCGCCACTCCCTCCGCCCCCCTCGCCCCAATCTCATCCCCTCCACAACATTCCGTTTTCAGATTTAATGCCTTGAATTCGGACGAAAATATGGCCCGTTTCTCCTAAGCGACTATTATAAAGCATTGAAACAAAATGCAGATTTACTCTGAGGAGTAAAACTATAGTTCTGAATTGATTTATAAGTTGAATAATATTATTTTTTGCGCTATTAAAATTAAAGATGAATATTTCATTTTCTGGAATTGTAGAAAGTTTTCTCGCGGAAAATAGCCGTAAATAGTAATTATCCCATGGATAATTTCCTTTATGGGCTTCGTGGTGAATTATCAAAGAGTATCATTAAGTATCGTACCTGAATGAATGAATGAGTGGGTGCTGTTGTTTAACAGTTGCATTCAGGCCCATATTTTGTTGTCGAGTGAATGGCTCTACGATCGCAGGGCATGATCACCGGAATGGGACGCAGAATATAAAATATTATGATAAGCATCTTGTTAAGCCTGCCTCATGCCGACTAAATAATTCTTCAAAACTAATGGTGCGTTTAATGAAGTACGTATCTACGATGGCTACGTTCTACTCGCCTGATAAAAGTATTTTTTTATCAAAACACGGTTTCTTGAAAAATCCCCTATCAACGGCCGAAATATTCTCTATTATGCAATTAATATGAGATAATTCCAAAAAAATATTATGCGATTTTATGTAAAGAATGTGGTAACAATGCGAAGAATGTAATGCAGTATGCCTATCAAGACTGCATTGCTCGTAGGAAGTATGGTTTGGCGCTATTGTAGCGCCCCCGTATCTCGTTGTTGAAGTTATCCACACACGCGCTCACTCAATTGCATTCTGATGAATGTCGTAGCGCGACGGAATTGGATGCTCGCACGGATTCTTTACGATGGGCCTTGCAGTTATTTGCGTTAAAGCCAACACGGAGAAGAACACTAAAATATTGCGGCAATTTCTTTGGCCGGACTAAATGGAAGTTCCCCGTATTATCAAGGAACATAGATCGTCGTTCACTTCTAAGCACTTTTTTTGACATTGGACCGGCTTCTTTTATCTCTCAGCAATATAATTCCGCCGCCTTGGAACTGAATCAACTGACAGAGACGGTATTTAGTTCCTCGTCATCTTAAAACGGTTGTCCACCACACCACTGTTTCAAGTTAAGGAGAGGAAATAATTACTATGGGCAAGGTCGGATCCGGGGATAGCTGTTCAAACTCTCGTCCATTCAACTTTCTTTGCTATTTGTGTTGGCCAGTAAGCATTTTCTTGGAACCAACTTTGCACGCAATTTGTGATCTCAGAGCTTTTCCGTATCAATCGTGTTCATAGTGGTGCTCCCAACGGGGTAAATTTCTCAGCTGGAGTACTTATCGTCATTACACCATCAGATAGCAGTTATTGGTCCACTTTTTGAACGATGTCATCGGTCTGGACACTGGTTGGCCGCTCTTCACAATGCACACTATGCAGCCATTGCTCAAGTTTCGACGTCGTTGCGGTCTAACCTTTCCTTCACTCATTACTGCAGCTCCGTGAACAACTAAGCACAACTCTCGATGTATCTTGGCCGCTAATGATCCTTGTGCACGCAAAAATCGAATCACAGCACGCACTTCGCGACTGGCGGGAGCAACGATTTTCGCGAAAATTTTTATCTGAATTCACCGGCAGAAAAACGACTACTGAATCAAAACAAAACTTCAGTATATTAAGAAAAAATTAAGACATAACACTGCTTGCGTACAGCTTAAATCTGACGCGCCAACATTTATGTTGTACACAGGAATATACCTGATAGGTTTAGCACTATTTATGTTAGTTCTCATTTTTAACTACTCGTACTATGCGAAAATATTTAGCTGAAACTGAGATGGATGGAATGGTACATGGAATGGAAAATATGCCAAATTTTTTATGCATTTTAACTGTCATTAAATTAAATTCCACTATAATTTCGGATTCACATTCATAGTGCCTCCAAAATCAAAGATTTTTTTGATCTTCAAGACAAATATATATTTTTGGTGCTGTATTTATGCGGCATTAGAAATGAATAATTCATTTCCTTACTAATGAATTCAATCGATTAAAATTTTTCGTTCTCATTTTCCTAATTCTGCTCAATATTTAATACCTTCAGATTTATACTTACAAAAAGGATTTCGATCATTTAATATAATATACCGATCTTCCCGATGATAAACCTTACCACTGCCTTATTTATAGCTGATGTTATGGATGCAGGCGCTAATCATTAGTATAAATCCACCGCAGATCAGAATCCGCCAAAGAAATAGGATTGTTAAATCACGAAAGAGAAATTTAATGCATTAATATCATCTCGCTAGGTCCTAACTGTCCCACATAAAAGTAGTGAGGTAAGCTCTTGAAAAAGTAGGCGAGAGTGACGTAAGACAAATCTTCCAAAGGAGATGTTTTCGGTCGAATATTCAATAGGGATTGCAGAGAAAAGGAAAATAATCTTCAAAAATTGCGTGTGGAATGAGAGTCGTTTGTGGTTCATGAGATTGTTGGCGCGGTTCGCGAGGAGGGGGCGAGGGGTGGGAGGGGCCGAGGAAAGCGGTTGTTACCCCTGGCCGCCACGGGGCGAAGGAAGTGCGCCACGTGAGCCGCAGTGGCCAGCGTCAGCGGAGCGTGAAAAATAACACACTAGAAGCCGCACATAATTGCTAGATGCCGTGGGTTGGAAGATATTGGAAGCGCGAGGGATCATTCAACGCTGTAGATCCTTTTAGAAAATACAAATCATCCGATTTACACCATAGCACACCGGAGAGTATCTCAGTACTGAAATGTCGAGCGAGAGCAGGGTGATATTTGAACATTTGACTGCCGAACCTAACGATTTAAGGAATAGTTTTTCTCGCTCAGTTCGAGATAATTACTTCGTGAGACAAAACAAGCTTCCCGAGTCACATTAATCTCCAATGGCCATTTACTTAAATGGCTAGTGGCGTGACGCACCCCGCCTGTGACTAAACTATGGTGAAATACGGATGTAAACGAGGAGAGGGTTAGCGTGGGAGTGTGCGGAGGAGAAGGGGAGGGGCTGCCGCGGCGAATGGCGGGGGGTGCATGGGGAGAGGGAAATGGCACCCAATTTCGACGCTGGGTGGTGAGCAAGCATGGCTGGGCGCCAGGCGAGGAGCATTTCTCCCGAAAAATGCCATCAGTCGAGCCCAGCCGTGGAGGACGCCGACGGAGGGAAGAGGAGGGGGGGACGGAGGACGACGCCAATCGGTGGGATTCGTGTGGACCAGTAGATTTCTGGTTTTCGATGGAATATTCGAGAATAGTGAAATGCGACTGATATATTCATTGATTTTTTATTGTGCTGTCGGAATGAAGCACTTCGACATATCGTTATGAGGTCGTCTGCTCCATTAAGGATTTTATAGTCTTCAATAAAAAGAATTCTCTGGTCATATTGGTGGTCCTCGTGGAACGTTATAGGATAAAAAAGAGAAGGGAAGCATTAAAAAAAGAGGAAATGGCTTTATAAAATAATCGGACCACTTCAAAATCATGGAAACTATTTTTTGGGTGAAATATTTCTTTTGAAGAAATTTAAATGCATAAATATGAAATGGGACACTCTTGTCTTATAATTAAATTTATTTGGATGAAGTTTTGGATGTATAAGAGATAAGACAATTAGGCATACTCGTATATAGAAGTCACCAATGCATTATCTTTAATCCTAGGGCAAAATTAATGCAATAAATAAACAAATTCTTGACACTACTTAAAAAGTTTTCGCCTGGATTTCTATTGCGTTAGCTGAGAATAAACTTTTCCTTGTTTCTCCCTTAATACCTCTTTTACTTTTTCTCCCCATCACTATAAACTTGGTCCATGCCCACATTAGGCTCCTCTACTTAGCTTTGACCCTTCATTTTCCTCCCAGGTTTTCGTCCTCCAAGCTCATTCAACTCGAGCATTTGCGAGGTCAAGAGAACCAGAGGATGATTTGCTCGAGGCAGGACTTGGGTGGAGAAACTGGATGGAGGGAGACCCACTCTCCTATATCATCCCCCTGATCATTGTCATTATTCATACTCTTCATGGATTTGTACAGATTGTCTTCACCGAGAGAGAATGGAAATTTCTCATTACAGTGAATTTCTCTCCAAACGATAAATATTAAATTGGTACCTCCGCTGAGCAACTTCCCATTCTGCGTGCATTTCAAACCAACTTTTGGAACTCAAACCCCACGGTTTTTTGAGGTATCGGTGCACTTCGTAACCCATTTAACAAATCAAGTCACCTACGTTACTCGCTCTGTTCTCTCTGACGAGATTTATCTCTCGATTCCGTCCGATTCAATCTAAGGGGTCAATTAATATTCACTCACACTTTCGAGTTGTCGTACTGCATATCTTTTACCTTTTGATTTTTTTCTAAACGATTATATAACGTTTCCGAATTGAAACGAGGCCGAGTTAATCTGTCAAATTGGAGATGCTGGTTCTTGGTCTTTACTTGTCCTTTTCGCTTTGGAATGGATGACGAATAGAACAAAATGGAACAAATCTGACATTTCATGTGATGAAACATGAGGTTTCAACTGAAATGAAGACATCGCTCCTTTAAAAGCGTTCAAAGAATCGACATCAACATAAATACCCCACGACCCCTCAAAAAGAGGTGTGGCAGGGGATGCAAGCACCAGGTGGGAAGGGTGAGTGATGAGGGAGGGTATGGGAGAGGAAGGGGAAAGGGGAAAAATATTTAGTGAAAATCTATCAAATAAAGTGCAAATTTGCATACATGCTGGATGAAGACTAAAATCAAAAGAAGGGCTATAACATCTAATAAATTGGTAATTTGTTATTAGAATAAAAGGGAAAAAAGTAATCACAACCATTTGTACGAAGGGCTGTACTATAACGATACAAGTGATGCAGAATTGGAAAGGAGGAGGAAGCCATCTTATGAACATGCAGCTCGTAGTCTTCACTCCTAAAGTCACAGGTGGGGAATGTGACACACCACAGCAGGCAGGGGAAGGCGTGGAGCGTCCTCACAGAGAGAGACGAGAGGTGGAAGGAGATGACGAGATGTGGAAGGAGAAGACGAGAGGTGGAAGGAGAAGCTCAAAAACAACTAAGAGCAAAGAAAGGCGGACAACATTGGAACGAGCACTACCCTCATTAAATGACAGTCCCATCATGCAGGAAATGGTTTGACAACAGAATTCTACGAGATCAGTGGAAGTGAGTATAAGTATTCCTTAGGCGCTGTGGGTGGCAAGTGGGATTCTTGCTATTTCTAAACCTACTGTTACCATCCCGCATTGCCCGTGAGAAGGAGAAGTCCTTGAGTCTGCTAGTTCTGATATCTATTTCACGAATTTTATATACATGATCCAAGCGACCAATGTATGTGTTGGAATGGGAATATTCCAAGTAGTATGTGTTAATAGATGGTTGATAGTTTTAGGCGTTGGATAAAAATCGAAAATTTCTTTGGTAAATAAAAGATCAATCTAAAAATGTGCACCTATTCTGACCAACCTCATTAGTCGGCAGAAATAGCGAAAATGTTTGAGTGGTTATTGTGTTTTTTAAAAAGTAGGACCCATTTGGTGTGTCAGTTTGTGCTTTAAATGGTGGCGGCATTTTGGCAAAGGGCTACGGTGAGTGCTGTAATATGTAATACATATTGAAAACACGTTATAAATTGAAAAAGAAGGATTAAATAAGGAAATGAATAGTTAAGACGAGATCAAATTGAGTAGTTTCAGGCGTGATGAGGTGAAACTTGAGTATAATAAAGAAAATATTGCAACAATTTTCCACTAGATAAAGTTAAGACTAGGACTTCCTCAAAACATATTTCATAAGAATTCGCTTCGTCGGTTCATTGGTAGTAAGCAAATAAAATCGGTTTTTCTTAGGATTGGGTTTTAGCCAACGGGCATATTGCACATCGCTATACCTGAGTCAGCCATAAATCATATGAACCTGAGAAGTTTTAGAGAATGTTGTGATATAATAATGAATTGATTGGTGATATCATTTTGTTCGCTACTCCATTGCACCATTTGCATTCATTCAACTCTAAATGCATTCCATGCGTAAGAGAGAGAGAGAGAGAGATACCAGGGCAACTGCTTCACTGTCTTCAACCCTTGCGTCGACTTGCGGGGCATTGTGTAGGTGTAAATGTCTTGGATAATAAGTTCTCGCTAAGCTTGGACAGCTCATGTGTAGCACACTACATATGTTCTGTTTTAGCATACTGGGAAGCTCGTATCAAAATTTGGTAGTCTCTTGACAACTGTAATTGTGTGACTTTCAATTTTTCGCGCCTACCTATTGTATAGAATAAAATTTTCTGAAAGAGGAATTTGCCTATGCTTTCACCAGCATCCTAACATGTCTGAATGTTGACCATCGCTACTAAATTCAATTATATTTCTCCCTATCCATAGACATTTGGCAGCTTTGATTCTCTCTTTTGTTACTTTTTCGTTCGTTTCGTCCTTTGGGTATGTGCTGAGATTAAGAAAACCATAAAGGTTGCTTGTTTGTGGTATCCTGAGGAATTTAAAAGATCCACAAATTGAATTGAACTCATCCCCATCTGGTGATTAGCCAGGCGCCCGACCCTATGGAATACCAAAACCCCAAATAAATTATTATAAACGTTTACAATTCAATGAGCAACACACACGATGCCTTCCAACATTACCAACATTCTAAAACGTATTGTGCCTGGTATACGTAATAACTGTTATGAAACATTTATGCACATCTGCTAAGTCTTCATTATCCTCGGAGCCAGGAAACCTGCGGTCCTGATCAGAGGAGATTTCACTTCTTTTCCTCTATTGAGTTCCTCCTCCACTCTGCTCGTTCGTATATATGTATATTCACAGTGGGGCCGAAAACTGAAGTGGACACTTTGTTTTATTCTTCAAGTGGGAGCCAGTAGTGCGTGGTAGATGACGGGTGATGTAAAGAACTCATTACGGAAATACTGGGCGAAAGAAGCTTTTGGGAAAATACGCTGAACGAAAATCGAGGATGAGGAACCGACTCGGGAGTTGAGGAGGAAGGAGGTCGGGAGGAGGCTGGGGGGAGGAAGGAGTCGAGGGGTTGGAGGAAGGGGAGGAGGACGTTCGGGAAGGAGGACGCCGACAATATCGCTCGTCGCCAAAAAAATCACGCGCCGCGCAATAATTAAAGGCTTATTTCCGCGTTAGAGGAAGCGCACCAGGAATGGCGAGGTAAATTTAAATGCAAATTTATTCAAGCACTAATTAGTAAAGGTTTGTTTTTCCGACTTTACATTTCCACTGCCGGTGCAATGGTCTCCCTTTTCAGTTGCCCTAATCGGATTTCACGACTCTCCCCCATTACATGTTGTTACAAGGGCAGGACCTCTCACCGCTATACTATCGGGCCATAGTTGAGAGCACACGTTATGTGAGTCGCATTTTAAGGGAAATTAATGTGTCTTACTTTGGTGGCGTGCGCAGTCTTTTTGACTGTTAATGCAAAACTGCTCGTGGTCCCCTACTTCATGTTTAAGAAGCCTCCGAATCTTGATTTAATCAACCATTTCCGTTGTTCGTGACTTCTTGAGCTTCAGTATTTTCCACAAATCACTTTTTACTGGTTCATTAATCATAGGATGTGAATGCGTAGTTTTGTAGCATATGAATTTCAATGATGCAGCAAAAGGCGTGGCCTACTTCGTGCGGCATTGAAACGGATTCGGGATTGGTAGGAAAGCAAATGTATTTGGCTCAGGAAGTTATTTCTCTGATTTTCAAACAGTAAATAATTTATCCACATTTTTCGCTAGGTTCCTTAACCATTCGCGGCCAATGGACGCGTGTCGGTCCGTACAAAATTCCTTCCTGACTTTATCGAAGCCACCGATGCGGGTGAATCGTCAAAACAGCTATCTAAAAGCCCGGCCAAGGGAGTGATTCCAACCTTAGGGGCCATGCTGCAGCCGGACAATTGGCAGGGCTCGCTCCGGGGGTGCAGCGGCTGCTGTAAATTTGAAGTTAGCCCGCGGGTAACGTAATGCTTCGCGAAAACAAGAGTGGCGGGAAAAATATGCAGCACAGTTAAATTGGAGCTCTTTGTTAGAGAGGCGAAAAAGACAGCAAAAATAGCTCTGATGACTTCAGTGTGAGGCATATGCGAGGTGTGTCAAAAAATTAACGGGAATTTTTTCATTTCGCGGGCTTAGAGAGTCCGATTGTCAAACTTAATTAAATGAAGTGTAACAAAGTGTGTGAAATGTGAATAAAGGCCTATGGTGAGTCTGCTATGAGTAAATCATGAGTTTACGAGTGGTATAAGCGTTTCCAAGAAGGCCGTGAAGACCTTGAAGATGACGAACGCCCTGAACGCCCCAGCACATCAACAATCGATGAAAACGTGGAAAAAAGTGAAAGAAATGGTTATGAACGATCGCCGAATCACAATTAGAGAGGTCGCTGATGATTTTGGCATATCGATTGGAAAATTTCATGACATTTTTTCCAATTTTTTGGGTAAGAAACGCTTGGCAGCAAAATTCGTTCCAAAATGGCTTTTGCACAACGATAATGCACCAGCTCACGCTTCTTTGCTTGTTCGTGAATTTTTGGCCTAAAACAATACTGTAACGATGCCCCAGCCTCCATATTCGCCAGCTCTGGCTCCGTGTGATATTTTCCTATTCCCAAAAATTAAGAGAACCTTGAAGGGCCGTCGTTTTACAGCCGTAGATACATTAAAAGCGCATCGATGCAAGAACTAAAGGGTATCTCAAAGATCGAGTTTGAGAAGTGTTTCGGGGATTCGAAGAAGCGCTGGCACAAGTGCATAATCTCCAATGGGGACCACTTTGAAGGTGACAACATCAATGTATAAGAATAAATAAATATTATTATCCGAAAAATTAAAATTCTCGTGAATATTTGTACACACCTAGTATGATATTGTGATAAGGTAGAAACACACCACGAGCGAAAAATGTGTGGAGCAATACATGATTTCAATGGTGGGAGGAGCAATTTCAAAACCCTTACAATTAAATTTGTATCAAAATTTTTCAACAAAAATTTTTATATCACAGATAAAGTTAAAGCTGCTAATTTTTCATCCTGGTCCTATCTATCTCTTGTGATGAAGGTTTTAAGTAGTCCAAACACATTCTAAAAAGCTCTCCGATTATTGATTCGTTTAATATTGTTGAACGAAAGAATCTTAGTAGCCGTCTTAGTGTAAAAGCTACGTGATGTGCTTATTCAATTAAAATAATCAAGGATCATTTATTGGCTAATTGCAAATCAATATCCAAAGATATGATGTCAAAGTCTTCTGTAAGCAAAATGTTTGGTAAATAACGTTATTAGAAAGGATCCAGATGATATCCAAACGATTTCAAATAATGAATTGAACGAATGGATCCGGGTTCGCGGTGCAAGGAGAGGCGGGGAACGAGAGAGAGATTTCATTTGATGGAGAGAGGCGGACATTGGCAGAGCGGCGACGGGGGTGGAGTGGGGAGACGAGGGGATATACATTTTCATTTGGATAAGCGTGGGAACGGTCGGATTAAAACAATCGGGAGGGGAATAAGAGAGGTGAAGGCGCCGTGAAAATGTCGACGGGGGTGTGGGGGGCGGAAGAGGGGGGCCGAGCTCCAGCTTGAGCGTCCTCGGGAAAGGGGGGGCGGGTTTATTATGCATGTACTCAGTCGTGCCCCCAGGAGGTCGCCCTAATTTTCATGCATTTCAAAGTACTTACCTACTTTTTTATGGTTTAATTTTTTTTGCCATGTCTTTTCAAAGTTATTTCCATTTTTCGCCGTCCAGAAATCTCACGAGGGCAGTTCGACCTTTGATCCCTTTGATGTGTTACGGTCACTGCCAAAGAGAGGCCGTCGCATGGGTCCTATGATTCGCTCTCCTCGTCTCCTCTCTTATTTTGCCTGCGACGCTTTTCCTTGAATATTTTTTGATGATTCACACCCTGAGTTGCGGAAAAAGTTATTTACACTAATCCTGCATTACATGCAGCTGCATGCAACCCTCGACTGCTACGCATAATCCAACTGTCGTATTTTCCGCATTTACCCTAGCCAAATATCATGGTACATTTTTACAGCAACTATAATAAATTTTATTTTGTTTTTTCTATAGCTTTCCGTCCGTCGTTAAGCAAAGGTGAGCCGCTGTTTAGTGCATTAAATTTTACTGATTAAGTATCTTGAAGATTTTTATGAATTAAAATTTGTTGATTTCAATTTTTAGGCTTACTATGTGGAAAGGTGATACGAATATGGTAACCATTTCGACATTAACATGTTATTGTCAAGGTTTATCGTCTTCATATCGATCAAGAGGTCAAGACTCTGAAACGACAATCGGTCGCTAATTGAAATTTTGTGTATAAAATCATTCATTTCGCCCCCCGCTGTTTAAACTTTTTTATCTTTCTTTGGAATGCTTTAGCCACGCGCATGCTTTGTTGAAATTTGATTGAATAATATCTTCGTACATCATTTTAAGTTTAATATATTGCAATAACGTAGATATTATGCATTTTTCAATTCAACTGTTTTATCAATTTAAAAGTTTAAGTCCCCTTTCTGCGAATGAAAATCATAATGAAACGTTTCTAGCCTCCAGATATGCAAGAAGAGCGGATGTTCTTTGAATATTCTATAAGTTATTGCTCTTTCTACGCATTGATATCCGGGGAAAATGTACCTTTTTGTTTGGGTCGAATACTTGACGGTATTGATTAATTACATGTACAATTAGAACAAATACTTATGTTTCTACTATCCGCTGTTGAAAATCACAGAGCTGGCTGAATTAAAGAAAATTGCCAAGTTAAACTTACTCATTAATGTTTTCAATTCCACGGATGGAAAGTTTTTCTATGTATTGCTTTCGATTTTAATCCTGCTCTTTTGACTTTAATTAATTTTTTTATATCCTTTATTAATAATGCCGTAGGTAGCGAGGAATACGGAGCATTAAACTCCTTGATTTTATATAACAATAAAAATAATAGAACCTTATTTAGGAGTTGCCAAATCATACTTTAAATTTCAATTTTCAATGCATTCTCATAATAAATCAATTATTACTATTAAACTTATATAATTAGAAGTGAATTCTGAGTATCAATAAACTCATCATAATAAAATTTGAAATTAAAAAATTAGTTGATAACGTGTGGCCGTTCCATGATTTATATAATACATCAGTATCATGGCATGTCTAATATGTCATTTATTTATACTTACATAATGAAGAAATGGAAAACCTTTTGTGATATACCTAAGAAAGATTTTTGGTGAGAAAATGCTGGTGGTGGTACTCCGCAGGAAGTTGTATTTTGGCCGTAGATCCAATTCTATGGGGAAGACAGATTTTTATTTCTTGCGTACACTTGAGTAGGGTGCCAATAAATAGATAATCCATCGGTCTAACGTAACTATTTTAGTCGTCCACCAGCGTCAAACCCCGGGTATAATGCGGCGACTTAATGGGAGGTCAGTAATAGCTTAGATTCCTACCTGGCAAGAGGATGAAGGCGTATTAGAATGGAACGAGGTCTTCGTCCAAGTCCGCCGACCCCGCGACCCGGATCAGAGGAGAACCCTCGCCCCCTTCCCTCGGGATTAAGTCTTCCTACGGTGCGGAACGCGAAGGTCGCACTTCCCTATCGATTTCCGATCTATCAAGGATTCATTAAGGCCCTTATCCCACCCCTCCTCCTTAAAATCAGTCGACCCCCCCCACACGCCCCTAGCGAAAATCCTCCCGCTCAATCCCCCCCCCTCCTCCATGCCGACCCTGGTACTCTCTCCTTGGTTCTCCCGATGTAGTTTCCCGTCGAAATCAGATACACTTCCTCCTGACCCTGAATCATGCCTCCTCCGAGTAATATTCTCTCTCTTCATTTGTTCTTTCGCCCACTCGTTAAATGGAGAGCCTCCCTTCGATAATTTCTCACGTATAACCATCCCGTAGTCTTCTCTCTCTCCTCCCATCTCCCCCATACGCCATAAAATCCTTAAGGCATCTCTCCTTCCCTCCTACCACACGTAAATCCCCAGCTTCTCTTTCCCTTCTCCCTACCCAACTCGTTATATCACTACCCATTCCCCAACGGCAGCCATCCTTGCTCTCCTTCTTTTATTTTCTCCAGCCATTGTAATATCCTCTCGGTCTCTACTTCCATTCGTATTCCTCCTCTAATCTTTACTTTATCTCCTGTTCCCTAAGCTTGGTTTTTGTCCTCTCCATTCACGGCCCTTCAAATATTGGTTGATGCGTTTTCTTACAGAAGACGTCATCAGTTTTTGACCGTTGTCGCTCCTCGAGAATGAATTTGCAGAGTAAAAAGTCGTAATATCTGAAGCAAGGGGATCGTAATTAAGCGCTTACTCCGTACTTTTCTAAAATTAATTCTGTATCCCCCGCTGGTACACTTTGGTCATTGATACTTGCACTCGTTCAATTTTGGCCTAAACTAGCTTACGCGTTTCGTAAGAATCTGATAATTCAATTTCCGAGATAGCATTTTGCGATAAATGCTGCAAAAGTTCCGATTAGTTGCCAGTGATGCATTATTTAGATTTGCCACCTCAAATAGCCTTTATTGAAGACTGAAGAATTCATCTCGTTTATTTGAATGGCTGTTTTGACTCGTCTTTTAGAACCTTTCAGTGGATTAAATCTATCAGTTTTCCGATTTTAACATGGTCCGTCTGTTTCCTATGTTATTTCTTAAAACAGTTATCATCATCCGTTTCTTCTTCCTCGGTGTCCCACAGCATCATGCCATTTTTATTCAATTTTATTTTAGGTTGTTTTTTGGAAAGATTGGCAAAAAAATTACATTTCATGATCTGACTATTTGCTCCTTAAATGAGTTTGATTCGTATTGTGCGTCAACTCCGTTGTGCCCAATATGGAAATACTGGGTCATTTACGCGAAGGACAGCGCCATTCAATCTACTCTTAAGCAATGTGTCCAAAACACGAAATAGGAAGAGTGAAACATTTTTTTTATTTTGATTCCCTAAATTTACTTGAATCTGATTTTCCATGATCGAAGGAGAGGGTTATTAAAGGTCCTTCAGCTGTCTCTTTTATTTCCATCTCTCACGTAAGTTGTGGAGGAAGGCATCTTATAGTCTCTATTTCGCCCTAATATGGAGGTTTATCTATCTATCTAAATTAAGCTCCCGCTACAGGATATTTGGCGTAATGCAGCGCTGCATTAAATGTAGATAATTGTCGGAAAATATGTGGGAAACTACACCCGGCAAATGCACAACCGTAAATAATTACTCGAGATACCCCAGTCATACGTATGACGTGTGAATCAAAGAGGACGCAATCCATAAAATGAAAGCAATACCTCTCATATCTTTCAAATGAGAAGCAAAATCTTTAAGGAGCTCGTTTGCTCGGAACGAAACCCTTTTCACACCTCTAAATTTCCGAGGAACGATGCCATTTCTCCATTCCCTCTCCGTTTTTCTTCCTCCATATTATCCCCATTCCTCGCCCACCAGCTCTGGATCACCACGCGGAGCGGAGTGATCCAGAGCTGGTGGGCGAAGGGTGATCCCATCCCCCCCCCGCACACCCACCCCTATCCCACTGTCCCTCCAACCTCCCTCAATCCCTCTTCCTCAGGATCCGAATTCTTTTTTTATAATACGACTTCATTTTCCGGCGGCAGAGAGAAAGGATGGTCAGGTTGTAATGGGTAGAAGCGTTCGAGAGAAAAGGGAAAACCTGGGAATCGTGCCCGTATACGTTTCGGCTGAGCATACATTCGCATTCGGCTGAGGTATATGTATGCTTTTGCAGAAGTATATGTATATCGTTAAGCCATCGAGTATATATATATGCATATGTGTGTTTGGGGTGTGTATACATACATAGTACACTCGCAAATATATAAAAAAATATATACATATTTATGTACATATGTTGGTCGTATATATAACGCTCGTAACGTTCTACCCCCTGGAATACCGCGACCCACGCGCACACACACAAACACACACACACACACATATATTTATAAAAATATAAATATTTATATTAAATTTTTATTTATGCATAGATGATATTATCGAAGTAACACGGAAGTGTAAAATAAAAAACTTAGACAGCAACACACAACATGAGAACGCATAAATGGAACACTCAC